>JAVYIG010001468.1:0-333161 GCA_035222895.1 Strongylocentrotus droebachiensis | reverse complement strand
CTCCGCTCGCTTGGACTCGGTCGCTACGCTCCCTCGCATACCACCCCAACCCCCCCTTAAAAAAAGCTGGATCCGCCCCTGGAACGAGAAATCTTGCACGCTAATCTAAGTTCCATTTCATTGGTTTAAGGTTTAAAAATTAAAACTCAATATTATGTTTAAGTTATAACAGAAAAGATAATCTTTATTTTATAATTCCACGGGGGCGATTTTAATTTTGCAATCGCCCCCGTGAGCAACCTGACGGGGGCGATGTAGCTCACGGGGCGAATCGCCCATCGCCCCCGTGTATTTTGAGCGCTTGTCCACAATTATAAGAAATGATTATATTTACGGATATTTCAGCCGTCTCTAAACCGATTTCGATCAAACAAAGATGATTTTGTCCTTCAAATTGTATATATTAATTCTCTCAAATTTGACACTCAGTTTTCATTATCTCACTCAACATTATTTTGGATACCGCCCCTCTGCAACAAAACTCAACTATATACGGACCAAAGATTCCATTTATTGTTATTAACATGTTCTAACCCGTCTCATATGTAGTGTGCAAATATGATTTTCCTCCTATAAAAATATAACACGTAAATTTTACTTTTCTTCAATTTGTCATGACACCCAGTTCGCCTAAATAATAAAGGTAATACGAACACCAACGCAGGAATTCTGGAGGTCTACTACCAAGGAAAATGGGGGCAAGGTTGTGTCCAAGTGCTTACTGGAACCAACAAGCCGGCACTGTAGTGTGCCATCAGCTCAAATTCCCTGCTGCTACCCGAACCAGTAGTACTATTAAAAAACCATCAGGCTCCAATGAAGAAGTCTGGGTGGATTACCTAAGCTGCGCTGGTGACGAAGAAACCATTGCAGATTGTTTTACGAGGAGACGATAGAGACTACATCTAGCTGCTCTCGGGACTATGCTGCTGTCGATTGCGCAGGTAAAATATAAATTGGTTTAGTTTCTCATAGAGGCGGAAGTCGAAGTGCACACGAGGCGTTATTTGATTTGCGACATTCAAGGAAATCCAGGCATGTAAATACACTGAACAGGTCCAGGCAAATTCCCTAGCCACAGACGCAACCCCCTGAAGCAGGCTGGGATGTCGTAGCGCAAGGTTTCGGATAATTATGACCTAAAATCGACGGAAAATTGAAGTAACAATCTACACAAACAAATGAGTTCATACAGACAGTTTGCGTGAAAACTTCGAGGACAGTTGTAACTATCTATGAGAACATAATAGTGTTCACTGCTTACTGGAGTATGAGTCGTATTGAATTGAACAATCGGTTGGCGTAATTGGCGGTAGTTGATTTACGTGCCTGTGTGTGCATGGGGCTTATGATAACCAGGTTTACTTTCATGTATGAGCGACAAGTTTAATGCTCTAAGGGCGTGTTCATGCTTCACTTTTTCTGGCCAGAATCATGCATCTGTTACGCGTTTAGTTTAAAAACACGGTTGCATCCATGCTTACTTTTTGTAGAATCACCGAAAAACGGCGATCACGATCGCCGATCGTAAACTCACAAAAAGATGCGTTTACAATTTTTAAACGCGTTTAAATGGGGTCAACGCACTGACCTCTAGTGGGTCTACGTAGCATGCACAGTGAAGGTTTGCGAATCCAGCTGGAAGACCAATTAAGGCCACACAAGGAGAATTGCCTGGATGAGCCAGAGAAGTAAGCATGAACAGTACACCGTGGAACTGCGATCACGATGAGCGTTTACGATGAGCGTTTCAGATCGCTCATTCTACCTTCAAAATCAAGCATGAACGCGCCCTAAGTCTAATATTCTTTTCCTCCTCATTTCGTAACTTGATAATTATAACCTTAATAAAGGAAATGTGTCTAGTCATGAATTGAAAGCTAAAATATAATTTCATAGTCACATAACTCTTTTTATTTGTCTATATAGTTTTTAAATGGTAATTTTTACGGGGTGTAGAGATCGACTCTTTGAGACACATCCGTTTAATGAACCGGGAGCGAACTTTCACTATGAACATGACGGAGAAAGAAAGAGGACAAAATATACAGTTCCTCATTCTACCCTCGACAATCGCTGTGATAGACAAAGGAACATCCCTTCATTGCTAAAAATGTGTAGAAATGTGAAAAATGTAAAAATGTGTACAACAGGTGTCACATGCATATTCACCTGTTCTACACGTTTTTACACAATAGCAGTGAAGGGATGTTCCTTTGTCTACCACAGCAATTGTTGAGGGTAGAAGGAGGAACTGTTTTGTCCTCTTTCTTTGTCCGTCATTTTCGTAGTGTTTGACTGGAATTCAGCCTGGGGAATTCAATATGATTATAGCACAACGTACTCAAAAGTTTGGCATTTAACTGCTGTTTGGTTTATATATCGTTGTTTTCGCTCTTTTGTTGTTTTACACAGTCGGAAAGAGGGAGGTAGGCGACAACGATGATCTCTTCAAGCTTAAAGTTCGAGCAGTCCAACTTCTCCTTGACCTCCTACAGGGGACCAAGAAGTAGATAGCCTCGCTTTGGCATCAGATGACGAAAAATGTGACCGAGAAAATAATTCAGCCTGGATAAATATCACTAATTATATTCGATAATTCTCCGAATATATGAGTTAACATCAAATTATTCTAAACATTATAATTCAATTTTAATTTTGATAGAATAATGTGCGATGTTCAATGTGATACGGAAACTTAATAATACTCACAGTAAACGCTGGTGGCAGGCTATGGGTTCTTGACCCGGAAATGTTTTAATTGTGATATTTTATATATATTCTTTAGAATCTTTGAATGACGTGATATGCTATTGCTAGTAGGATATTGAGAATTAAATGGAGGTAGTCATACTTGGGGGAGGGGTTACACTAGTTTCAAGTCATCTCAGTTAAAAAAGTGGGCATACAAAATTGTAAGTGACTGTATAATCGTATTTTATCCAATGACATACATTAAAGGGACTTGGTAATATTGTTCACATGAGAGAAAATGATGCTAAGGTAATAACCTCAGTTTTAGATGTACAATTAAAGATAATCTGAAAGTTTGAGTAAAATAGACCATTATTAATGATAACAATCGGGGAAAATTGATCTGATCGATTCCATAATTCTCCCAACTATATTATTACAATTAAATTACATTTACGATGAATGTAAATCATCACAAAGCAATGAATTGATTCTATATACCATTCCAGACAATTAAGTGTTGAAAGATTTTTTTAAGCCGGTCTTATGTCTTATTTTCATGGGGAAATGGTTGGGAGAATTTACAGGTAGAAGGTGTCGCACATCAAAGAAAACCATAAATATTTTTGCATGTCTGAGGGATAGTACAGTAAAAGTAATATAATAAGTAAAATTTCTTACAAAATTTACGTAGTTTTTTCATCAACCTTCAACAATGTTACCGAGTCACTTTAAGTGTATGTCATAGGCCTATTGTTTTGGCGGACCAAGTTGGGTCGAGGTGTGCGTTAGTTTAAGCTACGGTAGGAATGTAATTTCAGTAATGTGAGTTTTTAACTATTTTTAGCATTAGAGAAATCAGTTCAGACGTGTAAGAACATAGTTTAGAATATGCATGGGCAGGTGTTCACTGTAGGTTTTCATTGAGTATAAGATATACAATCGTATTGTGTTACCGTATAACTGACACATTTTTATATTTTAATATACGCAGAGATTACATTGATTGCAATCAATGAATCCTTAAAATCCTTGAATTTATGGATCCTTAAAATAAATCAGCCAATAAATAGAAACAGCACTACACCGACACCTGATTGATTGATTTGTTTTAATTTTTTTTTTTTTTGGGGGGGGGGAGGGGAGGTAATATTGTTTGATGTGTATCCCTCTACCCTTTATTTTACCCGAATTCCGTACTACTGTTCCCCTCAACAATACAATTATTTAAATCGTTAATTCTCACATCATGACACACACACACACAAGCGTCCACACGGAAGGAAAGAGAGAGAGAGAGAGAGAGAGAGAAAGAGGAGGAGGAGGAGAGAGATAGAGAGAGACAGAGAGAGACAGAGGGAGACAGAGAGATATTCAGATTGATATTTGAATAGTAATCTTCGTAGATGTAATACTGGAGTGCTTCCTAAATATTGCAGTTAGTTTGGAGATCCGATATTATTTTGCTCCAACTACAATAATTGCTCCGGGCTTCATTTCATAAAAAGTATAGGGTCGGGTTAGGGTTGCAGTTGGGTTTGAGATAGGGTTAAGGGTTTTGAATAGATAAAGCATAGATATAGGTTACTATTATATCCATGGTTGAAGTTCGTAGTTCGGTTCCTGTTGGAAACTAGTGCCATTGATATACTAGCGACCGCGGAACAATTGTCGCAGGAGCAAGTATCGTAACATTAAGTTGATGGTTTGAGAGCTTATTCGTTTTATTTCTTAAGAGAATGAGAGGTGCCAATCAGTCTATGCATACTCATTTCATTTCCTTCGTTGGTAGCAGAGGCGGCGCTCACCGAGGGGGTGGGGGGGGGGCAGGGTAGCACAGTGACCCCCCCCCCCCCACACACACACACAGACACACACACACACACTTTTCCAAGTACCCCAAAAGTGCCCCATGTTATATAGGAAAAGTGCCCCCTTTTAATTGAGATAACTGCCCCTTTTTCATAATAAAGGTGTTCTTGGCACGTTCTTATAAGTGCCCCTTACCTCTTCTGATAAGTTGCCCCTTATCCTTCAACAAATGCCCCTTTTAATTTACAATAAGTACCCCTTTTCAGGTGCAAGAAGTGTCCCATTTTCAACTCTTATAATTGCACTTTTCTAAGTGTCCTTTTCCCTTCTGATAAGCTCTCCCTTTTCCTGCGTTGTCTCAAGTCCTTCCCTATTGTCCACGGTGGCCTGAAACGTGATTGCCGTGTCTGCAGGGAACATAATGTAAACCTAGCATTATATGCTGCCCTCTGCAGGTTGCATCCATCTTTCGGCCGCTTTTAATTTTCGCCTGGTGTTTTATAATTTTTAGGTTACTGTATTATTGTTTCATGTGGTTTCTACATCTAATTTGTTAACTTAACAATAAATTGTCTAATATGTATAATGTATGATACTTTATATTGTTTGTATTATTTTTATCCAGGGTCCTCAAGGACAACAGTTTTTTTTTAATTGAAGAGGCAACCTTGTTTAAATAAAGCTGAAAATAAATAAATACAAAATTAAATAAATTTAAAACCCATCAGGATTTGTTTCACTCATTATAAGATGTAATTTTTCGTCCTGCTACCTCACAAATCGTAAACATTTAATAATATTCACGCCATCACACCCAACTTCAAAGTATGATGCCTAAGCAGTATCTTGGACAATGTTAGAAATAAATACTAAAATAATCCCTGATAATGTAATACAAATTTAGGGGTATATTCCAACTTCCAATAATTGCATATTTTTGCCTAGAGGTTTCCCTTTGTAGGGGCCCCTTTTCCCAGAAAGTGTCCTTTCTTGTTGGTGCCCCCCCCCCCCCCTCCCCACTTTGGAAGACGCTCCGCTGTCCCTGGTTGTATACTCTATACACTATATACTCTGTATACTTTAAAATCACCTTTTAATGCTTCTTGTTCTGAGAGAACAAATCTGCTATCCAAGTTTAAAAGAAGGTTGAGTTCTGCTATAAAGGTGACAAAATAATTTTTGATATATTTAAAATTTTCCAATTGTTTTATGTAAGCTTGAAAGAAAATCTTTGAAGAAAGTCTCCTGAAAATGATTGCGCTTTAAATGTCCTCATGGTCAAAGTATGACAATAAATAGCTGAAATATTTGGACCCAACTTTCATGCCCATGATCGGGTTATCCCATTATACAGACCTATTTCATTGAACAGTGAATGTGACTTTATAAGCAAGGTTTAGTCAATTTAATATAAGTATTTCTTATTGGCTTACAAAATCAAAATTTTCGCATTGCTTTCACAGTTTCTTTCACAATACAATCTCATGACCAGAACTCAAGTTTATCCTTCAACAAAGTACCCCTGGGTGGGCCTTCAAACAAGATTAAATTGCATCAGGAGGCTCGTTTGGCTTGACCGTATCTTGTCTAAACCTGTTTTAGGTCCATATAGAATTATACATCATCGCCATAGACAGGATTATACCCGTCCATATATCAGATGTAATGAATATTCATTATTTCCTGGGCTTTTTTCCTCAAGGGCCGGCACGGAATGTGGTATAAAAATGCATAGTATGATTCTTTATTTTGATTTATTCATGAAGAGTAGGTAAAAAAACTTTCACAATCAATCATTTTATATTCATTTGATCGATTCAACGAAGCTTTGTTTGCTCCATCACTCTTTAACTAGTTTCGGTGTTTATTTTTTTTTCTTCATATATAGTTATAGGTGAAAAGTGAAAGGTGGTGGTGGTTATTTTACCTGACTGCTAAGAAAGCATAAATGCTTGTAAGTAAGCAACCAGACGGCCGACGGCTGTAGGCAGGCGCGGATCCATGATTTCTGAGGGGAGGGGACCAAATTTGAAATCCATTTGAAATTTTGTGTGTTTAAATTAGATTTTCATGCCGGCCAATAATTCGCTCAGTGGGGGGAAGGGGGGGGGGGGGTGGGAGGTATTGAGCACAATGTTTTTTTTGTTTTTTTGCTCCCGAAAATGTGAAAATCGCTCCGGTCGATAATTCGCTAAAGGGGGGGGGGGGGGGGGGGGGGGGGGGGGGGTGGTAGTGAGCACTTTTTTTTTGGCCCTCGAAAATTTGAAAAATTGCAACCCCCCCCCCCCCCCCCTTGAGCGCCAGGGGGGCCATCTCCAACAAAAAGTAAAATTAACGTGTTTTTACACTTTTTTTCCCAGGAGTGGGGGGGGGGGGGGTATTTGTTTAAATAAGATCTTTAAACTACACCGTTTCAGGCTGTTCGTATACTGCATGGGCGGTTCTACGACACCTACCCCCTGGACATCCACCCCCCCCCCCCCCGGATAAATGTTTAATTTTAATCAAATTAATAGACATCTGAAGTTATTAGAAGCTTACTATTTGCTTCATGTTGTTTAAAGTCATAATACTCCCTAATATAATACGTCCATCACCTACCTTATGGCAACCAGGATCTTTATACCCGAGGGTCATAGAAAACAGAAAGTATTCATTTGAAATTATGCAAATTTTTTTCAATTCATCAAATTGTAAACAAATTGTACACAATATAAACAAACAGGAGAACCTCCTAGAAATCCAAGGCTCACAGATTTTAAATGATATCCTGGCAAAAAGTATACACCAAATCGCACGAATTGAGTTTGAAAACTTAGATTTTTCTTCAGCTTCGGAGGGGGGAGGGGGCACATCCCCCTTCAGACTCCCCCTGTCCACGCGGTAACTCGCCGCTAAATATTTTCTCGCTAATTGGGTCATTAGATCTTATTTTGATCTAAAAAAATTCTAGCGCAAAAAAGAAATGTCCAATAGAAATCTGTTCGAGAAAAGACATCTCTAAATCTCCAGCGGTGAGACAATAACAAGCACAATTTAAGACCAATCTAATACGTGTACATATAGTGACAACCACCACCACCCCCATATTACACCTCAATCGGTTTAACCTACTCTACGCCATTTACAAAAAGTGAGGGTATCATTCAAAGCTTCTTGACCATTACACATGCACCGAGGAGGACAATGCAGATACTGAGACTTTTGAAAAGGCAGCCTATATCGGAGAAATGTGTGAGTTCTAAGTTTTATTTAGCTAATGATTTGTGGGGGGAGGAGAGAGAAGGGGTCGAGGGGGACGAAAGGGCATTTAAAGGGAAGAAATATTAATTCGTTTCATATATTATACATCATTCGAATGTCCTATAAAAATCGGTTTTGTCAACCAAAGAATTTTAAAATTCTTATGGCGTTAATGGAATTCGTATCGCTGTCTTTAGTTACAGTGACATAAAGTGTACTCGTCCTTTTACTATGATTTCATCAACGCTATTATTATCACTTTTAATGTTTATTTACTTAACAATGAGTTGAACGCTCTTACATTAAGACCTTAATTCTATGGGAGCTAAACCAGTCACGATATCCACGTAACTCGCTAAGGAAAAAAGTAACATATTTACGTGTCGCTCCGTAAGGCAGAACAACGAAATGAGTGACTTTTTAAACATTCGTCTTAGTCTTCGACACTGTGCTGAAACGCATAAAATAATAAGGTAGTATGACCAAAGCGGTGGGATTGTCTATGCTCCTTGGTATGGCGGTATGTGTGTATGAATGTTCATATCAGATGTTCTTTGCTTTATTATTGGTAATTAATCCAATTAAATCGAATCAAATCCAGTGATACTCGGGATGTCCTAATTAACCATGTCGTTATCGGTAATCGGTATCATCATCATCGTCGTCATCGTCCTCTCTACATCATCATCTTCACCATCATCATCATCATCCTCGTCCTCATCAACATTATCATCACCATTATCATCGTCTTTTTATTCCCCTTTCATATCTTGTCAGGCGTCATGGATGTTTTCTTCAAAGAAGATGTAGTTACAGGAGTAAGGCGCATGTTATATGCGGTAACACCAAATGAAACATCGTTTCAAACATTGGATGAAGTTCCCGAATACATTATAGAGGTGAGGCTTGTGTAATTGTAGAGTGCATGATTTATGTGCACCTTATTTCAATGAGTGGAAGCGAGAACAACCATGCGAGAACAACTTAATCTCCCAACTCTTGAAGAAAGAAGAAAACGGGCACGATTGTCAATGTTCTATAAGATAGCAAATAACAAAATTGCGATACCAATACCGGATTACATCAAACCGAGGGAGCGAACTACAAGAATGAGTCAACAACAACGATATATGAGACTAGGCTCTTCAATGGACACTTACAAATTTAGTTATTTTCCCAGGACACTTAAAGATAAACTTTAGTACTGGTAATGCGATTGCATTGTGAAAGAAAAGGTGTGGAAAGGATCAGAATCAGTTGATCATGTGTAAGTATTGGTGTGCACTGCAAGGTTCTGGAGTCATCAAAATCATAACAAATTTGACCAAGTCTTGGTAAAGTAACAAGCACTGTACACAAAAAGCAATATATGGGACAACACACATGGTGTCGGGGCTAGTACCACCTTGATTTCCTTGTCTTTCTATGCTCATTACTCAGCCAGTATACATGTTCTTCCAAAATTGTTTGGCACATGTCATTTATTTGTAATCTTGAACATTCAGTGTAAGTTTCGTTTGATTCTGTGAGAATTAATTTTTTTTTTTTTAACCAGAACTGGAGTTTCTCTTACTGTGACGAGCTACCTCAGATCATAGTCGAACTGCAATCTTTGGAGCAGTTCAAGGTGGCTCTTGAAACAATTTAGTTCCCTTTTTCAGGAACTGTAACGCATATAGAACTGTATATAACAACTCTATGCTTTAGCCTCATCTAGATGCTGAAAAGGCGTTGATGAGTATTACCATAGAAGTAGAAGTAGAAGGAGAAGCACTTGTATTATAGTTTTGAAGGGGCTTGACTGCCATGCGAGCGGTCTAATTTCGATCCCTGCTCGTTCCTCGCATTCTTGGTATTTTACCCGTGTTTGTCGCTCTCGACTCGGGTTTATTAAATGGGAACATGGCAATGCTGGGGTGATACTGGAAGAACCGTAAAAATACTGATCTTGCTACCTTGTATAGGTAATACGACCACAACAGTCTATTCAATACAAGTATGAAATCATTTTTTGGCATACCAAATGTGCTAACTGCATGTTATTTTTTTGTAACTACACTGAAGGTCATGAGTTACCTCGACATTGGTAATATTTCTAGGATAAATACTGAATCTATTTTAATCGAACTTATTTTTACCTTACAGAATCTTTACACTACTAATGGTCTACAAACAGACAACAAATAAAAGAAAAAGTAACATAATTATTCCTAAAGTTCAAATAATAATAACCAACTTTAAGCATTGTATAAAACACGAAAAATCCTTCGCGATTTAAAAGTTTTACACCTCGGTATTCATCCTACATTTTCAATGGTTGCAGGCAGCATCGTTTTTCATCATCTCCGTGATCATTGAAGAGATCTACCTGAGATTCAAAGATGGCGGAAAAGAAGACAGATTTGCAGACAGCATCACTTCCATGATAGCTGGCATGTTTATGGTTATAACAGGGTAAAATAATCTCTTCTTTATGCTAGTGAATTCAGATTACTTTAGCGTGTTTTCGGCATAACGTAGAAGTAGTTTTTACCATGTAACCGTTGGGGGAGGGAGTATTGCCCAGGTGAGTGCTGCTGAAGCCTCCGAACTCCTATCCATTTTGATATTAAGGATCATTTTGGCAGCATCAGTGAGGACTTTGGAAGAAAAAGCAAAATAATTTCAATTATTTTTGCATCTGAGATTTTCACTTTAGCTAGAATCTGGTGAAGGAATTATTCTGAAGAAAAAGGTAACCCATGTTTAAGACCAAGATCTAAATGCGGGACTATCTTTACCATACCCTATGTTTAATTTTGTTTTTCTTCAAAAAGCGACCCATTAGAGCCCCACATCCCGTATGCCTTATTAGGCGAGTAAGTTCGTCCCGCTGCATAACACACACCAGTATGTCTGCATTTCAAGTATAATAATGTCTGTATTTGAAGTTTATTTCTCATCGGCATGTTGTACAACGTACAATATTTTCAGTTCATTTTGTATGCATACTCTGGACAGATCCTAGGTAATTGGTCATTTGGTGTCCAAAACGTTACCAAGTATTGATATCAATAACTTAACATCAAATCTAAGCTTTAGTAGAGCTATCGACTGCATGCAATAATCAACGTATACATATCTTTAAGTACGGACAAACTAACTTGGACTTGTCCATATACTAAATCAACTGAAGAACCATGCTTTCAAACCGTACAGCTGGATAAAGTCATCACCTACATGACAACAACGTTTCAATTAGTTAAATGAAAATGGACATTTCGATTTCCTGGTGCTACGTTGCATAGACCTTCAACGATTAAAAAGTAGATTTTGTAAGTCTGTTAATCCCCAAATCTCATATTCCTTCGTCCTAATGCAGATTATTTACCAAGGCTATGGAGCTTTGTGTCTATGTCTACGTATTTGAGAACTTTTGCATCTATGAGCTTCCATGGGATAGCCCTTGGACTTGGTTCTTCAGCTTTCTTGGTATTGATCTTGGGTATTACTGGTTTCATCGAATGTCACATGGTATGATTAAAACGGCTTGGAGAAAACGTTTGGCGAAGGCAATGCCTGATATGTATATATTTTAATCTGTCTTGTCTACTGACTTAAATTATATATATATATACATGTGGGTGTCTGGGTGTGAGAGTGTTTAAATATCGTGGTAAGAAATTCTTAACCATTTAAGAAGAGAATCAATTATCATTATTTATTTCGGTTAACCGCCTCTCAGAAATACTACTTTTATTCTGAGAATCAATTATCATTACTTATCTCGGTTTACCGCCTCGCAGAAATACTGGTTTTACTCTTGCAAATTATTTCTGTATATCATTGTCAGTGTGAATTCCTGTTTTCAAATGAAATATATATCCTCAGGTTCAACAAAATTTTTATGTAACAAATAATCACAGTATTAAATAACAAAAGATGAAAGTATATTTTTTTAAATAATAAATATAGAAAGTATCACGCGTTTAGAAACTCATAATAAAGATTATATCAATTGAAATATCTTCATCAGATAAAACATATTTGGTCTAAAAAAAAAAATTAAATCAAAAATGAATGTTTACATTCTTTCAAATTTTGAAAAAAAAAATCATTTTTAGTTTTTAAAAATGTTCATGGCATCCACCCCGATGTTATTCCTTGGTATTTTTGCAAGAGTTTTAGCTAGGATGCCATGTATTACTCCCAAAACGGCGTCCAAGGTAAAACAACAAATCACGTCTTGAATGGTCTACTATTACCTGTACTCGCCCTTCTAACTCTTTTTCCATCTTGTAGAAGTGAATATCCTGTGGGCAGCTCACCAAGTTCACCATAGCTCAGAAGAATTCAACTATACCACAGCATTAAGACAGTCTATCTTCGAAAGATGCTATAATTGGGTGTGTTTTATACTAATTTAATGTGTATTCCAATGAATGAAAATGTAGATGATACATGTGCTATGAACATGTAGCGGTCAATAATACACACAGCTGAAACTCCTTTCAATCTCATTTTCCGTGACTATGATGACTATGATGGTAACATACAGGTTTATTATAAATATTAGATCTAAAATTACAATATTCAAAATATTTATATGTACAAAGTTGTCAAAATATTACAACCTGGCGTTGGTCATTTTAAGATGAATTCGGATTTTGACAGTTTTGCTAGGACTATTCACCTTAATCTCATACGTATACCGGCATTCTCCAAAAAAAAAATCACCTTAGTATATTAAAATCGACTTTGTCCTACGAAATATATCTTTTTGTATGTAATGTTAGTAATCATATTTTAATTTGTATTATGAAACCTGAATTCATTGTAACATAGTCTTATCATACTAATAACTTCATTGTAATATCCCACACAGCTTTTTTACATTCCAATGGCTTTCTTTGCCCCACCTTCTTCGATGCTTGTGCACAGTCAATTCAATACACTCTATCAGTTCTGGATACATACAGAGGTAATTCACAAATCAAGATCATAGTTCGATGCGTAAAACTGATATTCATTCGTATTACAAATCAAGATCATAGTTTAATGCGTAAAACTGATATTCATTCGTATTACAAATCAAGATCATAGTTCGATGCGTAAAACTGATATTCATTCGTATTACAAATCAAGATCATAGTTTGATGCGTAAAACTGATATTCATTCGTATTACAAACCAAGATCATAGTTTAATGCGTAAAACTGATATTCATTCGTATTACAAATCAAGATCATAGTTCGATGCGTAAAACTGATATTCATTCGTATTACAAATCAAGATAATAGTTCGATGCGTAAAACTGATATTCATTCGTATTACAAATCAAGATCATAGTTCGATGCGTAAAACTGATATTCATTCGTATTACAAATCAAGATCATAGTTCGATGCGTAAAACTGATATTCATTTGTATTACAAATCAAGATCATAGTTTGATGCGTAAAACTGATATTCATTCGTATTACAAATCAAGATCATAGTTTAATGCGTAAAACTGATATTCATTCGTATTACAAATCAAGATCATAGTTCGATGCGTAAAACTGATATTCATTCGTATTACAAATCAAGATCATAGTTCGATGCGTAAAACTGATATTCATTCGTATTACAAATCAAGATCATAGTTCGATGCGTAAAACTGATATTTATTCGTATTATGTATCTAGATTATAGTTCGATGCGTAAAACTGATATTCATTCGTATTACAAATCAAGATCATAGTTTAATGCGTAAAACTGATATTCATTCGTATTACAAATCAAGATCATAGTTCGATGCGTAAAACTGATATTTATTCGTATTATGTATCTAGATCATAGTTCGATGCGTAAAACTGATATTCATTCGTATTACAAATCAAGATCATAGTTCGATGCGTACAACTGATATTCATTCGTATTACAAATCAAGATCATATTTCGATGCGTAAAACTGATATTCATTCGTATTACAAATCAAGATCATAGTTTAATGCGTAAAACTGATATTCATTCGTATTACAAATCAAGATCATAGTTCGATGCGTAAAACTGATATTTATTCGTATTATGTATCTAGATCATAGTTCGATGCGTAAAACTGATATTCATTCGTATTACAAATCAAGATCATAGTTTAATGCGTAAAACTGATATTCATTCGTATTACAAATCAAGATCATAGTTCGATGCGTAAAACTGATATTCATTCGTATTACAAATCAAGATCATAGTTTGATGCGTAAAACTGATATTCATTCGTATTACAAATCAAGATCATAGTTTAATGCGTAAAACTGATATTCATTCGTATTACAAATCAAGATCATAGTTCGATGCGTAAAACTGATATTTATTCGTATTATGTATCTAGATCATAGTTCGATGCGTAAAACTGATATTCATTCGTATTACAAATCAAGATCATAGTTTAATGCGTAAAACTGATATTCATTCGTATTACAAATCAAGATCATAGTTCGATGCGTAAAACTGATATTCATTCGTATTACAAATCAAGATCATAGTTTAATGCGTAAAACTGATATTCATTCGTATTACAAATCAAGATCATAGTTCGATGCGTAAAACTGATATTTATTCGTATTATGTATCTAGATCATAGTTCGATGCGTAAAACTGATATTCATTCGTATTACAAATCAAGATCATAGTTTAATGCGTAAAACTGATATTCATTCGTATTACAAATCAAGATCATAGTTCGATGCGTAAAACTGATATTCATTCGTATTACAAATCAAGATCATAGTTTGATGCGTAAAACTGATATTCATTCGTATTACAAATCAAGATCATAGTTTAATGCGTAAAACTGATATTCATTCGTATTACAAATCAAGATCATAGTTCGATGCGTAAAACTGATATTCATTCGTATTACAAATCAAGATCATAGTTCGATGCGTACAACTGATATTCATTCGTATTACAAATCAAGATCATATTTCGATGCGTAAAACTGATATTTATTCGTATTATGTATCTAGATCATAGTTCGATGCGTAAAACTGATATTCATTTGTAATACAAATCAAGATCGTAGTTTGATGCGTAAAACTGATATAATTTGTAATACTTTTTTTTTTTTTTTTAACAATTTTGTTTTATTTGTTTTATACAAATCAAGATCATAGTTCGATGCGTAAAACTGATATTTATTCGTATTACAAATCAAGATCATAGTTCGATGCGTAAAACTGATATTCATTCGTATTACAAATCAAGATCAAAGTTCGATGCGTAAAACTGATATTTATTCGTATTATGTATCTAGATCATAGTTCGATGCGTAAAACTGATATTCATTTGTAACACAAATCAAGATCGTAGTTTGATGCGTAAAACTGATATAATTTGTAATACAAATCAAGATCATAGTTCGATGCGTAAAACTGATATTCATTCGTATTACAAATCAAGATTATAGCTCGATGCGTAAAACTGATATTTATTCGTATTACAAATCAAGATCATAGTTCGATGCGTAAAACTGATATTCATTCGTATTACAAATCAAGATCATAGTTCGATGCGTAAAACTGATATTTATTCGTATTACAAATCAAGATCATAGTTCGATGCGTAAAACTGATATTCATTCGTATTACAAATCAAGATCATAGTTTGATGCGTAAAACTGATATTCATTCGTATTACAAATCAAGATCATAGTTTGATGCGTAAAACTGATATTCATTCGTATTACAAATCAAGATCATAGTTCGATGCGTAATACTGATATTCATTTGTAATACAAATCAAGATCATATCATAGTCTTATTCTGTAATGATTGTATTCTGTTTTATATTTTATTGAAATTGAATGAACTGAATTGAATTGAAATTAATTGGAAGAAAGCAGAAGAAAAATAAAGGGCTCTGATTGGCTGACGGAAATAAAGGGAAACTAGACGTAATATGAGCCATTTTATGTGAAAATCTTCTCATTCCAAATCATAATTTTTTTATTCAGGTGCGGTACTAGAAAGTGATAGGGGGAACCTTGGATGTGCCTAGCTTAAATGCATCTATAACCAGTGATTTTAATTCATCTTCTGCTCCTAGATCATCAAGAATCTGGGACCATTGGAGTATGTTCTGAACACACCGAGTCATCATCGTGTTCATCACGGTAAGCTTATACATGTAGAACTATCATGGTCTCGTGGAAGAGTCATTAAATGAAAAATGATAATAAATAATGATGCTGTATGTCCTATTAGCATGTAATCATATCAAAATGTATATTAATACTGTTTATAAGATGATGACGGGGCCGATTCTTATCAAGTGATTGGGTGAGAGCGTACACGTGACCAGGCATTTAACGCGTAATTTGGATAATGACCGGTCATTATCCAATTCTAATGACGGGTCATTAAAAAAATCATGGTATAATACATCATTTTTTATAAAAAAATAAAACATAATCTTATAAAACAAATAATACACAGCATTTTGTTCGGGCATTAGTAAAATTACCCATACTCGGTACCTTCAAAACAGCCCAAACACCCTCGGCTACCGCCTCGGGTGTGGGTAATTCTTACTAATGCCTTCATTGCTGTGTATTATTTGTATATTACCCTTAGGATCCTGCAATCCGGTATTATTACCCCAGCTATATAGCCGATCTATATTGTATTCATTTCCTCTTCAGGTCGTAACCGATACTGTATTGATAGGAATTATGCTGGAACACTCATCATCTGGGACAGGATATTTGGTAAAGCAAACTTATTTATTTGAAAAGTAATCAGTGAATCAAGAATTTGATAGCACACTGTCATTCTAATTATCAACATGTTCTACAATATCCTAAAGATTTTGTTGTTTTTTAGGTCATGATATTTCGTTATAAATAAGAAGGGTCCTAAAAAATAATCCACTGTCATTTCAACGAATGCCAGTTAATGCTATGTTCTCGTAATGGTCGATGATACCAATTAGTACTCTGGCGACGATTGCTCTGGCCTCTTTAGTCAAAGCCTGGTCATGATTAGGGTTGCAGTCGGGTTTTATATTTGGCCTAGGCCGTTTAGGGTTAGGTTTAGGTATAGTTTTGGACCCAGGTTGTCGCCGGGGCTTGCGTCGTACAGCCCTAATAATTGGGCCTACAAATTCGTCTTAAGGAAAAAATGTGCGCTCTATTTGCCTATATGCTACAGAATAATACAATCTTTTCTCATTATTTCAGTAATTGATATTTAGCATTGGTTGTTTTCTAGGAACATTTGAGACAGAGACTGATATAGTTGCATATGGTCTGGTCCACCCTCTCACCACATACAATCCAATCTCAGTGCAGGTGGGTGTTTTGCTGTTCATTACAATCATATCGTACTTTTATACTTATTTTCTTCATTGTAAGTAAACTGCTGGAACTATATCTTTGGTGTTGCTTTGATCCTTGATTTTGCATGGCAAGTACTCTTCAAACTCATTGAAGCAAAGGTCAAAAGAGAGAAAATTATACCACGGAGATATCAACAAATGAAATCCGAGTAAGGTCTATCGTCTATGACGTTAAAAAGAAACGATGTCAAGTGCTTTGATCTCCTTAGCATTTTATAGATGAACAAGGTTCTTGCATAGACCTTCAATGAAGTAGTGACATGTGCTGGTAAAACTAGTAACTAGTAACTTTGTTCACAGTACTCAGGAAGCGGAATATTGAAAAAGAGGGTAGGGGATGAAGCATTTTGGAATGCTTAGCCAAAATGGATATCCTACATCCCCCCTTTTGTTTCAATCCCAACTACCCTAACACTACTGTTTTCCCGTTCTACATTGTTTCAGTTATGTCATCTTCAGTGGATGTGGAGCGTGTTTTGGACTACTCCTGGTATGATGAACAAGGTCTTTGTTATCTTCAAGGGACCAGGTTGGCAACCAGGAAAACCAAGGACTGGACTCATCAAAGATATACCTGATGTAAGATAAGTCTCTAATACATGAATTTGAGATTTGCGCATAATGTTTTTAGTTGATTTTTTTAAACACCTGTTTCATTGAAGATATACCCGACGTATGATAATTATTCAACGAAAACACAAAATGATTACGATTGTAATTTCTTATATCCATATTCAAAGAATGACAGCGAATAGAGAGATACTAAAGCTTTATGTCTTGCATTCATCAGAGATTATCGCAAGAATAAGCAGAAACCCCAAGATCGGGCGGAAGGTAGCGAAGCGCCCGAGAAAACGGAGCTCCATCATTGCATAATACTCTAAGCCAATTCCAGGCGCGTACGCCCCCCCCCCTTTTGCGGATTTTTTTTTTTTTGTAATTAAAAAAAAAAATTAAAAAAATTAAAAAATATGCCAATGGTTGACCTTACCCCCCCCCCCCCCCCCCCCCCCCCCCCTACGGAGCAAAATGTCAAATTGTCAAATTTCGAGACCAAAAAAAAAAAAAAAAAAAAAATCAGCGGCTGGCTGAGTCGTTGCGAAATTTTCGGCCCGATTTCAAAATGTTAAACCCCCCCCCCCCCCCCTTGAAAAAATCCTGCGTACGCCACTGGCCAATTCTATGAAGAGAACCCACAGGTACAATCAGAGGCGTATTGAGGAGGCACTGGAAGGATTGGGCCCGACCGGTCTTACTAGGAAAATGAGAAAAATGCAGTGGTCAAGCAGTCTTGTTTTATCGTCCTTTCCCCCGTTTTCCTTTCTTTCTTGTCTTTCTTTAATTTTTCAACACTCGGTTTGGGGGTGCTGTGCCCCCCTGTGCCCCTTTAGCCATGGCACTGGATATAGAACATATTCATGACTGCCATTCTTGAAAACATCTAGGCATTTTGAATATAAGATTGAGATAGTAGCAAAATATTACACATCTGATATTTCCAACTTTCGAAGGAAACATAATGAATAGCAGTTCCATTTCATGTCACAAATTTTCTTAAAGGGAAAGTCCACCCTGAAATTAAGTTGGGTTTAATAAAAGCAGAAGAATGAGAGAAACATATCAGTGAAGGTTTGACGAAAATCCATCAAAGGATAACGAAGTTATGAATTTTTAATTTTTTTATTTTGTGACGTCACTTCCGAGCTGCTCTTCCATATGTTGTGTACTGTAATTTCCATAAATTGCCCCTTTTCATGGTTCTTGATGAAGGAATGGATCTATTTCATAGAGGCGTGTATAAAAGCATGTGTCTGATAATATATCGAATGCACAGGTAAAATAATTATTATTTTTCTGAGAAAATGGCAATTTATGGAATTTACAGTACACAACGTATAGGAGAGCAGCTCGCATGTGACGTCACAAAATTAAAACTTTAAAAATTCATAACTTTTGTATCCTTTGTCGGATTTTCGTCAAACCTTCACTGATATGTTTCTCTCACTGTTCTGCTTTTATTAAAAACAACTTAAGTTCAGGGTGGACTTTCCCTTTAAGTTCCGTTTGTTATTGAATGCTAACTTTCTGCTTCAGATCTTGCCTGAAGGGAACATCGATGCCTTATATTACAAAGGCATAGACACTGTATTCCGACAGTTTAGGTAATCATGCATATTCTTCTTTGCTTTCTTTCTTACTTTCTCTTTTTTTAATTTAATTTAGATCATACTAAAATTCACGTCTCCTCACAAATTACTCTGAGTAACGTAACATAATGATAATGCTTTTTTTTATATTTGTAATATATTTCTTTCTTGCTGTTTTTTTTAAACATTTTTTTTACAGATCTGTGGGCCTGAACAAAACAAGTACAACACTGCAATCCCAGGATGGTTGAAAGCCTATATCGTGTTTCATTTTGCCATCAACTTCTTACTATTACAGACATTTATAGATGAGTGCAAGGTAATAGCAACAGTTTACTAAATTTAATGGAAAGCAACGACATTGTCGCAAGGACTAAGAAATCCACTCAATGTCACTTTGATATGAATTACTGGTTTAATCTCCTAACGAATTATGTTCAGATATCAAATGTATTCAAAAGTTATTGTCCGAATTAAAAATAAAATGTCCTTCCTTCGTCAGGAAAAAGAATAATATTAATATAATGATGTTGTAATAACTATAACTTGTATAGTGCCCTCTTGTATGTGAGGGGATGGGTGTGTCGTTGTTTGTGTAAATATATTTAAAAGGTATTTTAAGGGCAATCCAACAAAGTTCGTAATCAGAAGTTAATTTTATATGAAAGCAGTAAAGTCAGAGAAGCAGACTGTTGAAAGTTTGATAAAAAATAGAAGAAAAAAATGAGAAAGTTATGATTTTTTTAAAGTGTTAATCTCTTTACGTATGGGCACTTCAAGTTGGCAAAATCAGTCACGTCACTGTGAGGTAATGCCGGATACTTTCCCATTTGTTTCAAAACAAATAATTACTAAAATGTCAATTTTTCAAAATGTATAACTTGGGGGAGGGGGTGGGGGTTCTTTAAGAGGACCTATACTAATAATTGACCTTTCCAATGTTCACTAAACTATATACGTGGCGTAACAAGTTTTCAAATTACGGATAATAATTGTATTATTCTGCCACTTTTTGGTAATCTATGTATATTTTTTTCTTCAAGTCAATATATTTACAAGTTACAACAACTATGTTTGTCATTATTTTGAGGGGTCCACATTTTTTTACATGCTCTGCTTTTCAGTGGATCCCTCCATTTCAACAGGTTTAACTTAAAAAAATAAAAAAATTACTATTCATCATCATCAATAGTGATCTGTCAGTTTATGACAGGTTCAGTGACCCATTCAAAAATCTATATCAAGTGTCTCTCCAAGTTTCTCTCCAAGTTCCTCGGTCTTGAGCCAACCGTTTCATTGTTTCATACCCTGTTGCTCCACATTGTGCGATTATATCGTCTAGAAAGCCTTTACGAGGTCTTCCCCTCTTCTTCTTTCCATGAATACGACCTTCTATGACTCTGATCATCAAGCCCTCTTCATGCCGCATTATGTGTCCAAGCCATTTCTTCTGTCTTTCTCTAATCGTTTGAATCAGCACCCGCCTTTCTTGAGCTCGATGCAACACCTCTTCATTCGAAACTCTGTCCCTCCAAGACACACCTAGTAATTTGCGCCAGCACCACATTTCGACCGCCTCCAATCGCTGAATGTCCTTTTTAGTGAGTGTCCATGTCTCAGCCCCATGCATACAACAGTACACTCCATACTAGAGACTTCACTATTATACTGGATATTTATGTATACTTTCTATTTTATAACTTTACACCATGTAAAATATATTATATTATTGAATATTGAATTGTATATTTGATTTCGTGTCGAAATCATTGTTCTGTTGAAAATGAAAAATAAACCTGAAACTGAACCTGAAACAAGGGAGTTAGTAGGAAAGGATCAAGCAAATAAATTTCTAAATTTCCGAGGTTATGGCTGATGAAAGATTTCCTACACATTAGAGACATATCGAAATCATTTTAGTAGCTTGCCAAAAATGATTATTTTTCACAATGGAATAAATGTTATGTTTGATTTCGAAGGAATTATCCCAGCTTCAAGTCTTGATGGGGATGGTATACGAGATCTACACCTTAACCTGTATCGGAATGCTCTGTGACCTCAAGTGAGTATATGCCATGAAATAATCCACACAGTGTCCACAGTGGTCAAAGTCTATATAGAGTGAGCAAATAAAAAAGTAATTCCGTTATATCAAGCCCCAATATCTTTAAAAAACAACTAAAACTGCTGAAATATATTGTAATAGTATGCTAGTTCATAACATTTTCTGCGATTTGTGCTTATTCATACGTGGAGCTTGTTGAGCCAACTTTTTCATTGGATATAAACAATACAACAATTTTCTTCAAATTCTAAACAAATTTTACTGTCCGATGTAGTAGAATTCATGAACAATAATAATAATAGGCATTTATATAGCGCGTCTATCTAGACAAATCTATTCCGAGGCGCACAAGGAAAATATAAAGAATGAGAGAGTTTGGATGAGTGTCATAGTGCCAAGTACAGGTATTGTTAAAACAAGATAAGATTTCAGCTTGGATGTAAAGGTCTCTAAGGAAGTTATGATTCTCAAATTAAATGGTAAGTTATTCCAAAGAGAAGCTGCTGCAGCTGAAAAGGCCCTTTCACCACAGGCTACTCGTGTCTTGGGGGATCTTAAGAAGATGCTGGTGTGATGATCTTAGACTACGAGCTGGTGTATAAGGCATAACAAGGTTTTGTAAATACACATTCTCATTCTTTAGGTCCAGATTTGAATCCCATTAAAAATCTCTTGAACAACACAGGCAAGAAAAACCAAAAGTGAACAAACAGCTTTCTTGTCGCATGTTGGTCCGATTTAGGGAGTACTCTCCTAAAAAAATAAAGATAATGAACATTATTATTGTGTGGAGACTACAATAATAATAATAATAATATTGGGTTCTTGTATATAGCGCTCATGTCTGTCAGACTTGACATTCCTGGCGCTCCCAATTAATTGAAAGTGTTAATTAATTGAATTGATGTAGACAAATGCTCATGTACCCTTTACAGCTCATGTTATGTATTGTTTTACCAAAGAAAAATAAGAAGTCAGTCAGTCACTCAATAGTGTCTGACAGTGAAGTCTAGAAAGTAAACGGGTTTCCTTGCATAATTTGAATATTAGGACGCTGCTAACGTTTAAATTTCACAGATAGGACATACGTGACATGTTCATAATTCCTGCAAATCTACTTTAATAATTTATACTCTTTAAAAAAAAACTCTTTCAACCCTATACAGACCATGGTGGAATGTACTAGCTGAGATGGTACGATGTGCGGTGGTATTTGCTGTGACTTCCTTAGCTATTCACCAGGATGTTGGAGCTGGTGACACTCTTCTCTTTCTCCAGGTGACCTATGGCCTTTCTGTGCTCTTCTGGTTCCTTCGTCCTGGATCTCGCTGAGACATCTACAAAATTAAAATCTACATAGGGCAATTAACGTTTCCACTAACAGTGATCTGGTAACGCCTTACTCTACCTTCGAATGATCAAGGCCTCTCTGTCCTCTTTGGATTCTAGCGTCGTGGATCTCTGAGAAATATCTGTAATATAAAGTCGGTATACAGTCAAACCTGGTTTAGTGACCACCAGACAAAGGCCGCATTTGTTGTTTCCCCTGAAAATGGTTTCTCATAGACCACCTGTCTACACAGGCCACTTTTTGTGTTTCCCTTGGGTGGTCGCTATAGACAGGTTTTACTGTATAGGGCAATTTTTACACTTACATTGACCTATATATATATATATATATATATAAATTATATGGGCGTGTGTGCGTGTGTTGAGTGTTTATATTTACATATTTTGTTTTAAAGATATAATATCTAATATATATACGCATAGTAATTTTCAAAGTCAAATAACATTATACTAAGGGTGAAAATGTGTAAAATAGTATTATCTTGTACGTAATAGGATCATTATTTATGTTAATATAAATTTACAGATGTTTGTTTATAAATAACTACAAAACACATTAATTAACTTGATGTAGGACTATATTCATTTAGAAATTATGAAATTATAATAATGGTAATATTATCATCAATTTTAATATAGAGCACCTACTGCATCGTATGTTTGATGTCTCCTATAGGCGCTTTGTGGATATAATCTAGCCCGATCCTGGTCATCGGATTCAGGCTTGCCCGTACACAGATTGACTCATACCGTGTCTCAACTACGTTCTTGAAAATATTGAAAAGCATGTCATTACATTTTTGTGTAAATCTTAACATTATTTCTTTATATCTTGTTTCGTTCTTGCCTTATCATTATACTGTACTAAGTGTTATCAGAGAGCCTGAGAGAGGTGTTCTCGCTATACTCAATTTGATACAGTAGATTGACAGAAAAGACAGCCATAATCATGGCTTAAAGAAACCTATCCCCTTTTCTGTAAATTAAATAATGCAAAACACATTGAATTAGACCTCAAAACTAATGAGACAGTAATCAGAAAAGAAATTGTAAACGAAATCCTACGCCTTTCCATTCATAAAAAACTGAAAGTCAACATTTTTGAATAAATGAGTTCGCCAATAGGTATAACAGACTGTTATAAATTTTGATGATTGCCCCCTTCACCTCTATTCAAATCTAAGAGGTGCCCCTTTTCCTTTGTTAGAAGTGCCCCTTCCCCTTTTAAACTCAGATAAGCGCACCTTATATTTTCACATATTGTGCCCCTTTTCCTTTCTAATAATTGCCCCTTTCTCTAATTATAAGTGCCCCCATTTTTTTAAAGAGCCCCCTCCCCTTCTCATAAATGCCCCTTTTCATCTCGGTAAATGACCCTTTTCAGGTACGAGAAGTTACTCCTTATCACTTCAGATAAGTACCCCCTTCACCTCCGACAATTGCCCCAATTCAAATCTGAGAGATGCTTGTTTTACTTTGACAAGTGCCTCTTCCCCACCTGATAAATGCTCTTTTAATCTCTGATGAGTGTCCCTTTTCACCTCTAATAACTGCCCCTTTTATTTGGACAAGTACCCCTTTTCATCTCTGATAAGTGCACCGTTTATTTCAACATGTGGCTTTTTTTCTTTTCAATAAGAGCCACTTCCCCCTTCTCATAAAAGCCCCCTTTCACCTCCGATAAATGCTCCTATTAAAATCTGATGGGTGCCCCTTTTTCCGTTGACAAATGCCTATTTCCCATTCTCATCAGTGCCTTTTTCCATCTCTGGTAAGTGCCTCTTTTTGTAAGTGTATAGAAGTGCGCCATTTTCACCTCTGATAATTACGCTTTGTACTTTGACACTTGCTCCTTTCCTTTTCTAATAAGGGTCTTATCCCGTTCGATCAGTGTCCCCATTTATAGACATATCAAAGGTCTTTTCAGTCTCCCGTTATGAGAATGTGCCTTAAACCTCATAGGATTGGCTTTGTTCATCTTTATAAGATGTAATTTTTCGCAAATCTTTACATTTTTCTTTGCTCGCTTCGCTTGCTCGCAATTAATTTTTAGACCATCACACCCAACTGCAAAGTATGATGCTTAAGCAATATCTTTTATTGTGTATAAAGAGAAACAAAGATTGAAATCAATATCAATGATAATGTAATCACAATGTAGGAGTAAATACCAATGTCTAAAAAAATTGCATATTTTCGCTTTGAGATTTCCCTTTGAAGGTGCCCTTTTTGTTGGTGCCCCTACACTTTGGAAGTCGCTCCGCCACCCCTGCTGTAAGTTGCATGTGGGCCATGTTACTTAATATGAGCCTAGCTTTTTAATTTACCATGAAGGTCAAAACATGTGAATTATCTGATTAATAAGTTATTGATGTTCTTGTTTAATTTTTATTTACTCAAATTTACGTAAAACACCATCATTTTCATGAATGTATTTTAGTCATGTTAATTATGTTCTGCTCTATTATTGGAAAATAAATAAACAAATGAATATTCTATTCCTTTATCCATTTACCGGAAACGTTATAAACATGTGCAAAGTGTTATCATTTTGAAGGTTTGAGAAAACATATTCAAAAGATGTAAAGAACTTTTATCGATTTGCTTATTTATTTGTTTCTTTCTTTATTCCTTTGGTTCTTTATTTTGTTCTGTTTTGATATACTGTCGTAGAGTTTCATTTTCTTCTTCGACATTTCCGTCAAAGATGGATTTAGAGTTGAATTTTGTTCATGCATGCAGTTCGGTTGTACGATTTGGAGTTGATTATTTTGAAATACTGAGAGCACCAAGAGCCTGTTATATAGTGTCGTAAAAAGGTGCCCCCCCCTCTCTCTCTCTCTCTCTCTCTCTCCACAGATTTTTAGCTTTCACAATTGGCATTTTTTATTACAGCTTACTGTGATCCATATTTTTCATTGAAGAAACCCCTGTTTGAGGGCCCTGGTTTGCCTTGCAGGGGAGGGAGGGTTTACTAAAATGACTATTTGAGAAGAAAAGTCTCTTGAGAATATGTCATATGCCTGCTCTGTTCATTTATATGTATAATGTTATATTTATTGCACTCAAATAATTCCCTAATCTGCTAACTACAAACTACTATGTGTTTACAAACAGTGACAGCATTCTCTCTTTCGATCTCCCCCCCCCCCCCTATGTTTAAGTTCCCCCTCTGTCTGCAACCTGACAAGATAGACAATTCATTGCCAGTCCTGACCCTCTTTTCATTGAATACGTTGTTTAATAATAGTGACAAGATTATATTGTTTCGACAAAGCAAATAAACAAATTCATTTCAAGGATGCTGCCCCGCCCCCCCCCCCATAATTACGTACATGATTATAATACGAGAAATAGCCGATTCAATTTTATCTTACCAGAAAGAGTAGGTAGTATTGGAAATTCGTTTTATTACAATGCCATTAAACATTGGAATTCCCTTCCCAATGGTGTAAAGGAAATAGAAAACTATGCTCATTTTAAGAGGAAATTAAAGGAATACCTAATACTTGACAGTCAGAGAAGAGAAGTGAATGACATGTTATATTGAAATTTGTATTCTTATGCCGGTTCATACTTTTTCATTTCATTTTGTATATACTTATGTTTTCGTACGTTATAGAAATTCTACAAATTCATCATTATTTTCCTCCTCTTCCTCCTCCTCTTTCTCTTCATCTCCTTCTTCTTTTTCTCTTTGTACTTATTATCATTTCTATCATCAGTTTAATGTTGTTTTTATTATTATTATCTTTCAAAAGTAATTCTTTTATTTTCTTATCTGTCAGTAAATATTATTATTTTAACTTATTAATTTTATACATGACTGTAAGGGACCCCACTCCTGGAAATAAGCTCTCGAGCTTTCGTGGGTTATCCTGTTCAAGCTGACTTATTTTTGATCTGTTATTATTGTATATTGTTGTATGTTGGAAGCTTGTCGAATAAAAATCAATCAAATCAATCAATCAATCAATCCCCACACACACACACACACACTTTCAAATGTTGTTGTATTTTTGGAAATGAAATGTAGACAGCTGCATGGTTTAGTTCACTTTCACTTTCAAACATAAAAGTCGTCTTAGTCTCAATATTGAAACCATTTCACACTTTTACTATCAAGCGATATTTATCAAATCAGATGGATAAACGAAATTGTGTAACTGTAAGTCTTTGCTTCAAAATCAGTGATAGGCCTATATATGTACTAGCACTTGTAAGAAAAAGATATATATATATATATTTTGTTTTCTTCTTACATAATTAAAAACTATACCGGCGCGCCTTGCAAGAGACTGCGCCGCACTGCCGATACCAGCTGATTGCTGCAAAGCTGTAAACATAAACAGTCACGAGAGGTTTGAAGACCCACAATTTATATCCATGTAAGTATGATTCGTTAAAGTTTATGACTCGTATTTTACCCATGCTGTTTTAGAAAATAAATTGAAGGCTTAGCTTAATAGATTTTATTTAACGTTATAAAGATCAAAGTAAGAACCAAAGAGTGCCAGTGGGTCCGACCAATGTGCGGGCAGTGTGTCGCCTGTATTCACCCGTCTTAATTCTCGGGCTCTAGCTAGAGAGCCGGCCGACCCTACCCCAATAAGAGGCTAACGAACGAAAGAGACGGAAAATTCGGTCTAGCAAGGTCTAGGAAGCTCCGACGCCGACGCCGAAGTTTTGTAAATGTAATGCCCTGTCATAGCTCATCAATACACCACTGCAAAGGATTCATTCGCGAATTCACTGCTCCACAAGTGTAAAACAAACACCAAAATCAATGGACGCAGGTGTTAATTTTCTTAATTTTGCTAGTTTGCCTGATTCAGGGACTCTTTCAGTTAGCCTTGATCATGTCGCTTCCACTTTAAAGATAAAGACCAGTTATGCGGTCATGCAATTGCATTGTGAAAGAAACGATCGATCAGAAAAGTTGATCATCTAGCATATAAGTATTGGTGTGTACGTACTGCAAGGTTCTGGAATTATCAAAATGATAAGAAAATTTGGCCCAGTCTTTGTAAAGTTACACTACACGACACATGCACGATATTATAGTGACGGGGCGGTTATTACTACGATTCTGATAACTACTATTATTTAACTAGGGGTTTACGCTACTATAAAAAGGTTTAGTCCAACCATAGGCTTGTAGAACTGTAGTAAATCTCGACTCGTAGTCACCGACGGTGGAGCTCCACGAAGCGTTGATTCGAGATTCAGGGGAACACAGCAGACGGCATGTAGCGCGGTTGCTGTTCCAGTTCAAATCTGCCATATACAGTATTGGGTATGGCCAAGGAAACTATCTGTGGGTGCTGCCGAATGCGGGACTTGCGCGTATATGCGTTTATATACGTTTATATACGCCAGAGCCCTACTGGCTTGGGCTGAATCACTACAATATCTATCAGGTCCAAATAGATATAATATTTTACCAAATATATCAATTAGTAGGCAGTTTCTCAGCAAAATTTGTATCATTACGTACTAGTCAAAACATATTCTTTCATGTGATTGGTAATAAGAGCTTCCATTTCATTTTTTGAGAGGGGAGCATTTCCAAAACTGGTGTTTACCTTTAATGTTATATAAAATTAATTTGTGATCTCATTCCTTGTTTTTTTCTCAAGCCGTCCAGCTTTCTGCTTCAATTGAGTGTGACTAAGACAATGCATTGATGGGTATGCATAAGATTGCTTGGATACTAGTTGCATGCGCACAAAATATTTTTGTTTTTCCATATGATATGGTCAGTATAACATTGAAAAATGACCAGGAGTGAAAATATGCAAATTATGGTCCTTGCAATTGATATCACATGACGAGCTGTGGGCCAATCATACCTTTGTTTCTGTAAGTGTAACCCTAGTTTCTGGTTTAGATTTTTTCAAAAAAAAGGAGTGGATGATTGTCATTTTGTAGTGACTATATGTGATGTTTGTCCCACGTCCACAAACCAATTCTGTGGGGGTCATTGTCACCCAAAAATATAGTGGCTGAAAACAAGTGGAAATCACACAAGCTTCATGTTTTATGCTACTACATTTCGAAATTTTCTTCATTTCAATATTTCATTCCAGAACAATTTTTTTTTTTTACTACTGCAGAAATCCAGAAGTGGGATTGAATGAGATACTAAGAATCAGTTTTACTCTTTCTGAAAAGACTTCAGTTTATCAAACAATTATTTACATTGTAATTGTTTATTTTTGTCTCTGTAGAACTAGAAGGTCTGGTCAGGAATCATGGATGTTATTTTCAAGGTAGATGGCGCTACAGGAGTAAGGCGCATGTTCTATGCAGTAACACCAAATGAAACATCATTTCAAACACTGGATGAAGTTCCCAAGTATATTGTTGAGGTGAGACATAAGTATGGCAAAGATGATTTTGAGAACAGACAGTACAATTTTCTCCATCACTAAAAACTTAAATGATAGGCTACAAGCATGGGATACAGAATATTTATCTTTGGTAGCAGGGTTATGTAAATATTTGTTAAAGATGTTTTAAATATCAATATTATAATTTTTTTTTCTTTCTTTTTTCACAAAGAATTATATATTCAAGGGGAATAAATTTAGAACTTATGATTACATTTTGTTCTTACAGATGGAGCACTGATTTTCATTTCATTAAATGGTACAAAGATATATTCATGAACTGGTTAAGATTTAATTTCTTTTTTAGTGTTTTGCTTTTATTTTTGGTTTTCCATCTAGATCAGGGCCATGTTACATTGAATCATTTTAAAAAGCACTCATCAGGAGATTTTGTATACTTAATCTAGAATTCTAAAAAGACATTCATTTATGTCTTAGTATTCTTATCATCATCTAAAAGATATTTGCTACTCAACTTGATATCAGTAGTATCTGTGCAATATAATTGTTACAAACGTATGTACCAGACTACCAGTTATATTAGTTATCACTTGCACATATAGGAGGCTTTGAAAAAACTGTTATGCCAATTGATCTAAAAGGCCTGTTGGAATAGCCAATGCAAAACAATGGTTTACTTTTTGTGTCTGTGATAATAGTATTGCTAATTCATAGTCAAACTTGAAATTATATTAAAAGCTGTAGGGACATCTCATGTTTCTATATATTTGCTTGATATGAAGCTGTGAAGGAGCATTAGATAAGTATATATCTTGATTAGATTTTAAGTCTCATTCCATAATCTGAGCTTTTGGGGGGACTTACATAATCTCTGGAAGCTGTGTTTTTAGTTAATGATTAACTAGATGCTAAGTGCAAATTACCCTTCGTATGATGCGACTTTTGTTCATCAGATATACTGATGTATATAACTGTTTGTTAATGATGTAAACAACATCTAACAGTGACACGATTAGGGATATGTACTGTATATTCAATGTTCACTGGTATGTATTGGTAGTAGGATGATCTATTCTTTAACCACCCGCCCCCCCCCCCCCCCCCCCCTTCCATCCGATAGAACATGTATGCATACAGAGTGTCACATTTATGAAATGTGTACACCCAGACATGCAAAATTTCCTGTGCTAGATATACTTTATGTCTTCATTTCCTCTAAAGTTTGCCAAGTTCATTGATATCAGGGCCCCGTCTTACAAAGAGTTACGATTGATCCAAATCAATCGCAAGTCCTCCAATCAATCACAATTTTGCAATCTCCCATCTCTAATGTACATACTTGCGATTGATATCAATTGCAAATAAGTTGCTATAAATATCAACTCTTTGTAAGACGGTACGGGGCTCAGGTCAACAAACTTTGAGATAAATGTTGATAGACTTGGCCCAAGAAGCTCAGCTGTCGACCTCTTGTATTATTCAGAAGCTTTCGACATGTTCCTGCCATGGCAAATACCTCACTACTTAACCTGAATTGATGTGGTTTAATGATTATGTGTGCATGCTTTTGAGTATAGAGGTAGGGAAGGTGAGGGAGAGGGATTAGAATATGCATTTTGGTTATGAGTAAAGCATATGTCAAGAGACATATTCATTAATATCAGTCATTTTTTTAAAGATTTTGTATGTTTGACAGGTAGTTACACATTTTAAATTTTGTTTAAAAAACATGATTATTATTATTTTTCTTTTTCTATACGTTTTAAAGCCAATAACCCATTCCTTGTAATTCCAGACCTGTCATGCCAATATAATTTGTAGGACCCATATTTATGTAATATATACATTTATTGTACATCATTAAATAGTTTTTAAGTGTATCAGAAAGGAACTAGAAGTCATGAAGATGGTGTGTTATTTAGCCCTAACAGTACCACCAAGTTGTAAACCATGATCCTATTAGGTTTAATGATACAATTGGGTAATTTTTCTCCATGTTTTCATTGTTCAACATGATAAGATCAGTGTATTATACTTCCAAATGTTAACATTAATGAGCGCAGTTGTAGTTTATGGTAGAACGGCAAACTTTTTGGGGGGTCAAAGCATGCTTTGTAAAATATTAGAATTTGGTCAGTTAGACTGTCTAGGACAGAGAACTGTTAAAGATCATGCAGGCAAAGAAATCTTAGGCATAGCTTACACAACATTCAAGCGCAGTAATCAAATATTGGGGCAACACAATGTGTTCTTGTCTGTCTGTTTCCTGTCTCTATGTTCCATCCTGATCCCAACCTTAAACCTTCACCCTACTCTCTGGCCCCAATTTACAAAGGAGGTTTGTCGACAAACCTAGGTTTATGTGCGTCATATGACATGTTTTGACGCGTTTTTACAAACCTTGGTTTACCAAGACTGGGCCAAATTTATTATCATTTTGATGATTCCAGAACCTTGCAGTATATGCTAGATGATCAACCTTTTCTGATCGATTCCACAACGTTTCTTTCACAATGCAATCGCATGACCAGAACTGGTCTTTACCTTTAACCTTCACCCCAACCCCCAAAATGAGTGAAATGAGTGAAATCAGTGCTCCATGATTGATCCATCAAATTGGCAACTATATACTCTTTCATTTGAACTGTTGCAGGCAGCCCCATTCTTTATGATCTCTGTGATAATTGAAGAGATCTACCTGAGATACCAAGATGGCGGAAAGGAAGACAGATTTGCAGATGGCATTACATCCATAATTGCTGGCATGTTCATGATTATTACAGGGTAGGTATTCATGTAAACTAGTAAAAATGCATGAATTCTAATCTTCAGCCTCGATTAAGACATTTTCCACCCAATCGTTTCTGGTTAGTATAAATGCCTAAGAAAGGTCCATCAATATAACATCCTTTCTATGGAATAAAGTGTTTTTTCACTGTAACCTAACCTGGGTCTATGAAGCATGGAAGGGGCACATTTTAAAACACATGGTTTGACAGACAGATGCTTTACCAATAGAGCCGTCTCGACTCTTGATACTTCTGCCAAAATCAAAGTCAAAGGGTCAAAGGTCGACAGTCATTATGTTTGCAAAAATAGCTTGTGAACGCATTATCATTAGAACCGAAGGATGGATTACTATCGAACTTGCATTTTTGTTTTGTTTTGGTTTGTAAAATTGCTCTATGGTGGAGGCATCATTTTCGACTGCGCAGTCGAAGATCCATCTAGTTTCATATATGCCTTCATTTTAAATTCTTTTTGAATATGTGGCTTGTTTGCAGATTATTCACCAAGGCTATGGAGCTAGGTATCTATGTCTACGTCTTTGAGAACTTCTGCATCTATGAGCTTCCCTGGGATAGCCCTTGGACATGGTTCTTCAGCTTTCTTGGTGTTGATCTTGGGTATTACTGGTTGCATCGAATGTTGCATGGTATGTGTTGCTCATGTGTTTTTATTTTGATTTAAAAAAATATTTTTTGCTAAGTTGGGCCTGACGTCGTTTTTCCCATTTTAAACCACTGGCATTTAAAAAAAAAAGTCTTATTGGTTTATTCCAACTTTAACTACTATGAAACCAGAAATTTTGCTAAATTAAATTTCACAGTAAGAAGCTTTTGCAAAGTGCAAAAATAGAGTGTTTTGGCAGTTGTGATTAAAATATTTCAGGGCATGACAATTTCATGAAGCAGAACCATTCATGAAATTCATGAAGATTTCATGTGAGTTTGTGGTTTTAAAGCTTTGTAGCTTGGGATAGGTGTTTTCGACGAATGTCCATGGTATAATGGTTCATGCCTTCAAAGAAACTTTTAAGTATTATCATCTGTTTGGAGCCAGAAGGGTGTTTAATGAGATGTACCCTTTTTGGTCCAAACAGGAAATATAATCAGTGTTGCCAAAATTGAACTGTGAATTCTAGTAACAAATAGTATGCATTTATAGCATAAGCAATCCTCCAATAGCTTAAGAATCACCCAAGTGGTATGATGTATTGGTCCTGCATTGTCTAGTGTAGTTTGATTTTCTGTGTTTCATCAATTCAGAGGTACTTGTATCTCAGTCGAGCCATTCAAAAGTAGAACAAAAAAGTTTCTGTCAAATGCTTAGCGTATACCGTATAAAGTGTACCTGTGAAATACCTGACATCTTGGGCACTGTAACATAAAAAATTGACTTACCATCAGTTTAAAACAATTATAGTAATCCAATCTTGCTGCAATGTATCCTATCTTACAATGAATTTTGTCTGTCTGGAACATAAAATAAATTGTAAGTTACTTTTTACTGAAAGTTCTGATTGATTGAAGGAGATATGATTTATTGTAACTTTTAATGGTATATATTTTTAAATAAAAATGGTTCCATGGTTTAGATGGTATTATACATGTCTACTGTCCCTTTATGTGGAAACATGAAGTGATAAATTCCTTTTTATTGTTGTTTTTGTTGTTTTACAGAAGTGAATATCATGTGGGCAGCTCATCAAGTTCATCACAGCTCAGAAGAATACAATCTATCAACAGCTCTCAGGCAATCTATCTTCCAAAGATGCTTCAGCTGGGTAGGTTATAGGGATCCGGTAAATTTGTCTCAGATTCTGAAACAAAATCCTGGATTTAGCTCATGCTTCAATGATAATTATAAACCTTTAGGTCAGTCAGGAAGCCCATGACTTTTACAAGCCGATCGCCTGTCTGATTATGAAGATATTTATGATTGGAATCACAAATATTAAAAACCGTTTGGCAAACGGTTTTCATAACACTACAGTCTATTGGGAAAAACAAGTATGGTAAAACCGGTCACTCAAAGATTTTTTCTTTTTTGAGGTACTCCTTGATCATTTTGAAGCGCGATTTTTTTATTTTAGGGCTTCAATATTACACCATAACACAGACATTGATAACATGTAGGACCATGCATCGCAGATTTAACATTGTGAAACGATGCCTTTAATGGGGACAAATCATCCCACCCCTGAAAACAAAGATGATGTCATATTATAACCACCCCCCCCCCAAAAAAAAAAAAGAAGACTATCTGGAATATTCAAATGATTAATCTGTTGAACACTATGCCTGATATTATATGGGTCATAGTCTGTGGAAAGTGTGTGTCATGTCAAACATCAGATCTACTAGGTTAGGGATTAAAGAGCACAAGGGGAAAATATGATGTCATATCTAGCCCTGATTGGAAGGTAACCAAAAGGGAAACATAAAGATTATAATGTGTTTTCATTGTGGACATAATTATATCACTTGAAATAATTTCACTTTCCAATTTTTTTTAAAGGAGCCTTTTTACATGTATTAATCCTGGGTGAATAGAGACAGCTGTAGGTAAAATACCTTATAAAAGAGCATAAATTGAAGACTTAATTTTTCTATTGAAAATCTACTGAATGGCTCATTTGAAACCAGTCATTTGAAGTGGCCAATTTTTTGGCATCCAAATATATTGTGTTTAAGAACAAAAAGTTATTTTAGAAGCATATTAAGAAGAAAAGGGGAAAGAAAGCAATCAATTAGACAGGAGGTGTGATGGTCAAGTAGCTAAAATATTCCCCAGGGAGTGGAGAAGGTGCAAGCCTGAATCCAATCACTAGGTAGGGTAAAGATATATTTGTAATGCATCAAGATATTGAAGATGTTATTTGAATCCAGATTATGCTACAATGCATTAATTATTGTTTGCAACAAAATCAAATCTTTCTTCTGTGTAATTATATATCTTTTGCAGATGTTTTACATTCCATTGGCTTTCATACTACCACCTTCTTCAATGTTTGTGCATATGCAATTCAACACACTCTATCAGTTCTGGATACACACTGAGGTACGTTGTAACTCTATCAATATCTTACTCATTATAATTGCTCACATGTCGCCCTCTGTGGTCCAAATATTTGTGATCAAGGCTATCCAATTCCTCTATGACTGCGTCTATTTCCCTTTCAATTAATAACCTCTGGATTAGTTTAAACAGTCATGTGTTTTTCATGCTTTGTTCTCCATCTCATGAATAAATTTGATTCAAATTTTAAAAGAGTTCTGTATACTTGTAAGTTATAGTCATTGACTTCACACAACTACATTAGACCTTTGGGCCTAAATTCACAAAGAAGGTTCAAAATTAGTAAGCCATAATCTTAAACATTCAACAGGGATTAAAATAAGAAGAATATAAGCAGCTATTGCTCGTTCATGAGACTTGATAAAGGATGTGGAGGTTAAACAGTGATTTTAAAATTAACCTTCTTTATGAATTTCGGCCTTAGAATTCTACTTCAAATTGTTAGATATTATATTTTTTCAGATAGATCTTATTTATCTGAACCACAGAGTGTGTATTGATTGTGCTTTGTTAAATGGTTAAATTATTCTACTTCTTATTCTACCATGCAGCTTATCAGGAGTCTTGGACCATTGGAATACATTCTGAACACACCTAGTCATCATCGTGTTCACCATGGTAAGCTGCACACTAGAACTTTATTGTGTGTACCGGTATATCATTGATTCTAGTTAATGATTTCTATAACTACTCAATAATTCATTTTTGTTTAAATAATTGCAATCCCCAAAACCGCTGGTAGTAATTGGTTAGATCTTATTCGAAAATCTCTCATGATTGTGAAGGTTTATATACTGTATTCCTCTTGACAACTTTAATATGTTAATACCAGGTACTTCATTATATGTGAATCATTTGTATACAGATATTTAATATAGTGAGTTCAGAGTAAAAATATTTTTATGAGGAGAAATGTGCAATGTTCCATTTAATTAAGCTACCTCAGAATTGGAAACAATTTCATCATCTGTCTGTCATGTTGTTGGACATTTGTCATCTTGTATTGTTTCATTTTCAGGTCGCAACAGATATTGTATTGATAAGAATTATGCTGGAACTTTGATTATCTGGGACAGAATGTTTGGTAAGCATCCTTATTTGGTAGTTCATCTGGTCAGCTCATAATTAGCATAGTTGGTTACTTTAATTCTTAACCACTACATATATAGTTTGAAGATGATATTTTAGGGTTCTGCAGCAGATTGGTGTGTTTAAGTTTATGATGTGGTCCACAGGGCTTAACAAATTCCAATAAATTTTATCTTTCATGCTTGACACGTTATGAAGAAAGGGGAGGGTCAAGGGGAGGCCATCGGAACTTGTACCTCATATTTGACCCGTCATTGTCGTCAAGTTTGTGGCACAAAATACTTTAACAGTTTCGAGTGGTTCCAGTATATTTATAACATTTCTTCTTAGGAGACTATATTTCTTATTTTTTTTTACTGCAGGATACAATAAAACATTGGACATTTTAGGTAACCTCACACTTATGCAGTACTTCAGTTTGTATAACAAAGGAATGACATATAAATCTTACATACCTTCCTGTATCTGTTTTGTTTCTAGTGTTGGTACACGATGTCTAATTATGTATTCTTCATAGTGATCATTAGCCTATCCGATATGCGTCGGGCTTTACAAGTAATCTAATCGCGTTTATATGGAGAGTAACATTGGCCCGGTCAGCCCGAGCGCCTATCATCACTGGTTCATGCGAAAAGTTTTATTTTCTTTTATGTACCATGTTTCGTTCGTAGAAAATCTACGAACCCCCTGCAAAGCTCTTTCATGAATATTTATGTAGCATGGACCAAAATAGGCCAATGAGCGATGGGGAACGCGGAGATGATATTTGATTGGTTGAATCAAAGTGATCGATCACCAAATAAGGCTAGTCGTATGAATCATGCATGAGAATACGCTCGTCACACATACGATATGAATAATGATGAGTTGACCAGTGATGATAGGCGCTCGGGCTGACGCCCGCGCCGATGTCAGTCTCCCAAACGCGATTAGTACACTTGCCATTTAGCCCGACGCCTATCGGATAGGCTAAGTGATCATGAAAGGTTGTTATTTTCAAGTTATTTGTTATTTGCTAGGATTATTAAATGTGATTTTTTTTCCCAGGGACATTTGAGGCAGAAGATGATAGAGTTGCCTATGGATTGGTCCATCCTCTCAAAACGTACAATCCTATCTCTATTCAGGTAGGTCATATTGTATATTCAAAATGCATCAGTAATTAAGTATTGTTACCAAAAAAGAGTTAACAGATGGAGTCAGTGAAATATTCCCTCCAGCATCAACAAGCGGATGTTTTGTGATTATCTATACTTGACTTACTTGACTTAAATGCACAGGACGGAGTGTCCCCTTGCGCTCCTACGGGTGGTCTGCCTCCATTCACTTCTGTCCTGGGCTTGGTGTTGGGCAGCCTCCAGGCTTAATCCAGAGTCTTGGCGGATTTGGTCTTTCCACCTCAGGGGAGAGCGTCCTGGTGGCTGTGGCAAAGTAAAGTCATTGGTGTGGACTTGTATTAGTAGGCGTTCCTGTGGCATACATGCCACATGTCCAAACCATTACAGGCGACGGTTGGATATTTCCTCATTTATTGTCTTGGAGATTTTCAGTGACTTTCTGATGTCTATACGCTTCTAATTTTATCTAGAAGATGGACTCCTGCTATTGTCCGCAGACATCTCATTTCAAAAGTTTCCAGTTTATCCCGGTCAGTTTTCCTTAGCGTCCACGTCTCTGACCAGTAGGTGGCTATAGGACGAATGAGGGCATTATAAATCCTGACCTTCAGGGCTCTTGAAATATCTTGGTTGGTCCATATATTGTTTCTCCGTCTGCCAATTGCCCAGGAAGCTAGATTTGTGCATCTCTTGACATCCTTGGTAACCGAGGGGTCTACACTTCCAAGGAAGACAAAGTCTTATACCTTCTCTATAGGGTTGCCATCTATTGAAATCTCCTCATCAAAGTTTGTCATGATTCTGCATTTAGCTGTATTGATTTTCATTCCCCATTTACCACAGACTTCCACTAGCTTGTTTGTTGATGTTTGGAGTGTGATTATCTATATGTTCATGTTTATTTCTATAAAAGCAGAAAAACAAGATAAGAAGAATGGCGCAAGTTTGAAATAAATCAGACCAATAATAGGAAAGTTATGAATATTTGAAATATGCGATCACTAAGTCTCTGCAGATCTGAAATTGGCAGTTTGGTCAGTGGATTGTGACATAGTCGCAGATAACTCCTCCGTTAGTCATGTACAACAATACCATTAACTTCTGCTGTTCCCCTATGTACCTTTCTCCCTTGGGGCACTACTCAAAATACATTATGGGTAGCATTTCAGTATGGTATAGGTACTGGTATATTAATATTTTCGAAAAATGTAAAGTTTAGTCATTTGTGTGTTAGAACAAATGGGGAAGTTGTCTGCCACTACATCACAGAGACATTACCAATTCAGCCAATATGAAGAGCCTATACCCATAGTGATTACAACTTTGAAAAATTCACAACTTTCTCATTTTTTGTTCGCATTCATTCAAACTTTCACCAGTCTACTTCCCAGATTGTTTTGCTTCCCTCTAGAATAGTTTACTATCGAGTTAGATTTCCCTTTAAGAATATCGGATTCCTTTATCAAACATTCAATTTGACTTAACTTCTCCAACTCTTGTGCTTCTAGGTTTGTCATCTTCGGTGGATGTGGAGCGTGTTTTGGTCTACCCCTGGTCTGATGAACAAAGTCTTTGTTATCTTCAAGGGACCAGGTTGGCAACCAGGAAAACCAAGGACTGGACTCATCAAAGATATACCTGATGTAAGATTCTATGAAATGATAACAAACATTTATGTAGCTCATATGAACATTCCAGGCTACTGATTGCTCAAAACTGCAGGCATGATATTTCGTACTGACTACTGGGAAGTTATAGCGAAAAATATTGACCGGGCATAGTTCTACTTTTGCATACAATTCTAGAACACAATGCTCTTAGATGGGTATTTTTCCAGAGACTCTACAAATAAATACAATTTGAGAATAGACAAGGGGGATACAGTATATCAAACAAATATTGACTGCTTATTTTTTAGTCACGGTTAAAACTATACCTCCTGGGTGATCTCTGTCACAGTACAGTTTCAAAATCACCTAATATAAGGGAAAGGTTTTATATTTGCCCCTCAAAGCAGTCAATATTTGTACCGTAATACAGTTGTAATTCCTTATATGTATATTTGAGAATACTTGCAGTCAATTTATTGAATAATTAACACAGATGTAGAACATATTCCTTTTGAACACCATGACCATTCCTAAAAAATGTGTAGATACAGTGTATTTAGTTTGCCGCATTTTCCTTTTCTTTTTGTGCCTTGTCTAGTAAGTGAGCTATAGATAGCTTAATACCATGAATTGTAATATCTCACATTATCCATTTGGAGGATTACATAGCAATTCTATGTTCTGCCTAGAATCATACTTTTCTGGCAATTTACTATCCCTAATTTTGCTGTTCAGATCATGCCTGAAAGAAAGTTCTTGTCTTTACAAAAAGTACTGTCACTACATTTGGATAGTGGTTAATCAAACACTATCTTTTTTATTCTTTTTCTTTGTTTCTTTCCTTTTTTCTTTCATTCTTTCATTCTTTCATTCTTTCATTCTTTCTTAAAGGGATCGTTTAACAATGTTAAATCTGAGATACACGGTCCTACATGTTACCAGTGTCTGTGATATGGTGTAATATTGAAGCCCTAAAAAAATCGCGCTTCAAAATGATCAAGAAGTGCTTCAAAAAAGTAAAAATCTTTGAGTGACCGGTTTTACCATACTCGTTTTCTCCAATAGACTGTAGTGTTATGAAAACCGTTCAGTGAACGGTTTTCAAAATTTGTAATTCCAATCATTAATATCTTGATAATCAGACAGGCGATCGGCTTGTAAAAGTCATGGAGTTCCTGACTGACCTAAAGATTTATAATTATCATTGTAGCATGAGCTAAATCAAGGATTTTTTTAAAGGATCCAAGACAAAGTTACCGGATCCCTTTAACTTCATTGTTTCTTTCCTTTTTTCTTCCTTTTCTCTGTTGTAGGTGCGTGGACCTGAACCAAACAAGTACAGGACTGCAATCCCAGGATGGCTTAGGGGATATATCTTGTTTCATGTTGTCATCAACTTTCTTCTCTATCAACTCTTTATGGACGAAGCCGAGGTACATATTTCATTTATTCTTTTATTCATTCATTTATTCATATTTATTTAATTACTTATTTATTTGTTTATTATAATGATGTAAGATCAAAGAAAGTCTTATTGGAATGGGGAAAAATACACTATACCGTAGGAGACTGAAGTTTAAGTGAATATTTTTTGTTGTTATTTGTTTTCATTATAATTTCTAGATATACTTTTAACATAAAAAAGAATGTTAGGAATTGTTTTGTTTCCCCATGAAAAGTGTGAAATAGTTGGAATGACATATTTCATGTTTGTTTTATTTGTAAAGTTTTATTCATATTTCAAGAACATTGATATCTGTCAACTGGGGCATTCATCTATTGATCTACATTTGCCACTCTCCACCCAGGTGTAAATGGGTACTTGATATGCTTGAGCGCTAGTTACTTTGGCAGCTCGGCTACGACCAGGGTAATATGTGTAAAGCGCCATGAGCGTCAGAACCTGACTGATACCGGTGCTATATAAATAACCATATTATTTTTTTTTATCAAAAAGCTCAAGTGAATAAAAATTAATGTGTTTTAACATGCTCTTTAGATCACAAAAGATCTACTGATCACTTATTATTGTATTTGATTTCAAAGACACTATCCCAGTTTCCCGTCATCGTGGGGTTGTTGTACCAGATCTATACCTTCACTTGCTTTGGAATGCTTTGTGACCTCAAGTAAGTGCAGCCGGTCAGAATGGTTTTAACTCTTTCAAGACAACTGAAGCATTCCAAGTGTTTACCTCAGTAACTTTTGAAAAAAATATCCCACATGCATGAAAAAAAGAGCAAATAACTCATGCACTTTCCTCGCATGACCATACTGTGTTTGACACCAATAATTTTAAAACAGAAAATCAGCTGTAAAATTCTTAATTGCCAACGCGTTGAGAGGCTCAAAATTACGGTTTTTCACACAAAATTAGCAATTTTGAACTATTCTTCATAGCTTACATCCATGCATATTGTTGTCAGAAACAAAGCATTTTATTAAAACGCTGTTGCAATAAAAGGAAAATTTATTTGTTGCCAATTTGAAGAAGAAAAGGTGATCAATTAAAGGTAATACAAAGTTTTGGGAAATTCTGAAAATTGGGTGGATAGTGATTCTTTACAATTTTGTTATATTTGGATGCCCCTGTATATGTATAATAAGCACTAGAAAATTTAGCTCCTAAAACACTTCTGCTTTCAAGAATAATTGAAAATACAAATTTACCGGTGCTCCCAGTAAATTTTGATAAATTACAATAAGTGCCTACGGCCGTGCAATGGTAGCTGCGACCATGAAAATCTCAGAATCTGTAGGTGTGATATATCATTTCCAAACGGGAATGGCTAATCGGTCGATTTTAGTCAAGAAACATCGTTTTATAGCTGAATTCATAAATTGACCTTAAGAGGGAGCTATACAACATAAAGAGTTTATTATTTACAATTTCATAACTTTAGACTCGATTTCAACCGCGACAACGATCAATGAATATTGTAGGATCGTATATGATTCCAATATGTTCATTTGAACCATATTCATGACCCCATACCAAAACTTTGTATTACCTTTAAGCCTTTAGAAAATTCCTGTAATGAGAGGGAGCTATAGGTAATGTGTCCAGGGGGAAAATAGTGAAATAGCCATTTTGTGTACCATGTACACTGATACTGAAATTCCATTGTCAAGATGTTTCCCTATCTCTTTAGAATGATTTGATTTTATAAATTGAAGATATTGCACATGCTTAATGCAGATCTTTTGGACATGAAACTACATACCAATTATGTGAAAGCATTTTGAAAAGAGTCAGAAATATATCATAAAACATGAAAATTCATGATATTTTATTTCAGGAATTCTATCTATTTTTTGGTATTCTATTTTTGTGATTTCAACCCAACAGACCATGGTGGAATGTATTAGCTGAGATGGTACGATGTGCAGTGGTCTTTGCCGTGACTTCCTTAGCTATTTACCAGGATGTCGGAGCTGGTAACGCTCTTCTCTTTCTCCAGGTGACCTATGGCCTCTCTGTGCTCTTCTGGTTCCTACGCCCTGGATCTCTCACTGACATTGAGAAACTCAAGTCGGTTTAGGGTATCCCATTTCATGATTGATATCCTATTTTCTAAGTTAATGAATTTTTCTAAATTACCAACAGGGAAGCCCTGGGCAATGAAATCATTACCTTTAGCATTCCAAACAGAATCTAGATGATTACACATGCTCTAGTGACTTTGCTCAGTGGTCAGTTTCCTACACTACTGGGTAGCGTTTCACAAAACCATCACAAGTACAAGTTCGCAGGCATCCTAACAAGTGTCTCAGTAGGATGTTGGCAAACTTGTACTTGTGATGGTTTTGTGAAATGATGCACTGAATCCCAACTTCAACCGTGGACCAAAGACTCTACCTCCTCCTAACTCTAAACCTAACCTGCAATCCAATTACAACTGCAACTTGAAATTGTATGAATTGTTCTAGATGAAGAGATGAAGGAAAATGAAATGATTGATCAATTGAAATACACAGGGTAAAATAAAGTATAATCTTTACATTCATGTAACTTAGGTGATCTTATTCCTTTCGAGTCAAGCATTCCACATGTAATCGTTTAGCTCAGTAAAGTTTTATTCAGTGCCCTAAAAAATATACTAGCTTCATTATAAGAGAGGGCAAAAATGTTTGCATATTTTTTTTTAATGTATATCAAAATAAAAATTGGATTTTTCTTTTTCTTTTCTTTTTTTTTCCTTCAAATTTTCATCAAAGGTATTACCCATGTTTATTGTTTTCAGAGGCATTGCATTTAGTGGAACAGTGTACCACAATTTTTTTTTATTACTTTTTCCAATTTGAAGAACTAAATGTGATCAATTGACTTAAGCATTCATGCTTTATGATAGTACCTCCATACTTTCAAGTTTTCAATTATATATATGTATTTTTGGTGTGTATTTCAGTTGTCACATTATATGTAAATCAATTATATTATTATTTGATATTTTGTATTTGATTTTTCAATAAATGCAGAAACATCTGCTAACAAACAAATTAAAAAGAAGATATTCAGCCCCCCCCCCCCCAAAAAAAAAAAAATCAATGTCCTGAAAGGTATCACTTGGCGTAAACAAATATTGTGTGCATTTATCTAATGAGACATCATGCACTTGGTAAGAAGTTGTTTTTATAAGCTTGCAAATTGTTTTGAAGTAGATTGTGTTTTGTGAATATGTATGCAAGGGTTGTATGGCTAAATGAATATAAAGTTAAGTGACTGAAAAATAATGACAGATAAAACAATTTTTTCAATTCTTTTATGAAAATAATGTCTTGTTGGTGTAAAAATATTTTAGGGGCTTTTACACGGAATAAGTCAAGATTTTTATACCATTTAAAGACGCCCTTCCCCCCCCCCCCCAAAAAAAAAAAAATATTCAAAATAGGAGATAATATATATTTGGAGTACTTCTCTAAAATTTATATCCATTAATAACTATTATTTTAGTCTACTGTTTATTTCCAAGTTTGTAGAATGCAACAAAAAAATCTTTATGATAATCATATCATTGCATCATGTTTTTTATTCTTCATCTCCTTTTCAAGCATTTTTTAAAAGATATTCAGTATTACAATATTTAGTATTAAAATACATTGTTAGATGTGCCTGTATGCATATCTTGTATATTTGAGACTTGAAGTTTCTCTTGTTACTGTAAACGTCAATATACCTATTTTAATTATTACATATATTATATTTTATGTACATATACTTGATGGAAGTGTGCTGTAATTTCGCCAAAGACCTAAAATGCCAAATTATTTGTTGTCTGTACTATATGACTTATTTGTAATTAATAATGATTTACATGTAATTTATTGATTATTCTGTACCTTTACCCAAGATTCTGGAAGGATGCTGTGTTCTCAGCAGTCGGGCTTCCAGTTCAATTAAATCCCATTACACTCGTCATATACTCGGGAGTGTTCTAAACATATTATGCAGACATTTTTTGTGTATTAATTACAGGGTGTTTTTTTTTAATTGTGTAATTTGTATTAATTGTAAAACGAAATATGATCCTTTTTTTTTAACTTTTACAAAGGTCTTTCATAAAAATAGGTAAATTATATTTGTATGATACTATTACAAAAGATGTTGTATTTTGAATGAATTATATTGAAATGAATAAAGATACATATTCATACACCTCATGTCTGTTCAATTTTGTATCTTCTATAATGAATTAATGACATCGAATTTTTCAATTCTTTTCCAGATGGTATATAATAGTTTTTTTTTTTAATTCCTGGGGGGAGGGGGGGGGGGGAGAGTAATAAATATCATTCTCTTTCTAAGATATGCACTGTTGGTATTTGCTCTTTTCTCCATCTCTGTATGGTTTTATGATTTGGTATTAGTTTTTATTTGACAATGTTCATTATCATTTTGGTTTGGTGAATAGCTATAGGGTGTGAACGGATTAGCCACAAAATGATGATGATAAGGTTATTGTGGTTTTCTCTGGTGCTTTGGGATATAAGAAACGAAGTACTGAAAAACAGCGGGGAATGAGAGGGAGAGATAGGGAGACAAAGATAGAAAGAGAGAGAAAGAGTAGTATTAGAAGGAAGGAATCTGAGAGAGAGCGCACGGGAAGAAATTTATAAAGCGTTTCTCAAAAGGTTATTTAGGATATACAAGTACTAGTAAAAAGGGAAATAGCCTGTGTGAATAAAAAGAAAGAAAAGGGAATAACTGGGAGTGAGAGAGGTTAAGAAAAAAGAAGGAGAGAAAAAATTTGAAGGCAAAGGAGAGGGAGAGAGAACGAGGAGAAATTGAGGACGATATGCGACCAAACCTTTGATTTATTAAGTTGAAAAGATGAGAGAAAAGAAATACAAATCATATTTTTATTACTAAAAACAGCGTTGTTTTTTAAAAGGATTCAGATACATTTCTTATTTAAATAGCCTGTGTGAATAAAAAGAAAGAAAAGGAAATAGCTGGGAGTGAGAGAGATTAAGAAGAAAGAAGGAGAGAGAAATTTTGAAGGCAAAGGAGGGGGAGAGAGAACGAGGAGAAATTGAGGGCGATATGCGACCAAACCTTTGATTTATTAAGTTGAAAAGATGAAAGAAAAGAAATACAAATCACATTTTTATTACTAAAAACAACGTTGTTTTTTAAAAGGATTCAGAGACATTTCTTATTTTTTTTAATCTGTTCCACTAGGAACTTGTAAAAATAGTTCTTCGTTTAACCGAGTACCTTATAGTTTATCTCTTTCTTCTCCTCCTACTTCTGCTCCTTCGATTGCTTTTTCTTCCTCTTCTACTTTTCTCTTCTTCTCCTATTCGTTATTCTTCTTATCTTTTTCTTCCTCTTCTTATTTTTTAGCTTCGTCTTCTTAATTTTTTTTTTCTCTCTATCTCTTTTCTCTTTTTTTAAAGGCCTACCCTTTTTGTATGGCACCACCCTTTCCGAGTCCCTTGTCTGATTTCTTAATATATTACCTTCTATCAAACGTAAACAGTCCCAGGGATAAACCCAACAGAGACATGGTAAGGCTCATGGCTGATGTTGTGGAGGGAAACTGTAAAATTATGCTGTATGGTTTAATAGCTTGTGAATCATGAAAGACTCCTTCTTGCGTGTCAAAGTGATAGTGAGAATCCGTTTGGTTTTGAGGACGCACGTCGTATAATTCATAATTTCCGATTCATCCCAGGCCTTCCAAATACCTGCAGATATTCAATTTTTGACTCACCGGCTCTGGAAGTTATATCTATCTCGAACAGTAGCCTCTAGATATGATACTTCCCGTCCTTTCTTCAAGAGAAAGAAAAATTTGTTGAAATTCATCATTTTGAAGTAGGTACGTTTCGGCATTTTTCTTTCAGAGAGTAGACTGGGCATCCAACCTTCCAAAACGGCAATAAACATCAGAATCGTAAGCAGGTAGAACAAAAATTAGAAGAAAAAAAATATGATATATATTCAAGAAGTTGTGATGGAAGATGGAAAATGTTTAAACTATGAAAGCAAGTTTTTTTTAAACTATGTAATATTTGCAAGCAAATGACAATTTTATTTTTTTTAGCAGATGTTTCTGCATTTATTGATAAATCAAATATAAAACATTTAAATAACAATAATAGTATATAATATAATTGATTTACATAAAGAGTGACAACTTAATACACAATTTAAAAAAAAAAAATGCATAATTGAAAGCTTGAAAGTATGGTGGTAAGTAAAAATAATCAAGATAAATGCAGAGGCCAACTATCATAAGCAAGGAAGCTTGAGTCGATAGCAGCCGGGAAGGGGGGGGGGGGGGGGTACATGGCGCTGTTTTAGGAGAATGTAGGGGAATAGAGAGTCACATATAAATATTTTGTTCAGAAAGTATCTGAATAAAAAGTGGAAAGAAATTAAAGAAAGAAAAAAGAAGAAAAATGTGCAAGTGTGTGCAAGTGGGTGTGTGCAGGTGAAGTAAGTGTTCGATTCATATTGTTAATGAACTGGTCATCTAAAATTAATTTAAATATACAATCAAAACCTCTGAGACCCTTATGATTTTTTTGAATATGTAGATATTAAATATTTTTTCATCGATGCTTTGAATGAATAAAGAGTTGCAGAGTGTTTAATATTGTCAGGTAAAGCATTCCAAATGTCTGGACCATGATGTCTTATCGATTTATAGGCCATAATAATTTTGGGGTTTGTTAAGTGGAAATCGGATGAGTGTCGTGTGGGATAAGAATTGTATATCACTATCAACTTTTGGAGACGATATATTAACATAATTTTCATCTTACTACTATTACCCCAAACTATGTTACAATAAGATATGTATGACAAAATGAAGGAATTATAAAGCATAAATAGTGACTTTTGTGATAGATAATATTTTAATTTATATAAAATGCCTATGCTTCTCGAGACTAGCATGCAAATGTTGTTAATATGACTATTCCAAGTTAGGTTTGAATCAATCATTACACCTAAGAATGTTGTAACTTCTTTTTCAATTATGGGCATGTTATCTATAAAAATATCATAATGAAGTACATGTTTAGAGTGTATGTTTTTGAAATAAATACAATTAGTCTTATTAATATTTAAAAAGAGTTTATTGGATTTGAACCAAGATGATAATTTATTTAGTTCTAAATTGAGGGTTGTAATAAGAATGTTTAAGTCTTTATGCGAATAAAATACGTTGGTATCGTCTGCGAACAGAACATATGTTAGGAGTGGTGATGCATTAACAATATCATTCATATATACTAAAAACAGTAGGGGACCTAATATGGAGCCTTGTGGTACTCCGCATTCTATGGTGGAAATATTAGATGTTGTAGATTTAAACATAACATATTGATGTCTATTACGCAAATAGTCTTCAAACCAAGAAAGTACAATCCCTCTAACTCCATATGCTTTTAATTTATGTATTAATATACGATGGTCCATGGTATCGAATGCTTTCGATAAGTCCATAAAAACACCTACAGTGTGTTCTTTTTTAGAAAGGGAATCAGTTATTTTGTCACATAATTGTAGAATAGCATAATCAGTAGAGTGGTTCTTTCTAAATCCATATTGATTAGGAATTAAAAAGTTATTGATATCTAAGAAAGAATATAATCGTTTATATACTATTTTCTCTAATATCTTTGAAATGCTTGGTAGTAAAGAAATTGGTCGGTAGTTTGAAACTTTAGAGTGATCATCCTTTTTATATATCGGAATTATTTTTGCAACTTTTAGTGGGTCGGGAAAAACCCCTTGGGAAAGAGATTAATTAAAGATATGTGATAACGGGGAAGCTTAAGTGAATTATTTGTTTTAATAAAGATACACTTAGCTCATCGTAGCCACTATTGATTTACTGCTTTTTAATGAACGAACAATTTCTAAAATCTCTTGAATATTTGTTGGATTAAAAAATAAGGATTGATTAACGTTATTATTTAAGTATTTAAAAAAATCATTCTTTTCATTGATTATTTTGGAAGCTAAATCCGGTCCAATATTAGTAAAGTACTTATTGAATGCCTCAGCAACATCATTTGGGTCTATGTGATGCCCATTATCATTAAATTCAATATTATTTGGAGTATCCTTTTTCTTCCCCAAAATGTCATTAACTGTTTGCCATAATGATTGATTATTATCTTTATTATTTTCAATTTTATTACCATAGTATAATTTGCGTGATAAACGAATAATTTAAGTCAATTTATTACGGTACTTTTTATATTTATTTTGATTTTCATTTGTAGGTGATCGAAGTGAGATTTTATATAAACGAATTCGGGTAGATATTGATTTAAGTATACCTTAAGTAATCCATGGTCGTTTATTTTTCTTTTTATTTGACTTAATTCTTGAGAGGGGCACATTTTTATTATAATGACAAAGAAGTTTGTTTATAAATTTGTCATATGAACTGTTCACATCTCTTTCAAAATAAATATCATACCAATCTTCTTGACTCAAGTCTATCTTTAAGGATTCAATATTACGCTTGGTTTCTTTACGTCGTGTTGTATGTTCTTTATTGGGAATTTGTAGGTGTTTATCATTAGGACCTATCGTAAATATTGGTAAATGGTCTGAAATATCATAGTATATTATTCCATTCTGTTTATTATCTAATACGTTTGAGAAAATATTATCAATTATAGTATGTGTTAAGTTTGTAATCCTAGTTGGTTTATTAATGAGAGGTTTAAAAAAAAATGAAGATAATAAATTAGTGAAGTGTTGGCCAAGAACGGTAAAAGGTAAGGATATATCGATATTAAAGTCTCCCATAATATATACATCTTTATTTTCTCTAGAAATAAATTCAAGGCATGATTCTAATTCATCAAAAAATGTGTCGGCTACATTGTTAGGTGGTCTGTACATTACCCCAAGTTCCCCAACGATTCTATTCTTATGTTTATCATCAATAATTTCTAAAAATAATGTTTCTATTCCTTCCAGTTGAATATCATGTCTTATTTTAAATTGTACATCGTTACGAGTATAAAAAGCGACACCTCCTCATTCATAAAAAGCGACACAATGAAACAAATATCTTCTTAATGGCTGGACCCATGCAAGCTAGTAAGGCGAAAGAGGGTGTGGATGAAAATGTAGTATCGGTGATAACATCAAAATAAGGTAAACCGGAGACTAAATGAAATGACGCCACCATGCACCCAATTCATTTGCCTGGTGGTGTGACGTTGAATGCATAGACGTATTACACCAATGAGCTCATTGAACGCAAGTACGATGACAGGTGTAATCCAATCTGACCTATTCTTTACCCAGTCGTTTATATTTATGTTATCATTCATAACAAATACTGTTGTAAAACTTGTACAGGTAAAATATTACCATCATTTATTCATCAGAAAGTAATTTCATGTTAGCTTTTATGATGGTATTGTTTTCAAGCTGAGCTTGTATGAAGTCTTAGTTTAATAAAAACCCATAATTAAATAAGCCTGAAGCGAGACTAACTTTACCGGTCTTGTCGAATGGCTTCGTAATGAGAAACTGTACGAAAATAAACACTGTAGACGACTCACCTGCTACCGTTAAACTTAAAACAGGCTCATCACATTTTAGTTTCGACATCTTTGACTGGTCGATTATCTGTGCACGCTAATTTCTACATTGGAAGTTTATGAGGACAATGATGGATTTGTGATAAAATCCAGGATATTTTGTTCTTACTTAGCAGAGAGAGCAAGAGGAAAGAGCCAGAGTCGAAATGACGACGAAGGAATTATACTGCAAGGTAAGGTGCCGATACGCCCCCTGCCCGCTCCCGTACGGGTCGGTAGGCTTTACCTTTGTGGAATGGGCCAAACTGAGCGCGATTGTCATGATTGTCTCGGTGTATGTTGATGTAGATTCCTGTGACCGAGTCTGTGGTGTAAAAGAGAATATTGTTTGTAAATCTACAGCATTGTAGAAACAGAGTTGTTATTGGTTATGAAATAGAATTGTAATTGATTATGAATATGCGATTGAAGTGGATGCGATGGTTTGATTTAAAATGGTTGACGAAATGCATGTTTGTAGAGCTGTAGTGATTAGCCTGATTAGTGGGTAATATTTATTGGCATCTGTTTGGATTTTATATACATATTGATAGTAACATAGTGATGATATTAACAATGTTTTTAAAATGATGAAGCGGATCCTAATCAAATGATTGGTTGAGAGCATGTACACGTAACGCCAATTCTACTAATGACCGATCGTTAGTAAAATCATGTTATAATACTTATAAAACATTATTTCATCAAACAAATAAAACATCCATTTTATCAAACTAATAAAACATCATCTTGTAAAACAAATTATTCACATCAGTTTGTTCGGGCATTAGTAAAATTACCTAAACAGTCCAGTTAGACTGTTCCAAAGTACAAGCTTGTGAATTGTGTGGATTTATCATTCTTCCTAATGCCCTCACTGCTGTGTTTAATAACTGACAAAATTTTGTTGTGAATTGAACTTTTAAACTTGGCATTTTAAACTTGGCATTAATAATAATGCATGTTGAGAGTTAACGTGCTCATTTGTAAATGCCACATCTCAAAATATTCACATTTGTTCATGTGATTTATTTATATGTACACTGTATATTATATTTACAATTACAATTATGTGTGAATTGTCTGAGGTTGAACTTGAAAATGAGGCCAAGGCTCTGATGCCAAGTATAGCAACTAAGAAATTACAATGTACAGTTACTTCTCGTATGAAATTTTATGTATTTAATTAAAGCTAATCAAAAGTATTAATATTGACATATAATAGCATAAAATGTGCCTAATAATTCTTATACTGTAGGTTTAACGTCAAAATTCGTGCCAGAGACCAAACAATTTGATGAGCAATGAAATATACCCTTGCACTGTAAGTTTAAAAATACTATCGTCTGATGCATTCCAGTATCTTCAATACAGCAATGGATATTGAGAAATTTGATAAATATCAAAATTAAAGTAAAGCCTGGCTAATAGTAAAATTCTTTAGACCTAAGAAAAAAACTGTTACCAAGGACTTTGATTTATTGCACCAGGACTGATTAAAAATGTTAGCTAAAAATGTAGATCTTTTTTTTTGATATTCCTGACCTAATGCTGTTTGATTCAATCTAGTATCGGTGCCCCAACTATCCCTAATTTAATTGTACAAATGATCTGTTGCAATGACCTTTCAAACTGTGAGAAGGGGGCACATGAATGTTGTTTCAGCATTTCAGGCATAGTTAATAATGCAGGTAGTTTTATAAAGGTCATGGACTCATGGTGATCGTAGAGTATTGATAACAATCATCCTTAATCTAGCATCCTCGTAGGGCATCATGCCAAGCAGTTCAGTAGGAGTTTCTTGTCCAGAGCACATGCTGTCATCATGCTCTTCTGTCCAATGTTCATGTACTTTTTTCATAGTCATCCTTGTTATTTGGGTTCAGTATGACATCATATTGATAGCAAATCAATGAACGTGGTATTATGTACGCATGTACATGTACATGAATATTATTTATCCATATGCAAAGATGTTGCTGACTTACTGTGAGTGCTCTACATCCAAAATAATCACATTTTTTGTAAATAAATCAATCCAATGATCACAAGGGATCATGACTAAAAAATTGTTGCCATTGCCGATAAATGTAAAAATGCTTTCTAATAGAAGAGGTTTCTGTTTAGCAACAGGTGTTCTAAAATGCCCCTCCAATTTCTGAAAGTACACTGTATATTTGTATTGTATTTTATTATATTGAACATCATTGATTATTTCTCCATAAAGATATATGATACATATACATGTATGTAGGTTGTAAAAGATTTCCACAAGCGGAAAACTTTATTTATCATCAGACAAATGAGATATTATGAAGGGAGCCGGAGACCTGTACGTGTACAATGTACTTGCACGTGTGTGTAGAATACCTTACCAAAGTACCCTGGGATTTACATGTAGATGGAAAGAGAGCAAGAGAGATAAATACAAGTAAGAAGAATAGATGAAGAGAGCGAAGAGAGAGGTAGGGAGGGGGAGAGAGATGGAGGATGAATAAGCAATCAAGCAAAACATTAGAAAGAGAGAAAAAAGGCAATCAATCATACACAACACTACACTCATTCTATTCCAGCATCATATTTAAGTAGATCCAATTTTAATTATTCTGAAATCTGAATCATTTAATTTTCTGCATTATGTAATGTATTATATTTATAATTACCAATAGATCCCTTTTCAGTATCAAAAGTAGATACAAACATGCATTATGCATGTATCAGTAGTGCATGATATTGATAGTAAAATTCCATTTTACTCTCAGGTTTCAGGAAAGCCCATGTCGGTAGCAATGAGTAGTCTATTGCGGTATCTTTTCATGTCACTCTTAATTAAGCTCATGTGAGAGCCAGCGGAGCTCCCACGACAACTGATCAATAGCGGTGAGAAAGACGAGTCTGACATAACATCAAGGGCAAACTTGGCCAGTGCCAGAGGTTGATCTATTTTCGTCTCCGCTAGATGCCGACAACAATTGCTTGTCAAGTGCATAGACATAGTAGCTCAGTTACTTGGCAAGCCCTAAAGCCGAAGCTCCTTTTAGGGGAAGCTTTCACTCACTCATGAGGCAGGATTCAATTTTTCCTCATCAAAATCAGTCCCAAAATAGTTTGCTTTGGCAGGTTTAATACTTTCTCCACCACCAGAAAGTGTTGGTTAAGCTTAGTTTGAATTTGATTTCCCCCTTCAGAGTGTTGGTAGATGATAGTGATAATTGGTTATAATTGTATGTTGACATACACAATGTGAACATTAAGTACAGAATGAGGTTATGACCTTAAACAAGGTTTTGACTTCCTATCACTATGAATATGACTGACAAAGAAAGCAGACAAAATATACAGTTCCTCAGGTAGACAAAGGAACATCCCTTCACTGCTATTGTGTAAAAATGTGTAGAACAGGTGTCACATGCATATTCACCTGTTCTACACATTTTTACATAATAGCAGTGAAGGGATGTTCCTTTATCTACCTGAGGAACTGTATATTTTGTCCGCTTTCTTTGTCCGGCGTATTCATAGTGTATATTGGGCAAGCACTTTAAGCAGATTTTTTTTTATTTTGCTTTTAATCTGGGCAAGCTACATGTCTGACTTGTGTCTTGTCTCACTATCGAATACTACTTTGGAAAAGAGAAAGCTATATGTTCAACTTGAATCTTCTGCAATTAAATGTTTGATACTGCCTAGTAAAATACTGATTATGACGACATGTACATGTACCGGTACATGTATATAACTACACAATTACACGTGTGCAGGGCTCTGATCAAGGGCATAAAACATATGAGGTGAATTTTAAAAGTCAATTATAGACTGTGGCAACATTATTTTTGTAATCTGCAAACATTATGCAACACATAGCTAAAAAATTAGACCTTAACAAATTGCCGTTAAGCGGCAATCAGTAGCCAAATATCACATCATCAAAAATGTTACGTACATAACTCGGTGTCCACTTCATGCTGATATTTCTCTTATAATTTAAATTTTTCTCAACAAAGTACATGAGATGTTAAAACATACCCTAAACAAAACTTAAAACCATTGCCATATCAACTTTTTTCAATTTAGTTATTAGAATTTGGCCAAAACAAATATGGACACCGAGTTATGTACAGTACATCTTATTCTCTAGATGCTTTCTCTTTGCCTTATTGTCAGATATGGTTTTGCATTAGTCTAATATCGACTTCAATTGAAGGAATGATGTGTTTCCTGAATGAAACATAATTTGCAATGTGTAAATAGTTTGTAAACTACTATTTCAGGACTAAAATGTTAGATTTCTGTACTTAATCGTACATAACTGTGGACACCAAAAGTAAGTAGTTTTACATTCAAATTATAACTTCTTGTTCCTTAAATTCAATAAATGTTTGTTTAAATGAAAATGCAGAAGGGTGCAATTCATGCTGACAGAAATAAATTGATTCATTTATGATAATTTATTTCAAATTGTGATTGGTAGTAACGTACATAACTCGGTGTCTTTTCATAACGGTGTCTTAGTTATGTACATGACATGAAAAAGCTCAAACTGCAATATTTTGTAATATTCTTCTCACCAAATCAGACGTGTGTATGTCTTATACATTGTTTACTACCTTACCATAACAAATAACTAAATATAGGTGGTCTTATTGAAGAAAAAAAAACATGGTGTACGTACATAACTCGTCACGTACATAACTCGGTGTCCATTCATTGTTGATTAAATCACACATACAAGTTAAAATGGGGAATCCAATGTTATCAGTGCTCTTCATTCACCTATATACACCATTGCATTATCATTTTGAAAGAATACAATAAGTTTTTGTATAGATTCTGTTGCATGGTTTGTTCATAACTGCAGGACACCAAACATTTTCCATTTTCAGAAATCTGAATATTTTTAAAACCATGACCCAGAATGAAATGATCTGATTAGAAATCAAAGATAAAGTGAAACTAAACATTATAACATTGCAAGCTTGTAAATAAATCAATTATTTATACACCATTCTTCAGTTAGTAAGATTTGAAATTTGCAGGACACCAAAGTTATGTACATATCACAAAAATTGTATCACGTGTAAATGGAATAAGAAAGTAAAATAATAGGAATTAACTCAACAGAAATGTTAATTATTACATATACATCAAGATTTTAAAAAATCACAAGTTTTGCATCCCATTAGTAAAAATATGGTATCCAATTAGTGCATGTTTTGAATGTAACGTTAAAAGTGCTGAAAATAGGCCTTTTTTCATCATAAAATTGCTCTAAAATCTTTAATTTGAACTCAATGAAGCTGAAAACTTGTTTGGAGCTTCCCCCAATGGTACTTTCTAATATAAAAATGCTAATTTGTGTCTGGGTCTCATGGTTTTGGATAATTGAACAATTTCCCAGTGTTCAATCTACATTTTTGTAAGTGTACCCTTGATCTGAGCCATGCACACATACATGTACATGCCAACTTTATAAATATTCCTACTATCTCAATATACATAAAACAAGTACATGTATCTCTATTCTAAAGAGTATGTTCAGCATTTTAACAATAGTTCCACAAATCAACCTGTGATCTCCACTCTCCAATGACATGTAGGACAGTTGCAGGATCTTTGCATCGTAGACGTAGTGCCTTCTTGTATTCTTAAATTTGTTGATGATAAGTACAGTGGCTATATGTATGAGGTATAGTTTGTACCGGTATGCTAGGATATTTTGGCTAGAGGCACTATTAAAGGTAGTCAAGTTCATTGGATTTTAATGTGTCTGGTAAACTCGTCAGTCTCTGCAGGATGCCTTTCACATCTGGTGGGAGGAACCTAATACTGAGAAAGTCTTAAAGAAGTACAAATATGATGGTCAGAGAACTCAGAATTTGACGTAGTGTATAGAAATTCTGTGGAAGAAAAGAAATATGTGGAGCATGATATGATAGAAACACAAGACAAAATTACACTTTGGGATTAGCTTGATAAGGTGAATTGGCTCAGTCGGTAAAGCGTCTGCCTGTCAAACCAATGATCGTTCCAACCCAGGCGGATTACTGAAGTCTGCGTTGTGTGTTAACGTGCCACTCCCCTATTTCATAGACACAGGCTATGTTACAGTGGAAAACACTATGTCCCTTGGATAGGACGTTAAATGGAGACCCCATGCAGAGGAGAGTCACCACCTTTGCACGTTAGAACCCACTGCATGTACAGTACATGTACATAGAGTAGGGGGAAACCCTGGGTGTAGTGGTCAACCTGCACACCCCCAATCATTTATACTGGGAGGAGAGACACGAGGGTTGCAGTGATTCAGTCTGCTTTTCGCCACCCAGGCACAAGTGAAGCCAAATACATAATAATGATAATAATAAGAAGAATAAACCTTGAACAAGCAAAGTTATTTTGAAACCATTTACTGGGTATGTTGAGATGCCTCAGGCACTACATGTACATGTACCTCTAATCAGATACCTACTTTAGGTGCTAAATATTGTAGCTCTTTCCTGGATTCCCTTATTATTAATTTAAGCGTTTCCTGCTGATCTCTAAGGCTATGGATGCATAGAGATGAGCACATAACCATCATAAATTATGGACAAATATTGCCATAGTGATTTGAGATTAAGTTTGAGTTTTTGAAAATACCTTGGTTTCAAAAAAGATTTTGTTTCCTTGGTGCTTGAAATGAGGATACCTTAATTTTAAATTCATTTTTGCCCTTTTTTGCAATTTTTGTTTTTAGTCATTAAGTTAGGTAATGAAACAAATTACTTGTTAGGCAATGCAATACGCCTGCACAATTTGTGTGTCTAGCAGTTTCCAGTCATAGAACTCCTTAATGTAATATCTTGATGACAAATAATCTAGTCTAGAGAAATCTCATATTTAGAATCGGACTGATGCACTATAGTTCACTGTGGATTATACCACCGGTATTGGAATTATCTGGGTTAATCTCCTCTAATACTGTACCATCATGTACCCCCTGATCAGAGTAGCCTACAAGAGAAGCTACTGCACTTTGTATTCTTCTGACACATGTCTCACATTTTCTATCAGGGCTTAACACTAACAGGCGCCCAAGATGTCTGGTCTAGCCTACATTGTAGGTGGATCGAACCCCAACATTTCTATTTTTTGCACATAACAGGGATCATGCACATAGACTCTAAAATCTTTAGTCAAGAGTCAAGACCCCTTCCAAAAAGGTCAGTCTGAAAACTCTGAATACCTGTTCTATAATTATAATAATACTGGAACGCCATGAGTGTCAAGTGTGACAGACATTTATAAGCAATATATAAGCACAATAATACAAGAACCTACCATCATTAAATTCTCGATGTGTTTGTTGTGAATAGGATATATTTTGATTGGCATTGCAATAATGTTCAGTGATAATTGTTGATCACTAAGCTGCTTTAAAAAAAAGTTCACAAGGTGACCATGAAGGCTGTAACCTTTGAGAGAAGAACTTTTCCAGTCTGGAGCACTTCAGTTCCATTGCATGTAGAGTGCATTTGGAGTTGAAACGTGAGACTTCATTAATAGGGAAATCTACATGTACATTTATTCTATGTTCCCTGCTCTACAGTAATTAATACTACCAGTACATTTATTGTAGTATATTATTAATTAATGTCTTCTTAAATGAAATAATACAATTTATGCAAATTATATTGTGAAAGAATTCACTTAGACAATCAAAGTGCATAAAGCTCATTTATATTATAAAAGTCCTGAAAACATAAAATGTACTGAACAGTGTGTATGTAGAATGTAAGGTCTTTATTTTTTAGCTTTCCCATTATTGAAGTTGTTATTTCAAACTAATGAGACCAACAACCACATAAAAAAAGTTTACAAAAAAATATGGAAAACAAATCTTGTCTTGTCCCAAACTAAAACTCTCTGAAGATTAATAGATTGTTTTACCTGTTTTATAATAGTCATGATGTCAATGATTCTTAGTATGGTCTCGCAATTTTGACTGATCATAATTCACTTGTAAGAAATCTTTGTTGTTTACAGGAACTTTTTGTATAAATTGCTTGTCATGAGTTACTGGGATGTTTTAATAAAAAAAGACAGAATTCTTTTTTATTTAGTTTTCCAGGGCTCTTTTTGAGCTTTCAACAGCTAAACTGCCCACTGCTCCCACATTTAATAATGGATGATACATTGAACATGTGTGTTACTGTTAGCCTACACTGTACATGAATGAATTAATTTTAAATTTTTGAAAATAAATAATAATCTTTATATCAAATTTCAATCAACATCAAGGAACCAAAACTATATTCTTGCTATTCAGAGTTTCTTACATATATACAAAACTGTAAGAATTAATTGCAGTAGAACATGTCTCTTTTATGATTAAGTGTTCAAGGTTTCAGTTTTCCAGTTCTGATGCCGTGATTAACAAGGTTAAAGAGGCGGGTTCAGTTTTTATCAAATCTGTTCCTGTTTTGAATCAGAGCATAGACGTAACAATACCCTGGAATATTGATTTTTGTTTGACGTAATAACATGTACTCTTCAATCTGGCGCGTGGTGACCCAGTTTGCATTATGATGTCAGGGCTGATTTATTAATATTTAGTTTAGAAATGAATGTTTCAGACAGGTAAAACTAATAATTTGATATGAGATGTAAACGTAAGCTTTCAGGAAATGATTGAGACCAATGTTTGTGATTTTGGAGTGTCATGGTTACTCACATGTTCATGTTCATACTAACCTTAAAAAACTGATAGTAACATGCAATTTTATAATACCATTCTTGTATACAAGGCTTGGTGATGTGGGGGCCCGGTGTACACGAGCCCCCTTTTTCAACTCCAGACCAGATCCCAAGTTTTAAACTTCAAAATGATGCCCCAAGCACAGAGACCTGAACATTTTAAACTGGATCCCCACTGAAATATGTTAGTGAGGATTCCTGATTTATACCCTGTAGTTGTAATATATGCTTCAGGTTTTCAGGTATCATTTGACACAAAAGTGTTTGGGTAAAAGAAAGAGGAAAAACCTCGTCCATTACCATGTTCATCACCCTTGAAATTGGACTGGTATCACCTTACAACTTGCAAGTCACTAACACAAGTGTCAAACTTTGCACAACATATTTTTGTGTATATATATGTACATGTAGCTGTGGCTTGAAAAACACACAGGGAATGATTAAGATTCGGCAATAGTTAAGTAAATAATTACATGTAGATACGGTTATCAGAGTCATCAATACATACACGTGCATATGTACACACAGACACTACATGTACGGTACGTTCATCGCATGGGTGTCGTCAGTGGTGGAACTTCGTAGAAGGCTGAGCTAGTTAATTGTTTCAGGCGAGGAGAAGGTGTGTGAGAGATGGGCGTTTCTGATCAGATCTGACTCAATCACTCCACATACAAAGAATGCCTGATTAATAAACAGGTGTTTGGTGTACATGTAGGACGCCCAAACTGTGGTCTTTCTCTGGCTTAAAGGAGACCATGCAGTCACCATTAAAAATATTTGTTAGGATGATATTAACTCTCCAAATCTGCATTTTGGAATAAAAGAAGTATGAAGGAAATAAAGGACAACTTTAAAAAAAAACATGCACAGAATCAAATTCATACTTGGGGTCCATGCTGTGCATGTTTGCACTTACAGGTGTGTGTTGAGTGGTCTTTACTCACAAGTGCTTTTAAATACATACATGTATGTATCTTCAATAAGATACTATAATCCTTGCCATTTATATTCATAGGAGTAGTATTTGAAGCTAATATTTGATTACACAGTATACAGCTGTACATGTACATGTATATACTGGCATGGAATTGAAACATTCAAAGCAAAATATGTTTTAGTCATCGGTACCCTTTAAACAAATGGTGGAGTAGCATGATCTCATTGCAATACATGTAGATTATGTCTCTAGCAGCTCCATTGAATCTGAACTGAATTTTACTGCACATGATTAAACACGTGTATGTCATTCATTTATGACAATTTCAAGACATCTGTATATTTCCTAAATAAAATTAGGCCTGCAATGTCTTCATGTTCTTTTCTCTACTGAGTTATCGTTGATCAAGAAATGATGGCTTCAAATGTGGTTGTCTCATGTACAGTAGTAACGAAAATATCTGCCAATTGGAAAGACATGTAAGCCATTGCAGCATTTTAATTGATATTTCGCATGAAATGAAACTTGAGAGGCAAACAATTTTGTTAGCACTTGATGTGTACGGTACACACATTTTAAAGGTAATACAAAGTTTTGGGAAAATTGAAAATTGGGTGGAAAGTGATTTTTTTACAATTTTGATATATTTGGATACCCCTGTAGATGTATTATAAGCACAAGAAAAATTAGCCCCTAAAACACTTCTCCTTTCGAGAAAAATTGAATATAAAAATTTACCGGTGCTCCCGGTAAATTTTGATAAATTTCAAATAGTGCCTACGGCCGTACAATGGTAGCTGTGACCATGAAAATCTCAGAATATGTAGTTGTGATATATAATTTCCAAACGGGAATAGCTAATTGGTCGATTTTAGTCAAGAAACATTGTTTTATAGCTTAATTAATATCTTGACCTTGAGAGGGAGCTACATGTATATAACATAAAGAGTTTATTAATTACAATTTCATAACTTTAGGCTCGATTTCAACCGCAACAACGATCCCTGAATATTGTAGGATCGCATATGCTTCCAATATGTTCATTTGAACCAAATTCATGACCCCATCCCAAAACTTTGTATTACCTTTAAGGCCTCTAGAAATAGCAAATTATTCATTTAAATCCTTTCTGAAGTCTACACATACAGTAGTCTTTTGTATGCCCTACCCTTTTCCAAAAATTACCAGTAAGAAGATTTCTGATTTTCCCTCTTTTCTTCTCTCTCACTTTCTCATTTTTTTCTCTCTCTTAATTCCTCCATGTATATTTGTGAATACAGGTACATAATAATGTACTCAAGTACTTGATTCAGAAAATGCAATTATTGGTTGTCACTTCAAGGAGCGTTTGGTCGCAAAGCCCTCAAGCTTCAGAAAATCATATAATAAAATACTTTTTAGCTCAGTGAAATGAAATGGTTATATTTGATCAAGCTTGTGAACTGCATTGTATGAGTCCAAAGTCTAAACATTTAGCAAGAAAAATTGCCTTGGATTGTGGTTATTTGCTTCTTTTGTTAGAACATGGAAGGTGCAGGCGAGTTTCCTCTGGATCTGCCAAATTTTGTTAACCTGTTGTAAATATATTGCTGAGGATTGCAATTATTATTTTGTATCGCTTTTAGACTGGACGCTGCTTTGGAAACATACACTGTAGAGGCCTATAAACATATTGATTTTCAGTGTACATTTATAGTTCATTGGTGTGCCACAATTGGTCTACCATAATTTTGATGGAAAATTTTCAGTTACTAACTTGAAATTCAAATACAGAATTGATTCCTGTAAGATATAAATTTTCCAAATTTTCAGAATGCCTTTCATATTAAAAAAAACGCTGAAATTATCATGTGCCACTGCCAGGTATTTTGTTAATTGATTCAGAATATATTTCAGTTTACTTGTACATAGGTCTAGGTCTACTTGTAACTTCGTATGATGAGTTGAGTGGTTGAGTGACCCCAAGTGCTTTTCACATTTACACTGCACGCCTCATCTGTATATTATACAGGTTATATGGGATAATTGTTCATTGTTTGCAAGGGTTTCATTTCCCCATTTTCATCTTAAACCAATTGTAGGTTTATGAACCAAATAATGAAAAGTGGAAGAGGAAGAACTTATACTATAATGATTACTTAAACATGTTACAATTCAGATAGTATTCAGCCCTGCTAAATGTAGATCACTCATCCTATGACTATTACAAAAAAAGACTACTGGTATGGAAGAAGATTATATGTCAGGTTTTATATTAGCCTGCCTCATCATGGTATAGTGTACATAGTGTCATTTCTTACCTATGTACAGGACGTGCACACTATGAAGGACCAGGCTAGTAGAGTACAGGTAGGGCGGAGAAATGTTTTGGACTTTGAATGACTCAGAGCTCATGACCTCATTCCTTGGTATCAAAGACCAAAATAGACGAGACACATACATACCAGTACCTGTTGTCTTTAAAGGGAGTCGATCTCTTCATCAATTAGACAACAATGATACATGCCAGCAAAAAAGAAGAAGATTAAATTCTGATATGAAATGTCAGGCTCTGACAAGCCACTTTGATGGATGGCTGTCTACATTATACATGTATACATGTACAGCTATAGGGTACACTATACACAAAATGACAAAGACAAGTTACATGTGTAAAGTATTATCTGTGGTACAGTGTAGTTCATTATAACTTGGCCATTTGTAATGAACCACTGGTTCCTAGATTTTCTCCTGACTTTTGTATTCATTTCAAGATCGAGCATGTGATCTTTATCTACTGGGTGCAAGCCAAAAACTTCTTTTCAATAATTGAAACTTCTCCCAGGCAGCATAACATTAAAATAATGAACCAGAACTGTTTAACAGCCAAACTTGATACTGCAAACAATGTCAATGATTGATTTAACTGCATGTACATGTAGCTCTACCAGTCCAGTATATAGTTTACTTGTCCATTTGAAAATAATTACCGGTATGATGAGATACTTTGACCTCACTGATGATGTCCATTAAAAAGGGGTAAAGGACACAGTGCTTTTTTTAGTACTAATGCAGGTGTCATTTGTAAGACGCACCTTTTGACCCCCGGGGATGGTGCGTCATGGTTGCGTCATGTTCCCCAAAATCGCGACGCACAGTACCGTCATGGCCGCAAAATGTCCGTCACAATACTGACCCATATGTGCGTCATAGTAAGTCACTTTACCACGTTGCGTCATTTGGTGTGTCAATGGGACCGTCACTTTCTCCAAGCTTGTCTGTTTCTCAAATGTGCGTCATTGGCTAGTCATTTTCATGAAATGGTGTGTCATATGTTTGACTCAAATGTGCGTCGATGGAATGTAATGGTGTGTCACTTTCTGTGACGGAAGGTGCGTCATGGTATCAAAATGTACGACTCACATCGGTACAATGACGCACCATTCCCGGGGGTCAAGAGGTGCGTCTTACAAATGACAAGTGCATAAGTGAAGGGCAAGTGGGTATGCAAAAATAGTTGTGACAACAAAGGTCCTACATAAAATGCTGCTCTTCATCAGTGACCTTTCAATTTATGGAAATACTAAAGATGAGATTTCATGATATGAAGGAACTGCATAATTACTGGTAGCCAAAGTGTCATAATTAACAAGGTCGTACAGTAATTGTTAGAAATAAACATGTATGAAACAGGGCAGTATTCTTCATACCATAATGTATTCATAATGTGCAGTAGACAAGGTGCAGTATATGCATGCAACTAAAACAAGTCCAAGATGTATTACTTTTTTTAGAAGGGGGTCTGGACAAAGATTTTGTGTGTTTATGTTTCCCTGGCACCTGTTTAATAGTGTTGAGCTTGCATTACTGACCAAATGCAAGATTTTAGTATCTAATATTTAGGTAAATGGTGTTGGTATTATGCTAATAAGCCCTACTGGAGATCAATGGACTTCAGTATCTTAAGTGGTATTATCTTTGATATGATTTACGCAGTATCTTCCAGAAGAGCAGTTTACACATGTCAAGTGGCATGACTCTTGTATATAGTTTTGTGAACTTTGTACCTTAATAGTGTGTCGTCTAGTATCTTTCATTTACCCATTGTTCACATGACGAAGCATTGTATGCACAGCTTGTTGCACATACCTTTCTTTTCTCTCTCATGAGAAAGGCACAGACATGGAACCTCTTTGAACTGTCTGCTCCTCTATTGATATGCATCCATGGTAGCTTTTATAGTATGATAATTTGGGTGTCATTTAGATCAAACCCCGTTCTAATTGTTGTTTAGTGGGGTGTGGAAGGAATGTATTGTCATGTACATATATATGTTCAATTGTGATTCATCATTCAACAAATGTATTTGTGTATTCAGTTGAGAAATCCTGAAACCTATAGCTGCACGTAAACTGAAGCTGGAAATATATTCTACAGGATAAACTCGTCATTTGTTCACAGATTGTGTATGAAATATAAACATGAATGTTGGAGGAAAGGTTAAACTAATCTGTGCAATTGATTAAAATCATATCACATGTGATGATCAGTAGTGCAGACATGTAATAACTTGTTACGTTAAAGGGATCCGGTAACTTTGTCTTACATGTAGATCCTTTAAAAAAATCCTTGTTTAGCTCATGCTGCAATGATAATTATAAACCTTTACAACAAAAAAACACCTGTACATGTAGGTCACTCAAGAACCCCATGACTTTTACAAGCCGATCGGCTGTCTGATTATCAAGATATTTATGATTGAAAATTGAAATCATATTTTGCGTTTGCCAAAGGGTTTTCATAACACTACAGTCTACTGGGGAAACGTTTTACTTTTTTGAGGCACTTCTTGATCATTTTGAAACGCAATTTTTGTAGGGCTTCAAGACACTGATAACAATTAGGTCGTATAGGGCCATGCATCTCAGATTTAGTATTGTTAAACGATCCCTTTAATTTTTACCTGTAGCAGGACTCCACACTCACCTTTTTCAGGAATTCCAGATTTATATTTTAGGATCTTTAATTCTTTATGCATGGGCCCCTGATGAAATTTTGGATAGTCTAGACTCCATATGCCTGTTTATGTGAAGCCATTGTTGGCCCTCAGCATATTGTTTTTAATATGGATTTAGACAAAACTTGTGATGTTGTGTTTTAGGCTCACTGCATTTACATGTATGTGTACATTAATATGATACAAAATTGTTCACAGTGGATTAATTCCATATGGCCTTCAGGAGAAGTATAGTTATGTTGATGTATTTGAATTTAATCCATCATATAAACTATGGAAGGTTTCTAAATGAAGAAACATGACATGAAGTGCTTTCATATGTACATGTACTTATTATTTTTAAGTAATTTTTGTTTGTTTTTTGTGTTAGGCTCGTGCACAATGTAAACGTACAAATCGTCGCTGTTTTCATGAAGTGACGGTAGTTAAAAAAATTGCATTCACTTTGCGTTACGATTTTCCTCACTACCGTCACTTCGTGAAAACAAGGACGAAATGTATTCATGTGTAGGGTCTATAAGTATGTACAATGAAAGAAATATTAAAGTCATATAATAATATAAATGTACATTTAGGCCTATGTACCTCAGTCCTTACCACCAGGCTTCTAAAGATGCATCGTTCCATCTGTATTTTTGTTGTAAGATGCATTTAATAGCACAGACTGCTGTATGCATAATTTGCATACAGTTCCAAGCTATTAAAACATCATTTACATATACATGTGTAATCCATCGTTTGTTTTATTGACCCTGTATTATGTTTTTAATTCCCCTACACCTTTCTCATTCCTATCAACCTGGGCCCTGTTTCTGTTTAGAAAAACTGCTAAATATGTATGACAAATTTGCTCTTAGCCAATCAGATGCCATGATTTCAATAGCTTATAACAGTTATTGTAACTTGATAACAAGTTTTATGAAACGGGGCCCATGTTGATGATGGTATGTGTTTACATCAGACTTTTAGTCCTCTGTTACATGTATGTAGTTGATTTTTAATGAGTTTCTTGATCTTAAAATAGAATGGAGAGAGAGAAAGTAGTTTGAGAAGAAACTTCTGATTATCTTCAGCTTTGCAAGTTTCTACTCCTCCTTTTTCTATTCAGAGGTCATTTTCTGGTTGACTGTGCCAGATTTAACGCACGTACATGTAATTCCAAGCGGGTGTTTGAAGACAGGCTGTGTGTGGTACGAGCCATGCTTCACGTTGTCTGCTTAGACGCCTTGAGACAGCAATTAATTAAGAGGATGATTAATGTTAATTAATTGGTCAGGAATAGCCACTACCCAATGTCACAGGATCAATGACAGAGTCAGAAGCTAAACTGTATTAGGAGGGCAAGTGTTATGCGTCAGCATAATGGAATACATTTGAGTTCATTCAAGCTTCGTTGCACAACTGTTTCTTAATTATAAAAACTTCTATTGACTACTTGGTTATGTAACAATATTACTTTGTATCATTGGTTTTGTATCTTATTTATAAAATGATATCAGACTGACAGTGTGCGACCGTGAAGAGTACTCAACATTAGATGGTACTGAAAACGGAGACACATTAGTACCAAGGTCACTTAAAAGCGTTTCATACATGATAACTGTACTAGGCACGGTATGAATGCCTTTTTGCTGGAGCACTAGTTGGAGGTAGACTTTCTCGCTGAAAGGATGAACTCAAATGAACTCAAAATATTATTTGATCAATAAAAACAAACTCAGAGAACTGTGACTGATTGCCCGTTTCTACATGTATGCAATGTTACGGTAGTCATCAAGAGATTCATAACTGCTGGCCCCATAAAGCTTAAAGAAATAGACCAGTTTTGGAAACGCCCCCCCCCCCCCCCTTTACTTTACTTTATGCTACTGTAGATGATCAACCTTTTCTGATCGATTCCACAACGTTTCTTTCACAATGCAATCGCATGACCAGAACTGGGCTTAACCTTTAAGAATGAAGGTTTCCCCAGCTCGTTTTACCTCGTCATGAGTGCTTTCACTGTCTGCGAAGGTATCAAGCAAGTTACAGTCCCGTTTCTTGTGGACCATATTGAAAGCTTTACGCTTGTCCTGACGGTAGATTGCAGAGACTGTTATCACATCCTGTCACATCATGAAGAAACATCGGGTGATTTCTAGTTTCGGCCTGTTCTGACTCTGCTACTGCTAGTCCCGGCCTTGCCCTCTCCGGGGTCGGAGGGTTAGGAAAGCTGCTTGGGCTGTGGTTGTTGGCATATTATCATTAAATATGATGTCACTAGAGGTATATTTCTGGGCTATTCGTTTCTGCTCAGCTACCTTTGTCGAAGTTGCACTTCCATATCCATCGAACACCATCGTCGAATGAGCTCGCTAATGCTTAAGGATGTATGAAATATATGACTGAACAACATCAGCATAGGTTGACAGTTGGGGCCAAACAACGGATTGCAGTAGGTGACCACCATCTAAAACAAAGAGACCATTTCTGGCAGGTTGGATTACTTGGTGAACGACTTCAGCAGGAGACCGAGGCCCAGAGAACTCTTTATTGGTTTCCGCATCACCCTACCTTTGAAAGGAAAAGTGGCCAGGGAGCAAGTTTATAAGCAAAGAACGACGCATTCTCAGTGCTGTTATTCAGGACACATGTGATTCTGTTGAACAGTAGCGATGGATTGACCTCTGTGTTTAGTCCCCTGATTTTCACCGTCTTACTCTTGGCACCAATGGTCTCCACCTTGTCATTACAATGTAGCTTGATATTTGTGAACTTAATTCCTACCATTCATTTCGGATGCCGCTTCTAGGCTGATTTCTACAGGTTTATCACAATTGAGTCAGCGACCATGCCAGTTGACGAGGAGACCTGGCAATCAGTTTCATATCCAGCAAAATTGAATGGTGATGTGCCTGCAGCTATCCAACAAAGATGCATCTATCTTGATTGTCTCTTTACTTGGTACCTTGCCGTATGTCTTTATGTTGCTCTGATCATGTACAAGTGTGTACCCCGGTGAACTGTTTCAGTTCATCACAGATAGGAACACAGCGAGGAAGTTCTTGAACTCACTATGCCAAAGTACTGTCTGTTTTGGACGCCATCTTGGATTGCGGAAAATGCTCGAGGAGGATTTAAGAGGACTTTTTAGTATGTTATTCTAAACATATTCCTGGACCTATCCTGAAAAAAAAATCAGCTTGTTATAAGAAATGTCCAGGTTTCAGCCTATTTTGACCTAATGCTCTTAAAAGATGAATAAATAAAGAAATACATTTTGTAAATAAATGACAGATAAGTCACTTAATTTGTACTGGGAGATACACATCTGTACTGTGCAATTATTTTGGGGGTTTATGCTGAGGCACTGTTATTACCTGTAATTTCTCAACTCAATATTAGTATTTAAATATGGTCCAGGTTATAATGGATTTGAGTTAGACCATTACAAAAAAAAACGTGTTTAGCGTCCTGCCTTTTTGAAAATAGGAAGGAGGAGGCCCTTTTTTTTCTTCTTCAAAATGACCGCTCGGAACATTTTCCCTGACAGTCGGGCTATTTTTCAAGATGGCCGTCGACATTTTTTAAATAAAAAAAAAAAAAAAATCACAAATACCGTATTTGCCGGCGTATAGGCCGCAGTATTTTTGGAAGAAAACATATCAAAAAGTCGGGGTGCGGCCTATGCGGCGAAAGAGTAAAAAAAAGATTTTTTTTTTTTTTTTTTTTTTTTTTTTTTTTTTTTTTTTTAGTTTTGATTTATGGCGCTATGCCTGGCAATGTCTCCCAGCTCAGTAATCAGTGTTGACTCACCACTCGGAAACTACAACAACACTAAAATTTGTCTGTCATCTTGGTTTGAAAGTAATCTTTCTAATAGATCTCAATATGTAGTTTATAATAATAATTCCTCAATTTTTTTTATATAACAAATGGTGTTCCACAAGGTACTATCCTAGGACCTAGTACTCTTTTGTTTTTAATTCACATTAATGATCTTACACATTCTTCTAAAAATGACATTGTTACTATTATTTTGTGACAAGTTTACAAGCACAAATCAGCGCCTTTAACTGCACCTCGATGTTAAATGAAGGTCCTTCCCCGCGTGGGTTTTCGACAACAAAACAACAACAACCAAAAAAAACAAAAAAAAAACAGATTTTTTTTTTTTTTTTTTTTTTTTAAATGTCAAAATCGGGGGTGCGGCCTATACGGCGGTGCGGCCTTTACGCCGGCAAATACGGTAGATCATTTTAGCGGTATGTTTTTCATTAACAAAAAAGAGGCGCCCCCCCCCCCAAAAAAAAAGGAAGCGGGCGGGGACGCTAAACATGTATTTTAAGACTTTTTCTTAAATGGCCTTGGGATAATTCAACAGGTGTACATTTTAATATAAAAACATGTATTTATTTTGTGAATGTCATGGATATGAAAAGCTTATTGAACTATGGTATGTTGTAATCCAGTCAGGGTCAATACCCTGCAATATATATCTGCCTATCTGCCTATATGTGACCCCTTTTACAGTATTCATCACACTGTGTAATACAGCCTGTTTGCTATGAATACATGAATGAACACTGAACAATTGATCCGAATATTACCACCTCATTAGAGTGCCATTGTTTTTATAAGAGGAGCCTAAAAGTATCTGACTTGTTTGTTACCGATACTATTCTCGCCTAGTCTAGAGGAATTCATCTTAATCAAGTGGATGTAATTACAGCTCAAGTGCAAGTGCAGGATAGACTTGACTTGTCTTCAGTCTGGTTTAAGTTAAAGGGATAGTTGGTTCTTGTTTCAGACCGCAAATATCTACAAAGTGCATGGTTATTGCACTTATTCTTATTTATGACATTTTTAGTGCCCTTTTAGGACCTAAAATTGCTATGAAGGTAATTTTAGACCCCAAATTCAGCTCTACTTTCAAAAAAGTATTGTGACCGTTTATTAATTAATTAATAAAAACAATACATGGGTCGGCTGGTTGTGTGTATTATAACTAACACAAAAAAGCCAACAAAAAGCCAACATCGGCATAATTGGCTGGAATAAAACGTACATGTATAAGGCGCTATTTTGTTTTTTCAACGGCTTTTTCAAATTATCTAATACCCGTACTTGTGGTGGTACACAAATATTAGAAATGGATATTTCAGCCGTCTTTGAACCGATTTTTATGAAACAAAGATGATTTTGTCATTTAAATTATATGTCCTCTGGGACAGAACTCAATTATTCCTTTAACTGTTGACTACCGGTACTGATTTCATACATGAACCCATAGACTTTACACATGACCCATTTGGTTCCTGTATGCAATGAGTTTAGAAGTCCTTATATGAATGTATGAAACTAAATGATTGAGAATATGAGCAAAGCCAGTCAAGGAATAGAGTTTTCCTTCAGGCTGTAAATTACAGTAGCTAGAAAAAAGAAAGAAAGAAAAGAAAAGAACCTAATAATCAGGCTTAATTAAGGTGATTTGCTACTAAAGTCTAAAAATCTACTGTAAAGGCCAAAAGGGCCACCATTTGATCCACTGGGTTGTTATAATGATATAGAACACAATACATGTAGTTTTCGTAGCTCTGTACAGATGTGTTCCTGTGTTTAAAATGCTCAGCATTTAAGAAAGCACTTTATATATATTTTAATAAGATGGGTGGGTACCACACAGTATGCATAGTTTATCAGCTTTCATAACTGTACTTACATGTATATATCTATTCTTGGTAAGATAAATTAGTATAAATCAATAGGCTATTTCAAGAGTGGTTGCATGTTGATGAGGTCAATGGATTTCTGAGTTGCTGGTATCTTTTAAAGTACAATAGTAGCACACAGGATAACATAGAGATGCTCATATGTATATGGGGTATTAATGAACTACACACGCATGTCCCTAGGAACAGTGATAATATTTTCATTGATTCACCATAAAAATGCAACCGTACATGTACATTTTGCATTCACACCTCAAATTATAATTATTAATATTTCTATGACTAAGTTATCCTTTGAAGAAGAAAAAACTCTACAGGTTCAGTCAAACCTTCTTCAGCAACCACCAGTACAGAAAGACCACCTTTTTATAAAGACCACATTTATGTGCTTTCCTTAAAAATTGTTTCTTTTTTAAACAATAATTAAAGGAACCTTTAAATATAGACCATCTGCCTAAATAGACCACTTTTCTTGTCTCCTGTGAGCAGACTTTATAAACAGGTTTCACTTTATTTTTCAGTGTCAGGTGTACATGTAAGTGATCGATACACCAAATGAACTATCTGCAACTTGAACAAAAACATGTTTGTCTCATCTTTGACAATACCTTACACCCCCATGGTATATCGGGCATCTAAAGTTTAGATGAAAGTTAATCTCCAGTACTGGTAATAACTTTGAGGGGTTATTGCCCTTTGCACATATCCTACGCACAGCTTAAATATAGTTTTCAGAGCCCTGTTCTATCTATGTGCTAGCGTATAATATGTATACCGTAGGTCATTTTCATAGCTTTACTTGTCTGTTCAGTACCAGAAGGGCGCTATCCTCTGTATTTATTAATAGAGTCAACAACCTTCTGGCTCCAAACAGACATATGATTTTATTGCAGAACTGCAGGTGTATCGAGTAATGAGCTAGAGCCATGCATGGACTTGTGTTGACTGTGTTGGTGTACATGTCCATATCTATTCATCATGAATGCAATGATTATAATTTTGGCTGCTGGGAAACGAAGCTAATTGCTTTGGCATTGATTGCAATAGCTCAGAGATATTTGCTAAGGATTTGTTACTACTGTGTTCATTGTACAGCACCATATGCTATTGAGAAGTAACTGGTATTATATTATTTTGAAATCACAAATGAAAAGATCCAGAAAAGGAAATGCGCGCAGTAAGAATTCTGAACAGTCAAAATTTGGCAATTTAATTTCCAAGGCAAAATCAGTCATAAGTGCAATAATCTTGGCACCCGGCGACCACATAATAAGGAATAATTTCAAATGAAAGAAATTGTACAAAACTGCTTTTCACCTGTAAGTTGTTATGAATTTGGTACCATTATGGGCTTCAAGCTACTGGATGTATATAATGGGGAAAATCTGAGAAGAAAAACATAGATTTGACATGCTCTACTTCACATTGACCCATAGAGAAAAATCGTTAATAGAAAAGTGAGGAAAGAGAGGTTTAATCTAATCTTACTTGAGTTGTGGACCACTCTTGAATGGAGTATTTTAATACTCTTTTCACACTGGTTTTACTTAACCCCGTACTATGCTTAGCCCCGTACTATCCTTAACCCCGGACTATTTTTTTGGCTTTTCACACACGCTGTTTTTAGTCCCGTACTAGCGCCTATTCCGGAATAAGAAAATTCCCGCTGTTCTCACTGCATTTCGTTAACCCCGGATATCGTTAATGTTATTATTGGACATACTTCGCATCTGGCCAGCTGTGATACGCTCCATTGCGTAGTACCGAACTATTTTTCGTTTCTGTTCTCATTCATTTGCTTAGCACCGCAATTGCGGGGTTAGCAGGAGTTAGCACCACAATTGCGGGGTTAGCCCTGCTATTTTGCAGGGTTAATTAACCCCGTACTATAGGTGGGGTTAGCCAACTTTAGCCCACTTTGGTAAAAACCAGTCTGAACAGAAAGTGGAATAGGCTTAACCCCGTACTATAGGTGGGGCTTATACTGTTTTCACACTGGCAATATTTTGCTTAACCCCGTACTATAGGTGGGGTTAAGGGGGGGTCTTAGCCCCACCTATAGTACGGGGTTAAGCCTATTCCACTTTCTGTTCAGACTGGTTTTTACCGAAGTGGGCTAAAGTTGGCTAACCCCACCTATAGTACGGGGTTAACTAACCCTGCAAAATAGCAGGGCTAACTCCGCAATTGTGGTGCTAACTCCTGCTAACCCCGCAATTGCGGTGCTAAGCAAATGAATGAGAACAGAAACGAAAAATAGTCCGGTACTACGCAATGGAGCGTATCGCAGCTGGCCAGATGCGAAGTATGTTCAATGATAACATTCACGATATCCGGGGTTAACGAAATGCAGTGAGAACAGCGGGAATTTTCTTATTCCGGAATAGGCGCTAGTACGGGACTAAAAACAGCGAGTGTGAAAAGCCAAAAAAATAGTCCGGGGTTAAGGATAGTACGGGGCTAAGCAAAGTACGGGGTTAAGCAAAACCAGTGTGAAAAGAGTATAAGACCCCCCCTTAACCCCACCTATAGTACGGGGTTAAGCAAAATATTGCCAGTGTGAAAACAGTATATGTTAATTTATGTATGCATAATAGCTTTGTCCTTCCGGAGTTTTGCAATTACTATTAAACTAATTTATAATTTCTTGGTTTTGTTCAGAAAAAAAGGCATTTTGTTATGTCTTGTCCGCATACATGTATCTGTGTTCAGAAATATATGAGATAAATTGATTGCATGTGCATGTATCTTCCTGTTGAAAATTGATTGCTGCATAGATTGAAATATTGTGAAATCAGATATAGTTTTATTTGTATAGATTTAAAAGTACATGTACATCTCTGAAGATTGTTCTTCAGATAAAGACGAAATTTCCTAACAAAAACCCTTTCCCGATAGGTAACTGGTTAACAGGTTTATATACCTGTGTCCTGTAGTCATGATAATGTGGCTATTGCAAAAGATAAGATAATTATTGAAGTGGTGAGCAGGTTTTCTAAGTAAAAGATTTTAAATTAAAAGGTTAAGAAATCACAAAGAATTTAAGGATTGCTATATTCATGATGGGGGGGGGGGGGTTCTCTCTAAAGAATTAGCTGAATCAGTCCGGTAAGTCTTCTTTATATCTCCATCGATGCGTCATTTCATCTCAAAACTCAAACCCAGATTTGCTGGTTTGTCTCAGAAGCTTGAGCAATGAGAGGCCACACAAGGTCTTCCCCATGGGTTAGGTTCATGCTCCAGCTTTAGCTTTATTTATACTGCTGGATTCATTACTCCCTTGGAACTTCCATATATCGCGGTGACTACGTTTTAGTAGGGCAGTCCTATATCTGTGATCTTATATTATCCGAGATGTACATAACTTACATGTATAGCAGGTTTCCATGCTAATTTTTGAGGTGTTGAGGTAAATTATTTGTTTACCTCTTTATTTCTTTTATATTCCACTTGAAAGTTTAAAGTCTTGACTTACAAAACTTTCATCCCATATCCCTTGTGAGAGCTTACAAAGATAGCTTGCTCATTTACTTGTGTAACTATACCCTTTGTATATATTTTCCACTTGAGTGCTATTTCACACGGTCTCTATTCATTGATTGAAAGGTGTGTTACTGGCCCGTAATCTTTGATCGGAGAGTAGAGTGCCGTCAGGTGGATCTAAACAACTGTCCTTACCCATCACCCTTCCCATTTACAATCATCATCTCATTGTCACATGTTTGTAGAAAGATCATCCCTTAGAGAGAGAGATGAGATTCTGTGTACAAATGCCCCAGTTTTCCTCCATACATTGGTCATTGCATAGTCTATTGCCAAGGGGTACTTTAAAGGAAATATTTTTAACAAAAGCTTGATTTCCCCCGATACACCGACAATTTAAATATTCTCAATTATATTTGGTTGTTCAACGTTCATACTAATGATTATTTTAAGCAAAGGTATTGTTGGTTTTGAAGTAGAAAGTGATGAATTTAGATGTTTGCTTGAGAACTTAATATGGACAGAAATAATGAATAAGAGAGCATATTGAGATTATTAAGCCATTGCCTATGATATCCAGATGACTCCTGTATGAGTGAGAGAACTTAGTAACCAATGGATTAAGACAACTTAGTGGATTTAAAAAATAAAAAAATATTTAAGACATCTTTCTTCTTTCTTATCAAAGAATGTCAAAGTAAAAGTCCAGCTTAAACTGTGATAAATCTTCTGATCAGCATAAAAACCTCGTCAACATAACGTATTTACATACAATCATGTAGCTGTGCTTCAGACCAAAACATTGTTTTCCTTGGGTCAGGCAAGCCAAGGAGAAGGAGAGTGAAGTGCTTTACAGTTATTTCTTTTCCTGTTAGACAGATTAAGTGGCGGATAAAAGCATTAGGAACATTAATCAATATAATGGTATGTACACATGATGTACATTAAATCCTAAGTAGATTAAGTGCAAGTATATCACCCTATATTATTATCTGCAGTGTACATGTATATGTACATATGGCATGATGATATGCAATGTCTATTCTCTTGTTATTGGATTTCAACAATAGACATTATTTCACAGTCTGTGGATTAGAAATACTAATCTGGTAGCCGCATTTTGCTTAATTCTTTTCACAGATCATTCAAGAAATAGGACATATTCTAAGCCCCTGAGGCCACCATACCATTCTGACAATGCCTTGTTGTATATTATGTAGTCTCTAAGAACAGGATTCTTCTTTCATATATCTACATGAGATGTAGACTCATTCCTCCCAGTGTTCTCTCTGACATTCTTTGTAGTCTTAGTTTCCAGACCTTTTGAAACTCCCTCCCAATTTCATTGTCACAATATATTCCAAGATATCATAGGGATGTGATGTATTCGATTTTAAGCTGTGAATTGAACAGAACCCACTGACACTCTTCTTAAATATTATCGATGTTAGGATGTGTGAAAGTGCTGGAACATTGCTTTTCAAATTTTTACCATTGAGAGATTAAGAATATAGACTACTGTTGCAAGTGTTGTTTATGAGCTAGGGTCAGATTAATGTAACATAATCAGTGTTGGCTAGCTGGGGTGCAAGCTAAGGCAAAGAGAGCATGACCATGAATTTAATCTCGCCCACCTACTGAGTGACGGATGGGTTTCAAGACTGAACTATTTATTCCGCATCTCTTCACCGTCTTTACGGATGTGCATGATGGCTAATTAGAAAGCCAACAACAAAGGTTCAGTTGTTATATAATTGATTTAAAACAAATTGTTTCCAATGCAAGAATGTTATTGTACATTAGTGAGTTTCACATAGTTAACCCCTTTGTTTTATTGAAAGTTTTTGGACAATAGTCTTAAATGAACCGTCAGAAATGTAAATAACGACATCGATGTGCTTTGTCTCATTAAGCATAAAATATCTTCCATGGATACATTTTCGTGCTATAGTTACTGACTAGCTGTTTGTGTTTGCGAAAGAAAAGTGTAGACTTACTTATACTAAATACCACATTCATTACTCCCCAAATTCTTGGGCAGCATTAATTTACTGCACAGCATGAAAGAAATGGTTAAAAAATAAATTTTTGCAATGATGATCGCCAAAACTACTTCAGGCGAATGTCTGATCCAATTTACAGTTGAGGCAATTTGCAAGTAAATTGCTTGATCTAATAATTTGGTCTTTTTTCTGTTATGGACATACTTGTTCAGCAAAAAGATTCCTATTATTATTGAAATTAGACTAGCCGCATGTGGAAAGTGGAGGGATTGTGACACTGAATTTAATTCATTTTGCCTGCTGAGTGAATAATTAAACCTTTCAAAGATATATGGCTTGGTCACCTGCGTACAACAGAGAGTGAGTGAGAGAATGAGAGAGAGAATGAGAGAGAGAGAGAGAAAGAGAGAGAGAATAAGAGAGAGTGTATGTGAGAGAGAGAGAGTGTGTGAGAGAGAGAGTGTGTGAGAGATAGAGAGAGAGAGAAAGAGAGAGAGTGAGAGATGGAGAGAGGGAGAGAAAGAGATAGAGAGAGGGAGAGAAAGAGATAGAGTGAGAGTGAAATATTGCATAGATTATCAGAGGGAGGAATAGCAATTAATTACATGTATGAGACAATGTAGATGAAATGTCATGTACATGTTATTAAAGTCATTTGCGACATGTTTTCTTTGCTAACAAGTCTGTAAACAGGTGATTTATTGTATGTTTTGTTAGAATGACTAATTAAAACTACATTTTTTTCACAATCCATATGCATGTTAATGCATACAATACATACCTCTTTGAACGATCGATACATATGTTGAGAGCTGGAAGGGTGTTAAATCTGTATGAAATATTAACAGCAAACTGCTTTCCTGGCTCTCATCAGTGACCAGATTAATAAATAGTTATGAATCCTATACAATCTAAAATTTCATGTAAAATAAAACCATCCTTGTTTATAGGACTTTGCTATTTTAAACAGATGAATGATTTGCATGGTCAGAATTATATAATGTTCACTCTGCTGGCATTTCAGACCACCGTAGGAATTGCTTTTATCAAACAGCAAGCAATAATATTCATAGACTGGACATGTAATGTAGTAATGTATGTGTTGTTTGTTTGTAGTGGTTTCAAAGTAATGATAGTAATACTAATAACGAATGTTGCTTCTTGAGTGCATATCATGGAAATTAGAATGAATCTCTAGGCAGCCTGCAGAGAAATGTTCTACTTCTTTTTCAGTTCATCAATATACATTATACATTGCTCATACATGTGAATCTTTACCCCTTGCAGGTGCAGAGTAACCTTTCAGAAAAGAGCTTTACATTTCATGGAAAACAGCTAGATAATGCCAAACTCAACATGTCCCTGATTGCTAATCAAAATTAACCTTTCAAACATAAGACATTGGTGGTAGTCAATCAATATATATGGAAGAGTGCCATGAGGGTTTTTTGTAAAAAAGAAACATGGATTCAAAACCCCCGAATGTGTCATACAGGTAAGCAGTGGCTTTGCTAAGAAGGGTAAGGCTTGTGCCTTGAACAGAATGGCAAAGAGAGAGAGAGAGGTATAACAAAGACAGGGATGAGGAAGGCAACATGGAGAGAAGATGATATGAAGTACTTCTACGCTTTTTCCTCACATGATGTCTGTGTTTTATTGTATTTCGTCCACATACACATGTATACACATAGTAAGATCGCTGCCCCCCCCTCCCACCCCTACCCCTCAACAATGATGCTAGTTCCCCCTTAATGGCTGCATGGACCCATATAATAGTGATATTGTGTAGGTATACTGCACATATATAATTATAATTAACCAATATTTAACACCCCTTCCCTATCTTAAAGGAGAATATAAAAAATGGAAATATAAAAAATAAAATATTTTGTCATTCACTGGTTACATGTTTTCCCTTGTATTCTACATTGGTTTCTGTCAGTGTAAGTCAAAGCTGATCTGACTACCGGTTTAGTTTTCCTTGGAGACAGTGCTGCAATATTCATGGAAAGTAGATGCTAAAGTGCGCTTCGTGCTTTTTACCAGCCAACCATCCCCCTCGGAGTACTCAGCAAACTCAAAATAGATGCTGTTGAGCATGAAGTCTGATATATTAATTGGAGTTGGCAATACGATATTGATGACTTTCTGAAAGTTATCATATTTATGACTTTGTTATGTATGAAATTTTGTTGAAATGGATTATTTATGTATGAAATTGATGCAAATTAATGCTTTCCTTACTTTATATTGTCCAAATTTGAATTTCATACATCTTAGTATTTCATGAAATGTACATGTACATGGACATATATGTTTCAAAATGTTTGATTTTTAATTATTTCACATCCTTTAAGAATATTTCCTTTTTAAATACAACAATAGCATTCAACAAATGCTCATATCTTCCATGTTGTACACTTTCTATAAGTTTGAATGCAATTACCAGTAACCCATTTTTTCATCAGTTGTAGCGATAAGACTTTCTTCTTTCGTCTAAGGATAAAAGAGAAGCGCATGTTTGCTCTTGCTGAACATTTGAACATCAGATTACGTTTTCATTCTGCATTTCCTTTTTTCCCTCTCTCTCTCCTTCCAAACTTCTCTTTTGAAAAATCCAGTATGTGTGCAGATTGGGGCACGCAAACCCATTTTTCATGCATTGTAGATCCTGGCAGGAGTGTTATAGGCCATCTATTTTTAAATGTTCCCCTTTTGGCATCTCTAATGAAGGTGTTGAGGTAACATGACAAGAATGATGTGAGATAAGATCTGAATAAAAATCATGCACCATGTTACTTCATGATGGTGGTGAGAACAGGGGGAAATGACATGGCATCAAGTAGGGGAATGTGATAAGGGGTGGGGTTCTTTTATAGCCCCCCTTTTCTAAGATTTAATGTCCTCTTCTTCTTCTAACAGAAGTATTAAAAGAGATTATTGCCTAATTTGGATCTCCATTTTTCACACCCACTCCTTACAAATGAAATTAGACCGTGTTAATATGGTGAGCATGCACTTGTCATGAAGCTGTTCATTTTTTGCATGATTAGCTTTAATAGCAGGCAATGTATGCTGTATTTTAACCTTTTAAATACATTCTCTGTTAACACACATTTGTGTTTGCTTTGAACAACAAGGTAGCAAACTCGTCCTATCAGTCATCATAATTTCACATATATGAGTTCATAATCTGGTTACTGTTCTATAAATATTATTTGGGAAGTAAGAATGACAGATTCAAATTTAGGGGTGATAACAACAAATTACATGAAGTAATAATGTAGTCCTGTCTAGGCTTCCTGCCAAGTAAAGGTAATGTGTCATTCTATTTTAGTGGCCTTACTGAATACATTTCAATTATACTCTGCTCTGCTATTGATAGGGACTTTTGGAAATGTTTAAAGTACTTTGGGGATGATGTAACCTCTCTTGTAAGGTCATTCCCCTTTCTTTTCTTTGTAATTTGTTACCATTTGTGAATTTGGAAAGCTTTTCTTTCCTTTTGTATCTCCCAACCCCATCTTTTATCCCTATTCTCATAGTGACTGGTCATATCTTACTTCCATGGATACGGGTATCTTGTGAATGTATGATTTTGTTCTTGTAAGGGGAGGGTTGGAAATAAGTAATAAAACTGACTTTCAAGAATTTATATTTGTCTACAAACCCATTTCACGAGAACCCCTCTACTACTTGTGGTAGACTCCCATGCTTTCAAGGAATTGAGTTCACATGACTGGTGAAATGTAAGCAACTCCATTTTACTAAGTATCACACTTATTTTTAGGATTCTGTGTCTGCTACCTCAATAGACAGAGTTTATCCTGGATTACAGGAGTAAACCTTGCCTCTTCTCTGGTACCTTACAGCCTTTCCATCATACATGAAGATAGGCCTATTTTTCAATTCATAATTCATATTGCCTTCCCCTCGTGGGACTAACTCACTTCAAGTGATCTAGCATACCATCTCTCATGCAGTCTACCATCGCATACTTCTTTGATGTTTTTATACATCCATCGTGCTGGATTTCAAAGCCCTCAGGGAGTGGAGAATATGCATACATTGTGTGCAGCCATAATGTATCTGTACATATAAACCCATAGTAATAATATTAATATTGTTATCATTATTATCATTATTATTATTATCATAATTATGTAATTACCAAGTCAAAGTATAATACAGGCACATGTACATGTTGTACATGTATTAAAAATGTTTATACACCAACATTTTGGAATTAACATCTTTGGTTTTATCTGCTTAGAACCTTTAATGGCTTTTAATATTTATACAAATATTTGGATTTACACACTCTGGCTCTCAGCAGAATTACCAGTACCCGGATATATCTGACTAGCAATCATTGATGGTTTAAAAGAATAATATTGCGGTTTGTTCTATTTGTGGTTGAAAGTCAATATGTTGTTCATCAAACCTATACCATGACATCCAACCACTGAATGAGCTGTAAATTTTTTTTAAATTTGATCACATAATGTTTGTTCAGCAGACTACTAGTAGATAGCGATTGTCTTCTCTTCTCTTCGGTATGATACCTTGTCTGTCTTGAGGCGTAACGCAAGAGCTGAACTGTAAGAATATAGACTACACCCAATAGGCTATATACTGTATGTGTACATTTAGCTGCCATAGGCATCTAGGGAAGCTGGGTTAGGCTTCACTCCAGACACAATGTCTGAATAAAATGTTGAATTAGAGTCCGTGTTCAGCGACTATCCTGCTTCTAGGACAAGGACTGCCTATGCTGGAGGATGCTAAGATTTTGTCGTAGATTGACATCCCAGAATGCATAATCAATTAGGAGAAGAGCTTCTTGTCTTTGTTCTGGCTTCTCGTGTGTATCCCTCCTGTGTTGACACGAAGTCTGTCCTCCTCCCGTGACGTCACAGCACTGTGATATTTACCTGAGATCAGATTCCACTTTCTCTCTTATAGCCACATGAATCTCTCGCATGAACATATGCGTCTCTCGCTTTAGCATTTGTATTACTCACATCTCTTTAGGCTCCACAGAGCTAAGACTCCTTCACATTTAGTTGGGTGAGACGATTCAAGGAGAAAGGGAAGAGAAAGAAAGAGAGAGAGAGAGAGAGAGAGTTATAAAGATGTTATACAGTGCGTCCCAGAAAAAACGAAACCAAGAAGTATCGATGTTTTATCATAACTTAATCACAACCATAATTAATGAATGATACATATTTGGAAAGCTTAGAGTCTCCTCTTTCAGTTGATGCTACTCAGATGATGCATATTTCACGCATGAGTGATTAAAAGCAATTTGAAGGAAGGAAACCAAAAATACATTTGGCGGGCGGTATATGAATTTCGAAGAAAAATCCACATTTCTAGAAAGTTGAGTTTCTGCCCTTTCATATGACACCTCAATCAGGAAAAATGAGCGAGGGATGACAAAGTCCCGTTTGTTTAAAGTAGCCCTTACATTTTCATAATTTTTACAAACGAATTCGTTTTCACTGGGTGCCTGCCGTAGCAAAAAGCAGATTTGACAAAAGACTTAACTCCGTTTCGTTGACAATCAGCCATGCATGAAGACTCTCGTCTACGGCTGATTGTCAACGAAACGGAGTTAAGTCTTTTGTTAATTTCGTTTATTGATACGGCATGCAGCCAGTGAAAACGAATTCGTTTAATAAAATTATGGAAATGCAAGCACTACTTTAAACAAACAGAACTTTGTTATTCCTCGCTCATTTTTCCTGATTGAGGTTTCATATGAAAGGGCAGAAACTCAACTTTCTAGAAATGTGAATTTTTCTTTGAAATTCAGATACCGCCCGCCAAATGTATTTTTGGTTTCCTTCCTTCAAATTGCTTTTAGTCACTCATGCGTAAAATATGCATTATCTGATTAGCATCAACTGAAAGAGGAGACTCTAACCTTTATAAATATGTATCATTCATTAATTATGGTTGTGATTAAGTTATGATAAAACATCAATACTTCTCGGTTTCGTTTTTTCTGGGACGCACTGTATGTAAAGCCTCAAAGTAAGGAATAATGTTTTACATTATATACATGCAGATGAATATCTTTAATATCATATTTTAGTATGAAGCCTATTTCTAACCACAAAAAAACAGTTATGTGAATAATTTTGTGCACTGGAGAGTTCATACAGAGGCTAATTTTTAAAAATCATATCTACTCAAACTATAAAAATAACCCTATCTGTAGAGAGTTATATTTGAACCCTCTGCAACAAGGTCAAAATTAACAGTGTTTATTGAGATTGAAGGTTATTGAAGATCTAAGTGACAGCTGTCCAGTAGTCCAAGGTATCATCTAAATAAATTCTGAATGAAAAACAGATAAATATTGATCCCAAATACTACCATATAGGCATATAGGCATATACTGCTACAAATGCAGTTTATTCATAAAAAAACATGTAAGCTTGAAAACGTTATCTGTTGTTTGTTATCTATGATTTTCTATATCAGAAACACACCACTTGAATACCCCAGTCACACCAATGACACCGGCATCAGACCAACAACAGACCAAAAAGACATTACATACCCCTACTGGCTAAGAATTGGTCAGTTAGGAGTCGATATGGAGTCTGTTGATAGTGGTGTGACTGAGGTATAATATTGATATGGTCATATAAATCACAGCCTTGGACGGTGTTAGGGTTAGGAGGGCTCTTTAGCACATTACCCATTGTATGCATGCATCTTTCTCCCACCTCCCTCTCTCTTGTATGCAAATTAGCAATAAAACAAAACACAATGTGCCATACACACAACAATACATGTACTAGTGTATCACAGTGGCATTGCATAGCGAGGGGAGAGGAGAGAATAGCAGTTTGGAATCCAATTTGATATTGATTTTTTTGTTTCTGTCACCTTCTGTTCATAGGGTCCCAGAGGCCATCTGACAAAGATTTTTGAAAGCATTATGTAGTTAATGCAAGATAATATATACAGAATAGATATTCACAGGCTTTATAATGAAGATGATTATGATGATGACAAGGATGATTACGATGATGATGATGACAAGGATGATTACGATGATGATAGTGATGGTGATGTTGACATGGATGATGATGATGATGATGATGATGATGATGATGATGATGACAAGGATGATGGTGATAGTGATGGTGATGATGACATTGATGATGATGGTGATGATGACATGGATGATGATGATGGTAATGATGATTATAATGATGATGATGATGATAATGATGATGATGGTGATGATGACATGGATGATTGTGATGGTAATGATGATGATGATGAAGATGATACCTTAGATGACATACATTTTATTGGGTTGTTAGATTAAACCTATGAAGGCTGATTTTTACCAAGTTGGTCATAGAAGGAGGACTCATATATTTATAAATTTGTTGCAATTCTATGAAGGGATGCAGTTGATATGCTGTATGCTGGAGTTTCTGTGATACATTATTTGAACAATTCAAACATTACCCTATGATATCACTTTCCAGAAAAACGGCATAGACCATTTTGTATTTACCGGTACATGTATAGCATTGCATTGTAGAAACGTCCTAATATTGAAAGGACGAGCTGTTATAAGAGATGGTGCATGTAATGTATATTATTGGGTCATTACCCAGATCATGGTCAATGACATACCAGGAGAATTAATCATGGCTATTTACAAGGATAGCTACTAAATGATGCAATTAGTGATGCCCGATTAAGTATTACAATAATTTTTTAGGAGGTACAGTACATGTACTGTCTCATTGACCATCGTTAATTGAATTGGGGTTTAGTGGAGATGGGCTTTCTAGTGAACAGGTGTATAATATTGTGGATTACTGAGAAAATGTGATATGTAGGCGTTGTCAATTTTGTGTACGAAATACCTGTTTGGGGAGATTACATGTACCGGTATGTCCTTAATTAGAGATGGAATATAGTATACATACCATGTTCAAAATAACTGAAAATAACTCTAAACTGAAATCTTCAATTAGAAGAATACAATTATAGTATGAAATTATGTCTATGTATTAAGGATTAATGGGCACTAACACCTTCTATGACGGTATGACCCGATTACCCCAGGAAAGAAATTGAAATATGTTTTGATATACAACTACTAAAATATAACTTCTTCCCAACTGTGGATCCGTTATCTAGTCTATACGCACCTTTAACTTTGCAATGTTTCTATATATACGACGTTTGTTAATACGAGTTTTGTATAAATTGCTATAGTCTGATGAACAGGCTGTAATTGAAACCTGTCATCAGAAGCCCTTTTGTGTTTCAGAGTAGTCGGCCACCCCTTCAGTCATAGAGGAAGCTGACACTAACACAGGAAATGGCAGGGTTTCCGATGAGGAAAGAATTAACGTCAAGTGCTTCAAGAATCCCTTTTTTGCTAGCAGTTTCAAGATTCCTGACGATGCTTTATGCCATTATTTGTTTGAGATATTGGAAATGACAAATGCAATAAAAAGTTGTCGAAAAAGTAATGGGTAGGGATACATATTTGAATTATGATTCTATGAATTTCCCTGAAGAGGTATTTGATTAAAGCAGTATTTCTTGGTCACTGATATATTACTAGTCTCGAGAGTGATTTAAAAGCTCGGAGCTTAAAAATTCCGACCATGAGGCCAATGGTTCCATAGGAACTCTCAGGATAAGATGGTCAAAAGGCCTAGTAGATAAATTGATCCAATGAAGGGGAAAAAAGGTAGCATTACCCAAAGGGAAATGCTGAGATCTTAACATTTGACTTCATGGTTTATGTTATTAATTAATTATTAAGTTATTAATAATGATAATAATAATATTCACATTTGTATATAAGTGCTTAATATTGTAATCATTCTCATCCCGGGCACATGATAGTGCACTCCACAGGGAGTATTCAGGCCAGGTGACATTTCACCTGTGCATACGTGCCACTCAAACATAATAATGTTTGCATCATGCTGCGTACCCATAAGGTCAAAGAACTTCTCTATCACTGTAATACATTAACATCCCAATAACGAAGATTGTAATTTGTATAACAACACAATATCAGCGCCTGAACGTCACTTAATATCTGTCTCGTAATAAAAAGAGCCATATTTTATGCAAGTAGCCAAATACATAAAGTGTAGCATGTATCACCTGCATACCGCTTTGCTGAATTCCAATTGACTCCCGGCTATAAGTGCCTAATACAATAGACTAATCTGTCATCATTCAAACATTTTGACGAACGAGTGGGTGCAGGGTACTTCATAAAGTGACATTTTAAATGTCAAAGAAGGATTATATATCTCTCCTTCGCTCTCCATCATTTGTCAGCGTGAGAGGGTGGCATTGTTACAAGTTTAATACACAAATGATTTAACAGCCATGATTATTAGACTAACAGCCAGCATGACTTGAAGTAGAGACAGAAAGGCATTAACTTGTCTGTTTTATACACAGTTTTATGCCCTTCTGGCTCTCAACAGAAAAGATGATATTTGTGTCAGTGGTAATGCACAGCAATGGTCAAACCAGCCTCATACAAGGGACAATGTATCTACATGATCATACCAACAAGATCGTGAATTCTGTGTCTAAAAACATATCAAACTCTTCAAATTTATAAAAAAGATACCATCAAAGAGGTTATCAGTGAGGTAATATGTGTAAAGTACTTGAGCCTTGAGGTAAATAGAAAAATGCGAGATCTAGAAGCAGCAGTAGTCGAGGAGAGTATAACAACAGATTTCAAAGATAGAACAAAATATGTATGCACATGTATAACTAATTTTTGCCGTTTTGTGATATACATGTGTCCTGCCCAGTATTTTACTGTTAAAATGACCATGATAAAAAAAAGTTAAATGCTATTATACAATAATAAGCCATCCACAATACAGATTTTGCAAATCCTGTGGGTTTTTTAATACCCCCCCCCCCCCTTAGGGCAATATGTTGTATACTGCCTCCCTCTAGTACATGTACATAAAATCTGCACATGTGTAATTTACCTTGTGCCTTTTTCCCCTTTGTAGGATACACGCCTGGTTTAAGGAATACAATAGAAGTTTTAATGACAATAGATTTTTCTACAGAACTGTGAAGGATAAATCACACTTAATATAGCCACTGCTAAAGTACACAAAAAACCCACGAATCTGATTAGTCGGTGGCTGTGCCATTTTTTGTAAAGATGAAAATTAACAAATGACATATATGGACATCAATGTAGTCCTACATTGTACATTCATGTATATGTATGTCAGGATAGACAGATGGAATAAATCTCTTTTGATGTGTTGCAATCAATTGAGAATAATTTAAAGATAATTATACGGAAGAACTTTATGTGATATATATGGTCTAGTGAAATATCTTCAATAATGTTTGTCTGCAGTTGGTCTCCCATGCCACGTAAAAAAGAAAACGAGGGAATGACATACATTGTACATGTAACATCCATGTCAGCCTAAGGTGTACTGCTATGTTCATTATGTTACGATAGACAGATGAAATAGAATTCTTAAGATAACATGTTGCAATGGATTTAAAAAACAATTTTGTGATAATTTCATGTATACTGAAGAATCATGTGTTACATCCTCTTTTGAGTATAATATTGATCTTTAAACTTTTTATCAATCAGACATGTGTATCTCAATATCAGTTATCATTTAAACACATTTCTACAATTTTATGAAAAATGAAAATGATGTATACATGCATGTACCAATGGGAAAAAATTATTCGAGCTGTGAGCAATTTAACCATGGAAAGCTCCTAAATAGCTAGTAAAAAGAACAAGCTACCTGAAAACCATTTTGCATGTTCTCCATCATATCCATATAGAACTCCCATATATTCCAAATACATGGACCATGGTACGCATGTATCTAAAATCAACGGACAACAAATAATGCAGAGACCACTGTATAACTGAGATTTGTTTGAACATTGAAAGATGATGGCCTACTTGTGTGTAAGCTTCTTTCTTGAAGTGCATGCTTGTAGCTAACCCTTGCTATTTGTAGAGCTGACTGGCAAAGGAGATCTTTGAAAGCTCAACCTTTCTACCAACAAGACCGTAATATAATTGCTCTAAAAGGAAATGAACAACAACATTTTACATTCCTTTCTTAATAACATTCAAATATTAGATCTTAAATTTTTTCTATTGTAAATCATGATTTAAAATGGAATTTTTAAATTTTTTTGTTAACCTAACATGAAAGGGGTCCTGCTAAATTTTGAAATAGGATATCCCCCCCCCAAAAAAAAAAAAATATATATATATATGGGGGTCTCTATGAATTTTAAAGAGTAATATGCCCTCAAACCTTCATACTTGTTTAGAGCAAATGAAACGGCGTAAAATTGTGGTCCACTCTATGAGGAAGCAAATTTGATTCATACCTGCTTAAATCATTCATTATGTATTATGATGTATTTATAAAGATATAATCCTACATGTAAATTCCATAATCTTCAACGAGTTTGTCTGTAACTAAAGAGGAACATCATGAATACCATAGCAAACTCATGACACACAAGTTTCATAACTTGTAATAATGTCAATATAAATAATGATTGCATAGTTTCAGTCTTGCTTCACCAAAAAACCATTTACACTGAAGTCATATATCATGGACTTTGATCAAGGAGCTTAGTTATAAGTAGAGGTGTGGTGTTTGCAAAGGTACAAATAGTGTATGAAAACATATTTTGAATTGCTGTGATGTGAAAAATTGATGAAAAGTTGTTAGTCTGGTGTAACTTGTTTGGGTAGAACAAATAAGAGAGTGGTGTGATGTGGTTTATTTGGCTATTCATATTTTTTTCACTGCTTAACGCAAGGTTATGTTAATTTGTTGCAAAGGGAAAGAGGACATGTGGACAGTGGTATGCCAGTAATAGCTCGTACAAATGTCAGAAGAAGCATGCATTCAAGTGATTTTTCCTTCAAATAATTGTTCTTATTGCCCCAAATCTGAAGTGTTAATTTTGTTCCATGATATAGATCAAGTTCTCAAACGGAAGCAGTCCTTCATTGAATGAAACTACTTTTAGATGATTTTGTCCATGAAGAGTCACAAGATTAATCATGCTTCATTAAAGGATTTCTATTTTATGACATCACGTTACAGTCTTGAGAAACTATTACAACTTCCAGTACTGGGTGACTCATTTGTTTTATTACACAGAACAAAAGACCTACATTTTGACCCATGAGAATAACTGGACCTTAATTTGACAGCTTAGATTTTATAGTATCTCTGTTCTTCCTTATTTGTACTCAACCGAGTGTGGTGTTGACACTATTTTATTTGCCAAATGTGGACACCTTGTTGATTGGACCCAGTGAACACACATAACATAGTTAATTTTGTATGGGACTGAAATAGTAATAGTTGTTCATAGAATTAAACATGGATTGCTTTTCCCAACTATATGATTGTGGTAGACCAGGGAACGTCATACATATTTAAAACAAAACAAACATTTGAACAATGAATATTACCAAAGTTTTACCTACATGCAAATATATTTGTTATTTGTTACGATAATAATGGTAAAATATTTTGAAAACCAAATGTTGGTAAATTTGTTATATTTATTTTTCTTCTGACTCATTCATACTTCCAATTTCACTTATTTTTTAATTGATTTATCATGGGAACCAAAACTATGCTTCATCACACTTTTGACTGACTTAAATAGCATTTTATTTATCAATTTTTATTAACATATTGTTGTGTACCTAGCATAAGAGTGTAGCCAGATGATGAACATATTTGAAGAAGTAAAAAACAAACAGTTCATAGTTATGCTGGTAACAGTATCTGGTTGTAACTTCTCTATATTACTGTTTCTTTATCTTTTCATCACAAAACGAGAGTAAAAAGAATAAAATGACCCATATTCATGTTTGGTATGCAATGATATTCTTTGATGCATTATCTATTCTTTATTTGCCAATGGGTACTGGCAAATCAAATTGGTAATATATAAATAAATGATTGATCATCGAGCTGTAAGTTGTGGAGAGTGTTACATGTAGGCCTCTTTGACATGAATCTTTCTGAAATTGATAAATGGCCTGCTGCCCCCACGTGTCTACTAGACACCAAAGTCACTCTGAAAACTGGACTTGGTCCAAACTGGGGAAGATCGATCCTAATGGTTGTTGACTTCATTCGTAACTTTGGGAATATGCATATACTGCCCTCTAGTATTTCAAAAGGAATCAGCATTCGTATCCAAGTTTTCTGCCCTTCCAATCCTTGAAATATTTAATTACTTACTGGTAATCCAATTTATTTTAAGCTACTATAGAGAGGTGAAGTGTGACGTCATCAAAAATCTGTTTTGGAATTTCTCAATTTTTCTTCATTTTCTGAAAGAGCATCAAAAATAATGTCCAAATGTCGAAAACCAATTGAATAGGTTAAGTATTGGCTGAGATATGAACCATCTGAATAAAAAGATTGCCAATGGGAACTCAGTGTTATATTGCTCTGGTTCATAACATTACGAGCCAGAGCAATATAACACTGAGTTCCCATTGGCAATCTTTTTATTCAGATGGTTATATCTCAGCCAACACTTTACATATTTAATTGGTTTTCGATATTTGGACATTATTTTTTATGCTCTTTCGGAAAATGAAGAAAAAATTGAGAAATTCCAAATATAGATTTTTATGATGTCACAGCTTCGGTACTCTATAAAGTTGTCGGATAGATGGCCTGCATTCATACTAATTTTATAATTAGAACAGGAAATACATATTGATGAACATGTTCATAGTCATGTGGTATATCTTTAAATTAGTTTCAGGCATGATATCGAAACTTGAACTCTATAATACCAAATTGCTTTGGTTGCACTAATCTAATTATCTGGTAATTTGTTTCTGGCTCTATCAGCGTGTCCACACACAAAACAATTTATCCCAAAACTCTATAACGAAACGTCCTATAAATAATCATCGTATAAATTCCAGGATGTCCACACACAGAAGAAAGTAATCCTGAAACTCTACAGCAAAATGTTGTATAGGTGCGCAGTTTGCTACTGCGGTCATGAAATGGAAGCGGAAATGAGAGGTCTAGTCTCCTTTTGCTCGAGGTCACGTTAAGCCCTGCCCAGTTAGTTACACTAGTTACACTCCCCCTGTCCACACACAACATTTTCTGTGATTAGGCGTGATTCTTTATTGAGTTTCAGTTTGAAACGATGCCCAAACCTGCGTTTCGTTAGACTAGTTTCGTTATACGACGTATCGTTAGTGAGCGTCCACACACACAATTTTCATCGTAAAACTATCGCGAAACGGTATCACTATCGCGAAACGGTATAGCTAATCACGCCTAATCACGGAAAATGTTGTGTGTGGACAGGGGGCATGACCGACTCCTTATTTGTGTCACCTTTGTTTGATTCAAGATTAATAAACTCAATTCACATGCTGATCAGACTGAAGTATTCTAATCCTTTTCCTATGAAAATCAGAAAGCGTTTAACAGACAGCTTATATAAAAAAAAAAAAGTACATAGTGCAGTGCATTTTATGCCTTGTGATTTCATTTAAAAGGTTCCCCTGGGAATTAACAAGATTTTGTTTACAAATGGCAAATGACAACTTATCATTTCTAAATTCATATATCATGTCTCAAATTACAATACTAGGTACAACAGTTTGAACGTTTTCTAAGTCTTGCTATGATCTTGGATTAGACTGCAGGCACAGACTCTAATTTGATACATATCCACAATTCCTAAAGCCTTGAGCAGAGCCTAGATTTGTCAGTCTCTGGCTGTGTCAGGTAAGCAGTACAGAGCCTATGGTGTGCAGACAGTTGAACATGCAAGTAAGCATAGTCTCACAATGCAGACACTGCTACGCACAATGACTGACAAGGTCTTGTGACTGCAAACTTATCTGGGATAGGGATGCTCTAAATTTCACAGGGGCATTCCGACTAGGGTGTAAAATCTGCCTCATCCATCACTCCTCCTCCCTCCAGTCATCCATCCAACCATTCATCCATGGAAAATCCTCAGACCTAGGATCCCAGTGACTCCCAGATGATGCATCATCCATTACCATAGCAACACAGGGCGTCAGCCTCCAAGGCATGGCAAGACTAGTAGTCTGTGGTTATAAACATTTTGTTGCATGTGAATGGGATGATTTTTTGTAAATGGGAAAGAGCCAAATAATTGACATATCTTTATTTTGGTTTTTGTTTATTTAGTTAATAAAGCCTAAATACTGTTTACTTAATTCAACTAATTGTCATGACTACAATAATTGCAACCATTGATATAATGATGACTCAGCCTTAGCACATAAACCTATAATAGTACATCATCCAGATCTGTCTATTCATTGATTGGTTAATTTGGTGCTCTTCTGGATTACACACTTTGTAGATATGTAACTGCCACTTTTTTTTTTGGGGGGGGGGGGGGGTAAGAGGAGAAGAAGAAGGCGGTACATATTACATCTACATGTATGCTACATTATGATTATGATTTGAGATGGATATAGTTCATTTGAAGATTTGTCTACTCTGAAGATTGTCTCTGAAATAGAACTATTCAAAGTCAACATCATAATTCTGTGAAATAGCTGGCAAAATATGAATCTTGAGACCCATCTCATGGCAGTCATGCAACTAGCTCTGGGCAGCCAGACCAGTTACATGTAACATACATCCATTATTTATTGGTTTGCAATCAACATTAGTTTAAGCACTGATGAGCAAAAAGCAGTTGTAAGCTCAAATGCTCATATATACACATGAATGGCTTACATATGATACGTGTGGTGTGAAGCCTATCTCTATCTAGGGCAGGCCTTCTCAACTGGCGGCGCGGGCGCCACTCGTGGCGCTTGCGGTCAGTCAGAGTGGCGCGCGGCTGTTCCAAAAAATTAATAACAATTAAAAATTAAAAATTAAAGAAAGAACAACATTAACAAATTATATTTTAAAATAAAAAAACTCAGAAAAATCAAAAAGTCGCAGTCGAAGTTGAGCCCAAAATGTAGGCAAGCCATTTTGTTTGTTTTATTTTCACTTCATTTTGACATTTTCCGTGTTTATTGCACCAAAATAACTACATATAAATTAACTTCCAGTGTAGATTTTAGCCAGGAATTGTACTTTATTATTTTACATCAATATGAAATTATGATTGATGATTTATGGAACAAAAAGGTGTTAAAAATGCCACATCTGGGCCTCAAAAAAGCCCTAAAATCCACGAGCTTCCGGGGGGCTTTGCCCCCTGGACCCCATCCGGTATCGGCTCGGTCGCTACGCTCCCTCGTAACACAGTCACCAAACATACAGGTTGGCACTTCAACCTCAATTCATTTTTGTTTTGGCGCTTCTAATAAACTAGTTGAGAAGGCCTGATCTAGGGTCTCTGACTGAGTTTAATGCTGTATATGTGACTTGTGCAGGTATGTGTCAGAGGGGGTGTGATGCATATCGTCCTTGTTTTCACGAAGTGACGGTAGTGAGGAAAATCGTAACGCAAAGTGAATGCAATTTTTTTTCACTACCGTCACTTCGTGAAAACAGCGACGATATGATAGCTTAGACGCTTGTCATTTTGGCATTCTTTACAGAGTCCTCCAGGGAACATTAAAGATGACTCTTAGTCTCCTGTATTATATCACGCAGACAAAGGAAATCATTACAGATATTTCACAAATTGTCGAGAACCTTGATTCAGGTTTTAAAAAGATTCATTCAATTACATATTCATAGGTTTAGTTCTGTATTTGTTCAATCTGTAGGAGAAAAAAAACCTATTATTAAAAAATATTATTCTTTGATATATTATATCTTTTTTATTTAACAAGTTATAATAAAATATTAAATATTTATACCCTTCCATTTATATAATGTTTTTCAACAGATACAAGATGCAAATAACATGTTGTAAACCTCTCCTTTTATTTCAAAATCTTAGATAGAGCATCATTAAACCTTACAGACAATTCTATGAATATAGTCAAGATTAATTCAAATTGATCTTATCAACTCATACATATTTTAAGATCATCACTTTTTAATGCTTTTTTTGGAACACTGTATTATGGCCCCAAGGAAGAGAGTAGTGATTAATAACTCTCCCACTTGTTTCTTCTGTGAAAGTACTAAACATTCAAATTGAAACGACAAGCTATCACGTCCCTCTATTTGTTACCCACATGCTGCTCTGATTTATTCAAACTTCATGTGTTCAACCTTTTCTGTACCTTTGAAAAGATATAAAGTGTTCTATTGAAATTAGAATGATATTGAAACAAAGTACTAAAAAGTAAAACACAAAATTCATCTGGAGTATCTTTCAAACAAAAACTCAGGAAAATGTGCACTTAACAAGGAAATTGAATTATTCATAAATACTTTTTAAAACACTTTTATTGGAAGTGATCATTTGCATAGTGGTATTTTTCTAATATTTTTTTGTTTTGTTGTTGATCTTGGCAGCTTTAGTCATCCAATGTAACCCTGAAGAAAAGTTCTTTTAAGTATTAAAGATAGATGTGTGATGTATGTTTTCATATATGAACAAGACAATGAGTGGTCCCACGCACAGCAAATGATGTAAGGTTGAATTAAGCCATCATGATCATCAATAGCTTTAAACACAAGATTCCCTAATATGGATAGACTGTGATGGATAGACTGTTAAAAATAAAACAGCCTTTTTTAAATGTCCAATACTTGTGAAGCTCATAAATGGTCTATAAATACAACGATTTGAGTACAGATTTGAGTACAGATTGTTGATCATGTCAAAAAATTAGATTTGCTCTTCTAAAATTCATGAATTAATAAGCATTTTCAAGCTCTTAGTTTGCCCAAAAGCATATCCCTCAGATGCAGAGGTTAAGGATAATATTGATTACCCCAAAAGTGATGTAAGAAGGGTTCAACAATTGAGATTGGTAATCTATTGCCTCCGTCAACCACTTGTTCCTGACATGCCAAGATTGAAGATGTTGAGAAGTGAAAGAGAGAGGGGGTATGTTAGCTCCCTGGGTGAATGTCTTCCAAGGTCTTTTCTGTCTGATGCAGATAAGGATTCCATGTTCGTTCGTTCCTTGCCATGCCCAAATTGGCATCACCCCATTCCCACGTGAGTGGGGGGCAAGGAGTAATCAAAAGGTATCGCTTTTCGGCAAACCGTGGAAAGGGGGAAAGAGTTACCAAGGGGACCTGGATCAACAACCAAAAGTTGGAATGACACTCAATTTTTTGACATTCATAATTGAAAATCACTTTCCTCATTGCATTTTTAATTCTCTTTGCTTGTGCTCAGGGAGTTATTTCTCAGGAGATATGTGCCATTTTCTTGTAACTCCTGTTGTTCATGTTTTGGGATTACTCTTGTGATTGTCGTAAAAGAATCTTTAAATTGGAGGCAATAGATTTCCATAATAAGATTTAGAAGATAGAACAGAGTGCATTATTAGTATTTGGAAGTACATCTTTATTTTATTATTGCAGTAGTTTACGAAAGCAAATACTGGAAGGCATCTTTGAAGATATATTTATTAGACAATTCAAAGTTAATGACTGATTACAGCAGATGAAAAGGCATCCAGTCCAAGTGGTTTATCTATTTTAAAAATAAGAAAAGGAGACTGCAAGCTGTTTAAATGGAGTTAAGGATATTTCCTCCTTCTGATTTGGTAAGTATGAGATGATTTGAGCTTATAATTTCAGTCAGCAAGTATTGGTTTAAATCTGAATGTTGTTTTAGGAATTTTTATAAGATCAGTACATTTGACACAAATTTTTATTTTTCTTCTTCAGCATGTTATATATTTTTATTGCCTGGTAATCACCCAACTCTGTATAGGTATGTTTAAAAAAAACTTGTTGATAGACTTTTATTGGCCATAATTAAGATAAAGATAAAAGAACGGAATACTCTATTGAAATTGTTATCTCTAGGTTGAAAAAGAGAAGACACATTTAAGTATTGATAGCACATGTGCCACACAAAGCATTGATTTGGGACTTCCTCACAATGAAGTGTCATTTGGCAAGCAAATTTATATGAGCAATAAAACACAACGATTTATCTTCTTTTTGTATCTGGGGTTCCTGGACCATTTCAGAAGTAACAAAATGGTAGATTGCATTTATTATATATATTTGAGTTTTCCGTTAACCTATTTCCTAGGGGAACCCAGCGTTTTCTGTTTTATACCTGTAATGGTAATGAGTTATATCAGTAGCCACTTTAGGCTGTAGATGGTTTTAATCTCTTTCATATGGTGTGATTATATTAATTGGAGATTTTGCCTCTAAAGGAAGCCTCTCATAAAAAGGGTTGGGCTGCAAACAGCTCCATGCATTGATATTCGACTAAAACCTGTCCACCTGAATTTGACCATGGACCCTCACCTAAATCCTTCATTTCCCTTGACTGCACTTAATTAAAATTATTAAGGAGTGAAAAGAATGATAGTAGTAAATTAAACATTTATTTTAGATCTTAAAGGTACTATGTCCCATTTGCAGGCCAAAAAATGAAAAAGTTAAATTCCAACTGCATTTGAAAGATAATACTAATTTAGAACTTCCCTAAAAAAGGTGGGGCTTGAAAATGTCTTCAAGTGGGAAAATAACGACTATTAGTTGTCAAATCGACTTTAGGGCTATAGAGCCCAAAAGTAATAGTCTTGATTTTCAGACAATTGTACCGAATGGTCATACGTTTTATGCTGCGCAAAGATTCAATCAGTTTAATCTTGGCCATCACAAGAAGTGGGTTATTGATGTAGACAAATGCTCATGTACCCTTTACAACTCTTTTCATGTATGTTATTACTAAAGAAGAAAAAAAGCCAGTCAGTCACTCAATAGTGTCTAACGGTGAGGTCTAGCAAGTAAACGGGTTTCCTTGCATAATTTGAATATGAGGACACTGCTAACGTTTAAATTTCACAGATAGGACATACCGTATTTGCCGGCGTAAAGGCCGCAGTATTTTTGGAAAAGAAAATATCAAAAAGTCGGGGTGCAGCCTTTACGGCGAAACAGTAAAAAAAAAAAATTAAAATGTAAGTCCAAACCAGCACGAATTTGCACATATGGGACTACGAACGGTAAAATACCTATACCACTATGGTACAGGACATTTCCACACATCTTACCAACAATTTTATCTTGCAATGTTTACATGTAGACGAAAATAAACTTCCAAAAACAACATCTGCCGATAGATCTTGATCTAAGTTTGTGCCAATGCATTGCAAAAGTAAAAGAAGGGCCCATTTAACGGAGCTGCCGCGAAGCATCCAGCACGCGAAGTCGCCATTTTCAATCCATTTCAAAGTATACATCAGAGAAAACAGCAGGGTATTCCGTCAGTGCGGGATGGCCGAGCGGTCTAAGGTGCTGGTTTCGGGTCCCAATCTACATGTGTCCGCAATTCAAATCCCGCCTTCGACAAAGTTTTTTTTTTTTTTTTTTTTTTTAATGTCGAAATCGGGGGTGCGGCCTATACGGCGCTGCGGCCTTATCGGCGGCAAATACGGTACACGACATATTCATAATTCCTGCAAAGTTCTACAGAATTTGAGGTTGGCTGCAAAAGGGATATAGTACCTTTAAGATTTAATTTATCTTTAGGTTTTTAGGTTTGTAATAGTTTTGAACATCATTTGAGATTTTTGAATGATATTGCTATCATAAAGAGAATCAGAATAATTATATATATAGACAAACACAAGTATCAGGAGTATTCTGCTGAACGTTTACAAAGTTGTTTGTTCAGTGGTGGAAAACAGATTATTCTAGTAGTATTAAAGAATTACACATATTGGTGTTCATTGATATTCATTTGCAGATTATTTTCTTAATCGTATTCAGATTTGATTTTTGAGAAAAATTAGCTATAAAGCATTGTTGGGCAGGGAAAACAATTACCCGGTATGTATAAGTGAAATGGAACCTTTAGCCTTTGCTTTGAAACATCATTTAAGACACTGAAGAGCTTATTCTTTCAAATTCGCCAATGTGTTCTTTGGATGAAAACTTCATGAGAGTTAACTTTAGAAGTTACATATGAGGAACATCACATTATTATGGAGGATGTTATGTCAGGAGTATATTTAGATGCAGGTAGAGCTTCTTTTTTCCCTTTCAAAGTCCTTGACAAAGGATCCTTGAAGTACATTTTTAGTCAAGTATTGAGGCTTGATATTGAGGTTTGGCATACCCCCAATCAGATCTTGGGTTGTGACTTGGTGTTAAGCCATCCTCTCACCTACGCTCACCCTCCTTTCAGACTACCAGAATTCATTGTATATCTATACCAGAATTCCATAGCTATACTATTGTCGATTAGTAATATAGATTCTTCTATTCTGGATGTCGTATAAAGAAATGTCATATACCGGTAGCAGAACACGTGTTTGAGCATCATTCCAAATGAAAACCTTAGAACTTGGCTATGCTTACATGTATCTTGAGCACCCACTGATAGTTGTCCAGCTGTTATGTCAACTGACCTCATCAAAGCTTGTCCCGTTATACGATGTTACTTTAATCAATATTTTTTTATTGTTATTCTAGACTGTATGCCCCTTTCTCTCTATGATTATTCTTTATAAGACGTTTCTTTATACGATTTAAGAAATAAATTTTGTTAAGTCTGAACAGGCCATTGGTGTTAAGCCATCTCCTCACCTACGCTTTATGACTCAAAGTGAGAAATGGAACTTTTAAAGAAAGAGTATTAATCCTAGAGAAGGTCAGAAAAACAAAAGATATTATTATCTTACTCTGTCGCTATATCAGAGTCCATGCTTTATAGCCAACTGTATAGCACATTGTACTAATTTTTCAACTTAGTGAATTAGCTTTTAGTAGATAATCTCTTTGTTTGAAACTCTGATATAATCTATTTGACTATACAAAAGTAATTGCTAATGATAAAATGATGGTAATATGTCTTATTAACTCAGGGTAGATTCATTAGTATTAATACTGCTCTCCCTGCTAGTAACTTCTTGGTATATCCAGGTACCCATTTAATGGACCTGGGTCAAGAGGGACTAATATGGGTAAAATGCCTCATTATCAAATATTCAGATAAAATTGTCATAGATGTATTCATTAAAAAAAAAGTTTTAATGTTAAATTTAATTAATTATGATTTCATGACATGTTTAAAAAATCTAAGAATCATCCATATTGACTGTTTGTCTAAGTGGGACAATTTCTGGATTTAAAGGTAAAGACCAGTATTGGTAACGCCCCAATTTCAAAAAATGAAATGGAAGCTCTCATTACCAATCATGTGAAAGAATATGTTTTGACTAATACATGATGATAATAAATTTGCCGGGAAACCGCCTACTTATTCATATATTTGGTAAATTTGTTTCTCTCATGGACTGTGAGAGATATAGGGTAGTCCCATATACATCTTTCTGTGTATAGTGCTTCTAACTTTACGAAGAATGGGCCAAATTTCTTATCATTTTGATGATTCCAGAACCTTGCAGATGCTAGATGCTAGAAAATATACAACAGGATATAATCCATTTAAAGAATGTTGTTATAAAATATTTCAATTTCCTTGGTAACTGAGTGGGAAGATGTTGAAATACGAGATGAATTGAATGTTAACATTCATAATGGTGTCTTGTATTGATTGACTGCTATTAAGGCTTAGAATTGTATTTAAAGCTCTAACACCATTTTGGTTATCCCACATAAATCAATTTAACAGGTTTCAAAATGAAAATGGCAAAAGCCAGAAATTCATAACAGTATGATTTTATTCACCTTGTAATTATGATTAAAAGTTACAGGTATTGTCTTAAAATTAAACCAAAAATGAAAATAAATATTAGGAGAATGAAATAAAAAAAGAAAATTATTTTATATCTTAGCTAGGTATATAGTTCTTTTACCATGCATTTGCTTATTACTTTATCTATGAAGAGGAAAAAAGCAACCTCTCTGAGTTAGGAGTATCTCACTATTAATCTACATGTATATCATGACTTTTTTAAAACAAAATATAGCTTTCCAAAACTGCAAATTGCTTTGAAATAATAGACTATGAAGTTCATAATTTTCCAAGTAATATCATGCCTGTCTTTAGCTGATAAAAATAGTTTTCATCAATTCATGTTCAGTGCAGCGAGATTTTTTGAAATGTTACCTGCCAGTTGTGAGATAAGATGTAAGGTGCGACTTGTGCGTAGGAACGTTTTAATTGGTACGTAAAGGGCAAGGTGAAGGAGGTATGGTATAGTGGCAATATTTAAAATGATCAACTATATACAAATATTGATTAAATAAATGTATTGCATAGTCATTATTGGTATTGTAATGATTTTGGAGTAGTATAGATATTTAAAAATAACTTTCCTTTGCATGAAAAGTAAAGTTGTAAGTAGCCTTTTGATTAACCATCTCAATTTTCATATTTTATCTTTAGCAGGAAGAAAGAGAGAGAGAGAGAGAGAGAGAGAGAGAGAGAGAGAGAGAGAGAGAGAGAGAGAAAAGAAGGGGGAGGGAGAGAGAGACAGAGAAAACAAAACTGTTTAATCACATGCCTGTAATTCTATATTGTTTCCCAATAATCATGTTGCGAAACAGTGCGGTCTGTAAGTTGGGCACTTATGCCTTGTGGTTGAACCAGTGATGTTAGTAAAAATGGGTGACACATTCCCATGTGGCATAGACACCAATCTTCCATCTCGTATAAAAACATTTCAGATTTATTTAATTCAGTTTGGCAATCATGAATTACCTTCATTTTGAATTTTCTTGTAGTTTATCTTGAAACAAAATAACCTGGGCCTCGTTTCATGAAACTGTTATAAGTACAAGTTCACAGACATCAAATGGAAACACATGTTAAGTTCAATACACGCATTTCAATTGGTTTTCCCCGAAATTGAGTACTTATATGACGATATCAAAAAACGCTTCCCAGGGTATTTTTTGGATTGTACAACACTGAACAGAAGACAATTCTGTTGTGACATTTATTTCCAGACCATTGATTAAACAGCACAGCTGCCTCTATTACTTTTTATAGGAAGATGATACCTGTAAACCTTGACTGGCACTTTTCCAATGATAGCTTAATATATTTGATTAGATCGTCAATCTATTACTTCCTGGCCATATGTACAGTATAAAGCGTAGAACAGTTGACCCTACTTGCCCCTGCAATCATACATGTATCTGCTTATATCTACATAGACTTTTCTATTGCTACCATGAAATAAAACGTGTTGGTGGACAGCTCCCAAAGTACTACACGGGAAAACAAAATCAAATCCCCCCCCCCCCATCCCCTACCCCTGACAATTATAATTTTAGTGCAAAGAGATCAAATCCTTGGAGAGAGTCTGTTCAAAAACAAGGATTGAATACAAGCTTCTTTGCTGTTTAGAGATAATGAATTTCAAAATTTTGAACATTTTTCAAATCCACTTGCAGTAAAAAGTTTGATGATGTGTCTGTTGTCTTGGAATATACACTGTACACAGTAGCTTACTTTGCTTGATAGGAAGCATAAACAAAGATTATCCAGTCATGTGAGAAAAGATCTACTTCTATAGGTCCATTAGGAAACAGTTTGAGGGAAGATGTGATAGACTATGTTTGTTCTCAAGGAAGAGTTGTTCAACACAGCTCTCGCTCTTAATAAGATGTGAACGTACTCTTGCACAGAACCACTGACATAAAGAGTCTGGATCTGGACCTCAGCATCCCCCACATGACCATTCTAATACCTCTCTGCTGCCATGGGTGTATTACATCAGATATTAAAGAGCGTTATAACACTGCATGAATCTTCCTTAATTACCCCCCAAGCCAGTAATCACCTGGCCCCCTTCCCCGGCAACGGACTGGGGTGCCGATCCCTTTTCCTTGTGTCATCATACAATGTTTAGTCATTCCTGGTAATCATAGGACCTCTCAAAATAGGACTAGGTCTAGTTTTTTCAAAGAACCCATCGCCGCCGATTGGTCAGCAGATTTATTTTGATTTGAGGTCGGTGTTTACTCATTACATGGTGTAAATGCAAGGGGGTTGGTTTGATTGTGGCCATAATTATCTTTGACTGTCTGAAACAGGATATGCTCCATGGAAATATTTGTATGTTTCGATTTGTGCAATGTAGATACATGTAGACTGCTTTATGTTGTGGTACTGGATCAGCGATTGAGGCAGTGATGTAGGTGGCTGTACATGGTACTTCTTTAAAGAGTATGGGTGGAATACAAGATTACCGGTCCAGCATTTTACTGTCGGACTCCTGGAGGTGTTCTGAATAGAAGATTAGCGGTCCAGGATTTTCTGTTGGACTCCTGGAGGTGTTATGAAGTAGCCGCACACAGTTCCTTTTTTATCAAGTTTTTAATCAAATCAACTTTATGTCTTCTGGATGTATATCTTTGATCATGCTGTTGCAGAATCTTTGAAACTTGAACTTGATCAATGAGGTTGTTTGGATCATTCAGATGATGCTTTTTAAAACTTGATAGATTTGATATGAAACTTAAAAACCCATGTGGCCAAATAGACTTGTTACTCCTTAGGAGCAGCAGTGGTGATTAGAAATAGCATTGGGATACATTTTCAACATCAAGCTCATTAATAAGCAGCTGTTATCACCTTGTAATTGTTTGTATACTTATTGAATGTAAACTGGATATTGCTCAATGAATTTTCATGGACGATTATTATCAAATTTGCGGTTAGTGGCAATGAGCTATTTAAAGTTTTCTTTTGTCTTTGCTTGAAGAGGTCCAAACATTCCCTCTTTACAGTATTATCGCATTCATGAAGAGCGTGCAAACTTCAGGATATTATCACTTGGTTGTTCGCCTTCCTCATAATAATTGTCATGAGTATTAACAGCACCATTACCATGGCAGATAATGATCTCTTAGATTATGTTGCTCTAGAAAGATAAGGCAGCCCTCCCTCGAAACTTCACTTTCTGCGGAATACAGATATCAGGGCCCTCTCACACATGAATTAAAGCCTCACTCAGCCTCTAGATTATGACTAATAATTTGTTAATCCTCCTGAAATTCATCATCTATTCTCCAACTTGATCCTGATAAGCTAACCAAGTGGCAGTCACAGACTATCTTATTTTTATCCTGTGTTTTTTTATTCCCCCTAGCCCTTTTGTTTTCTATAATTAACAAGTTCTGGATTTGGCTGAATATACTGTAGACCAACTGTTGAAGAATATCTCTGTATAACCATGAGAAATCGTCTTCATGGGTGTAGGGTGATGTTGCCGTTTAGGATTGCGTTAATTTTTGGTGGGAAATGTTGCAGCTAAGAAGGAAGGAAGTCAAGCAGTGAACTGTCACCTGTTGTTGTCGCAGCTAACCACCAGCCAGCTATAGAGCAGCTATAGACTGACACTCTTGGGGAACACTCATACTGGATACACATGAATCATGTTGTACACAACTTTCTTCCTTGAGAATGACTTTGTTTCTTTTTAGTAGTGCTTGAACATTATTCAATATTGAGAAAGGGAGGACAAGATAATTGCGACTTTGAGTTTGTTTCAGAATTTGCTTTTGTTGAAGGCGAGGAAATCACAATGTTGAGACACATGAAAAGCGTGAGAGAAATCGACTGGACAGGGCGCCATCGATCTGCGAACTATTCGCCGGTTGATATAGAAAATTATCACAGAGTAAGTACATGGTTATATCGTAGTCTGTGTGAGCTGCACATGTCTGCAGTCTGCACTGATACATTCTACAGTGCATCATGTTACTGTATATCATAAACCTTTAATTTTTGTATAGATCAGCTTAACATCAGTAGCTTTAGGGTCTTTTCCCTTCCCATGGCACTTCTGTACATCGCAAACTACAAAGGCATTTCATCCACTTTGTTTCTCTGTACCCAGGATGGTCACCATTGTATGGTCGATATTTGAATATATGTACATGTACATGTATCACAAATCATGAAAAGATTGTGCTCACTTTTTTTAATGAGTTTCAATTGAATTCTAGCTGTTTGTGGTTGATTTATGATCATTTCAATTAATTAATGTTATTACGACTATGATATATATTGTAAACATTTGATCTATTGATTATCACAAAAAAGAGAAACTTTAAGGAAAAGTAAATATACGAGAGAAAAGTATTTTGATGTTATTTTAATGACTGTACAACACAAGCTCTTGCAATTATTGATGTGTGTTGATATTTGTGTAATGAGATGAACACAGAGCAAATTTATAAATCACCAATAAAACATGATATCAATCAAATCTGGACATAATACCGGTAAACAAAAAAGTGATTAATGAACCATTGACGGAAATAATCTATTATTCAATTACTGAGGAAAGATGGATCAGCAGTCTTGAACGAGAGAGTGATCAAGAGAGAGAGAGAGAGAGAAAGAGAGGGAGAGAGAGTGAGAGAAAGAGAGAGAGAGAGAAAGAGAGAGAAAGAGAGAGAAAGAGAGAGAGAGAGAGAAAGGGAGAGAGAGATTGCCCATAAATCTGAACATGTTCTTGTTATTTCCTAATTGCATTATGCTAGTAATCATCACATGATGCAACAAATGTGGCAAAGGACATGGATTCAGATATGTACGTGCACTTACATGTAGGTAACAAATACATTTATAAGAAAGAATGGAATGAAAGAAATAATGTGATGCAAAGTTTTATTTTAGCTATATTCTCCTTCTTCTCTTTTTCTTCCTCCAATAACAAGCAATATTATATTTCCTGAAAACCAGAAGGGTTTCAACTCTGATTTCATGATATTCCTTCGCTCAGCAGATGGCTTGAAGAATTTTATTGCATACATCATTTAGATTAAAAATTCTTTAAATTTGATTGAGATTATCCAGTGCTGTTTTCCAAAGTAGCAACATCATAAGATATCAGTTATTGGGACTGTTTACAATATATACTGAATTTCTAGAATAGAAGTGGGATATTCTAGAAGCTGAATGTATGTTTTAGTTTAATAATCACGTGTGAGGGATAATACTTGTGCTAATATGAGGAAGTATCGGCTGTTGAAGAATTACTTACCAGATGGCCCGCAAGTTGAACTTTCAGGAGAAAATCTGTGCCCTCTTTAGATTATGGGATTATTTATAAAATCTATTTAAAATCTTGTCTTGTGATGTGAAGAATGTGTTGATTAGGCATGGAATTGCATGATGATGATAACATGAATGAAAGAGAAAATGGCAAATGTTGATGGTCTGAATTATATTGATAATGTGTAGAAGATATTGTGATGATGACAGTAATGAAGGTGATTGAGTATGATGCTTATGAAAATGATACTTATTTCATTAAATTGTACTATATAACAACTTTAGTAGACTACTAACTGTAGAGAATATGAGATACCCCAGACAACTCAGTATGTAAAAATATTGAATTTTTTAACCTCTAAAATAAAAGGACGTAATTACCGTTATCCTAAAATATTTGCAGGATAAATAGCTTATTTGACTTTGTATGAAACGTCCTACACCACCAATAAAAAACTATGAAGTAGAAAATGTCTGGTGCACAGATCAATTAATTTGCATTTTGTGTGAATTACAGAAAGTTTTCTGGGATGTCTACAAAATTCAGAATATTCCTGCTACACCCTTTATGCGCTCCGTTTAGAGCCAAAAGGATGTTAGCTCCTATCTCTTTACACAAAGTTAATGCCTTTCTGGCTTCAAACAGACAATATGCTTATTAACTTCTGATATCAAACAGGTTATCACAAACAAAAATTGCTGGAACCATGATAGAACAACACAATATTTGAATGCGCCTGCTACGGCAGATGAAGTGAATCATAATACATCAATCAGGCGGGCCTATTCGTAAATATATGTTATATTTGTTTGTTGGTATTACACTATATTAATAATTTTCTATTTATTTTTTCACTCTGTTATTCAGGGAGCTCGTGTATGGGTGAGGGACCCTGAGACAGTATGGAAGGGAGGAGAGATACTCAAAGACTTCAAGGCGGAGGATAAAACATTGGACGTAGAACTTGAAGATGGAACTGTAAGTATGACTGTATCATCTTCAAATGGGGTTAAACTTGAATCTATATATATATAATGATTACAAATATTTCACAGGAATCAAGATTGCTTGTAAGCACTATAATGTTCCTGATCCATGAAGCGCCCAAGGAGCTTGTGTTGTTAACATACATTAGTATACAAAGCGTTTATTGAAGTACTGTTGTTTAAGACTTGTAAAATGTTTGATGCACCTCTTTTTTATATTAAAAGAATATATAGAAGCAATAACAAATGTGATTTATAGGAACAATGTGGTACAAAGGAGCAATGTGGTACAAATTAAAGTCATAGGTATATGAAATTTATCTTGAAGCTATCTAGATTTTCAACAGCTCTCACAAATATACCTACAGAGTTTTTAGATTTTAGAGGGTTGAAATATTTTACATTTGAATACATTTATAAGTGCCTTTGTAGGGCTATTTGCTATTTTAATATCTTGTTTCTCACCATATATGCACCTTATCAGAATATTAATTCATGTCTTATTTCTTCAATTATATTTAAAATGTTAATTTCTTAAGGCGGCCACCCTTAAGGTCAAGACCAAAGAAGACTTGCCGCCCCTTCGCAATCCAGAGATCCTCATTGGAGAGAATGATCTGACATCTCTGAGTTACCTCCATGAGCCTGCAGTACTCTATAATCTCAATGAGAGATTTATACGAAACACAGCCATCTATACATATTGTGGTAGGTATTTTTGGTAGGATCAACAGAGGCAGAGTTCATGAACTCTATTCTTATATTTGCCATTTTCTTTTAGTATACAGAAAAATAGGAAAAGGACTATTTTATGGTGCAGACATTCATGTAGTTCTGGGAAGTTACATTGCTCTACAACCTCATAATAAAACGATCTCAGATAATATCCTCCATGATAGTTCAGCTATCAAAAGAGATACAAGGCCAACTTTATACTCATGGGTTTATAATGAGATGAATTTTAAAACGGTAAGTTTAAAGAGGATAGGAACTTTAGGGAGTGTGTAGCTTCTGATAACCGTCCATTGCCTCTAGCAGCTACCTAAAAACATGCCCTTTGTAAAAAAGATTCCCACTCCCTCTTTTCGTCTAGTGTGCCCCTTTTAAAGTAAAGTTCATGATTACGTGGCATATTAAATTTGATTTTCAAATACCAGGCTATTATTTAATTATTGTTTATTATAAAAGCTTGGAAACCTGCAGAAGTTAAATCCACCACCTGTTCTTGTTGTCATTAAAACAAGCAAAATATGTATCCAATTTACTGATTAACTCCTATCAATTGGCAACTCATGAACCAATAAATTACATTGCATTACATGTGATGTCATGGCACTTTGATGGTTTAATACAACTGTCATGGTATGTCCAGATGGGTTTAATCTACGTGTCAAGTCTAAACCCCATTCATTCTAAATTTGGGTAAAACTGGGTGTTGCCAATTTAGCTGATTGACAGGGTCCATATTTTATGCAAATTAAGAGGTCAGTCAAAGAAAAACAAATGTACAATGCCATTATGGATTACCATGCCTTTATGGCCTTCTAACAATTAAAATGATAAAAAACATATATTGTATATCATATAGCAATTTTATAGCTTATAATTTTATATCATTTTCATTTTATGGTGACAGCTGAATCTTTCAAATTGATAAAAGAGATAATCTGATTTTTGTTGCTGAAAAATCATTAAACAGAGGGTGTAAACTCTTTCACTAAACCTGTCACTGACATAGCAGCAAGCAGTAGATACCATCTCTTGCATAATTCATTCACATTGTTATTCCTTTATATAGGGTTTTAAATTATCAGATGCCTTGGACACATGGGCACCCACAAACTAAGTCCAGACCCCCAAACCTTCAAATCTTTAATATAGGGCTCATGCTTATAGACAGTAAAAAGTTATCCTGGACCTCTGTCTCCAAAAGTTAGTGTTGAGCCATGCTGTATCATCCATTTTACATAAATCTAATCTTTAAGATTCTTCTTGAATGCTCTCATTGGTTTACCAGAGGCCTCTCAACAACCAGGTCTGTTTACACTTTTGAAGATACATATACATCATAAGATTTTAAATCAAGGGGGTACCACATCCAAAATAGTTTGAACTATTTTGCCAACTTCAAATTTCTGCTGTTTTTATGCCCCATCTGGAATAGCTACAAACAATAGATTTGGATTGACAAGGATTTAGTGTGTGTTGTTCTGATCATTGCCAATCATTTCAGACTGGCCATTGGCATAAGCAGAGGAAGTATAAAAGGTCCCAATGGGAAAGTGTCTGGGTGGTCTGATATCCAACGTTTTGTCAAGTAGGGAACTTTCACATTGCTTCAAAGTTGTGACAATGTTCTGCTGAGAATCAGAAGGGTGTTAACCCTGTGTTCAAGTACATAGGTTAATGCTCTCTTCTGTTTCTTAGCAGGCAATATTGTTAGCTGGGAGATAGAACGGCATTCACTTATCCTTATATATTAGGGTTAATACCTTTCTGGCTCTTTCTGGCCTTTCTGGTATGTAAAGCCTCGGTCACAAATGCCATTACGAACTGCTACGAACGCCGTACGAACGATTTTCAGACAATGGAAATTCAGGAAGACAATGGAAAAACAGGGAGATTCATACGAAATAATCGTTCGTACGAACCTTTGTGACCGCTCCATTAATCATTAAAAATGATTATGCTTTCTTACATGCACTAATCAAAATGGTAACTTCTGTGGGATGGCATAGTTGTTAGAACATTGATCCTTGATCCGGGAGGTCACAGGTTCAAACTGAGCACTTGTGCCCTTTGTAGTCCCCTTAATAACTATAGATCTTTTTAGTTCAAATTGTAGCACTTCAAACTATAGGTACTTTAGGAGTGGGTAGCATATAACTAAAAAGCTAAAGTATCATTGGCAGGCACAGTTCTTTATTTTATTTTAATTCATATGATTATTATTATTATAATTATTATTATTATTATTATTTTTTTAGTTTTTTTTTTATATATATATATATATATATAGTGTTTTTTTTTTTTTTTTTTTTTTTTGGGGGGGGGGACTTGATGAGATCTATGATACTGAACAGTAACCATTAAACAAGCCATACACAGGATTGTTTAAGGTCTTAGAGGTATTATTAGCACCGTCTTAGGAATAATTCAGTCCACCTTGAGTTAACACAATAGACACTTTGAAACAGATGACAAGAAAGGTGCCATACCACGTAGGAAAGCATGAAGTGACAAGGAAGGAAGCGAATTGTTTCAGATATCATAAACCTTGAGTCAATGACTTACTCAAAATAAACCAGAGATGGCTCAGTTGTCTTGACATCATTTGTCAGAACAATACCTTTGTTTATCTCCATGGTTACAGGTTGGTTTTGTTTAGGTTCACTTCATAGCTGCTGCGGATTTGCCAAATAGGTAGCTGTGGGGTTTATTGTTACTTAAGACAGTCCTTGGGAAGCTTTACTTTTCTTTGTGATTTTGTTTGATTTTACAATTTAAGCTAAATGATACTGAGCTGAATAATAAGGTGAATTTGTCCATTATTCATATTTTGGCACTTTTGATTTCTAAGCCACTGCATGTGTAGGCGACCAGCATTCTATTTATTAACAAGGTTTTTTTTTTACGACACTTGCTCCTGCAATAGTTGCTCCACTCTCAATTTACTACACTAACTGAACCCTTAACTTGAACCTCGACCAAACTCTATACCAAACCTTAAATCTCAACCTAGACCTAAACTAAAACCTAACCACTCCTGAAGACGGACAGTCAACCTGTCCGAAACGTCGAGTCTACTCTCCTGCTCCTGCTCTGCAATTCTACTCGCCTACTCAACTCTCCAACTCAATCCAGTCTTCTACTCAAACCTCTCATCCTGCCCAAATTTTCTGGTTTACAGTCCTTTTCAGGACTGAACTCACTTCCGAAAGATACTCTTCCTTCTAACCTCCACTTTCTCGCCTTCCATCTCACCTCTATTTTCTATCTACTTTCCTCAGTCCCTCGAGGACTTTACACATGGTGTACCGTAAACCTCTTCCGTGATTATTCATACCACCATGCAAACCTTCAAACATCATCTAAAACCTAATTGTAATAGTAACTCTTGAATATCTTTGAAATAAAGCCAGAAGCAAGTGATGCTGGAGCATATATTAGAGCATCAATAAGCAAGGTCCCAAAGTTTTTCTGAAATAATTCATTATATTTTAGCAAGCCTGCCTTGCAATACAAGTATCTCTTAACACTTTGAAAGTCAAATGTTTGTTGTTTCTGCTCGAGAAAAGCTATAGACCATTAAGAAGCATAAATACTGTACATGCACAGATCTATTTTTGTACAGTGACTCAAGAGAGGGATTTTCACAGGCTTTCAATTACAGAATTGACACCCACTGAATAATCGATTTGCTGAACGTTTTCAACTGCGTGTCACATGGAGCATCTGAGTGCATAGGATTAAGCTTTAACATGACAGCATCTTTCTAGATATATCACAAAAACATGATCATACCAAATCTCTTTACATAATTCATGTAATGATTTTCTCATCAAGTAAATTATCCTGTTGTGAGGTCCATGCTTTGACCAGTCTTTAAATAGAAAAATTTGCCTTTTCCACTACTTTGAATTCTGTAAGGTTGGTGGGAATAAAAGTAAATAGCAGTGGAGACAGGGGAGTCACACAAATACATTCAACCTTAAAGGTAATACAAAGTTTTGGGAAGGGGTAATGAATTTGGTTCAAATGAACATATTGGAAGCATATGCAATCCTACAATATTCAGTGATCGTTGTCACGGTTGAAATTGAGTCTAAAGTGATGAAATTGTAAATAATAAACTCTTAATTTTGTATAGCGCTCTCTCAAGCTCAAAATATTAATTTATCTGTAAAACAATGTTATTTGACTAAAATCGACAGATTTGCTATTACCGTTTGGAATATATATATCAGATCTGCATATTCTGAGATTTTTATAGTCGCAGCTACCATCGTCTGGCCGTAGAGAAAGTATACCAGAGAATATAGAACTCAAGTTCTATTTAGGACTGCACCCTATCCGGGAGTATGCCGCAAGTGTTTATACAGCGCCCTCTCTTGTGCATCCTGCTCCAATGCCTCTTCAATTTTTTTTAAATTTACCGGGAGCACCGGTAAATTTTAATATTCAATTTTTCTCGAAAGCAGAAGAGTTTTAGGGGCTAAATTTTTTAGTGCTTATAATACATCCATAGGGGCATCCAAATATATCAAACTTGTAAAGAATCACTTTCAGCCAATTTTCAAAATTTACCAAAACTTTGTAATACGTTTAATCATGACTAGTATTTCATACCTCTGGAATTAGTAATCCAATGCAACTGATTCAGTTTTATCAATCAATTGATTTTCTATTAAAAAAAAAAAAAAAAGAAGGATTCAACATGGGGACCCAGAATTTGATATCCTATCAAGGGACTGGGTATTGAGGATTGAGGATCAATGCCTTCCCCATGGTGCTTTAAGTATTGAACCTTGAACCTTCTTATTTCAAAGCCACTGATATGACCTCAGATGCACCAAAGTCTCTTAATTTAGATAATTCTGGTTTGGCCTGTATGACTAGGGGGCTGTAAAATTTATGAATGTGTGGTCATGATGTCTATGTGATACATCTGTATATTTAGTTCATATCACACTGGTCCTAAGGGCCCACTGATCAACATTACAATTGATCCTGCATACCATCGATAGGACCAAGATTAACCGTTTATATATTTTTCATTGGTATAATGAGAACCCTATGGCATGGCATAACTTCAGTGGAACAGGAGGCCAATTAGATGTACATGTAGAACTAGATACTCCATATTTTTGGGGACATTGAATTTCTGCACAATGAAGACTTGTGACATGGGAAACCATGACATTTAAACAAATGTGTAGATGAATGGCAGGTGGGAATGAAAACGGTAGCTACACACAACAAAGGTCTTACAAATACTCATCTGTGTTTTATAAGATTTAGAACTATGGAGAGTATTGCACTTTATATGTCATAAAATACTAACATGGTGTACCCTGATATATGCAACAGTGACCTATATGTGAGTGCAAACAAGTTTAAGGATCCATGGCTCTAGATAGTTCTAGGAAAAAGGTTGGCGACCTATTTGTGAGTTTACCTACAGTATGACATACAGGCATTGAGCTACCTAGTGGTACTCCTGCATGACTAACCCTCATACCAAGGTGACAATTTATAGGTTGCTCTCACAAGAATTCTATGATTAATTATTAATAACCAAACAACTGTTTAGTAATATATAGAGCAAGGAAGGACGTTATCTTCCTTTTTATTGTTTTCCAGGTTTAGAGATAGATCACCTGTTCCAAACCATTTAGAGGCCAGTCCAGATCGACCTTGGCATTGTAGATGGACAAGACCAAGCTTGACTTGATCACATCTATGTTCATGAATGGTTATCAAAAAATGAAATATAAAGAGTTATTCATTGTTCCAACTCATTATTCCAACTCATTATTCATGTAAAGGACTTAATAAGACGGGTTGGTTTTATATTGCCATTCTCTCTTCCAGTTTCTACAGTATAGAAAGGACCCTTACTTTGTGGCAAGCATCACTGTTTTTTCTCAGAACGTTTATGAAGAATGCTAGATTGAACTCAATGGCAGTGATAGAAATCAAAGTATATTACATGGATATTTGTTAGAGAGCATCTTAATGTGGGATGAGGCACTAAACAATTTAGACAACAATTGTATATGTTGAAAATGAGGACCTCCATTTTGAATGTCCATTTCCCCTCTATCTTTTGTATGCGGCCTCCCCCTCAATGGTATCTATCAACCCTCATGCCTGAAGTATCGGGGAACTGTGAAACAACAAGGGTATATTTAAACTTGTACTCTAATCTGAATGGTGTTTCCTTCTCTTCATTATTTCCCCCCTCTCCCTCACAGGTATTGTACTGGTGGCTATCAACCCCTATGAATCGCTACCACTCTACGGTGAGGATGTCATCCAAGCGTACCATGGCCAGGATATGGGAGCCATGGACCCTCACATCTTTGCTGTTGCCGAGGAAGCCTTCAAGAGAATGGCACGGTGGGTACAACAATCGAGATGCATCTTGGGGAGTGTTTCACAAAGACTAAAATCAATTTCAAGTTGGACTTGACTATGGCAAGCCGTTCTTGCCACTATTTTCTCTCATCATTTTAATACTGGCATTGGTTTTTCAAGGGACGTACCAATCGTGGTCACAAATCTACTTACCAGTAATTTACATTTTTTGATAGTTCATTATTGAAGGAAAAAATATTATCTTAAGATCATAATTGAGAGACCAATGGTAAGAGCAACCAGTGGCATGAACGGCTTGCCATAGTTAAGTCCAACTTAAAGTCAATCTTAGCCTTTGTGAAACACTCCCCAGGTTTGGGAAGGAAGGGGATTTGCATAAAGTTGAAGCTTCTGTTTTAGGATAGGATTGCTACAAGGTAGGACAAAGATGTCAGGATGGTAGCTTGCAGGGACAAACTCTTGTCAATCGCTGGTCATAAAAGTGTCTGTACTGTGAGACTAGGCTGACTGCATACTTCATAGGCTTCTGTACTGTAGCTGCTCTGGACACGACAAGAGACTGACAGAGCTAGGCTCTACTCAAACCCTTGAGGGATTGCAGTATTGAAGTGTCAAATTAGAGTCTGTGCCTGCAGACTATCAGGGTGGAAGAGCAGGCAGTTGGAGCTACGAAAGCGTCTGGGGCCATATGATTTAACCAAGAAGGACATCAAGAGATGGCTTCAAGAGAATGGCACACTGGTTTGGGTATTGGGTATACCTGCATCAAGATGTTGCAAGGATAACTTGAAGCCAAGATATTTCTAGGGGTCCCTAGGAGCAGAAAGAAAATGAGTTTAAGGGAATATGTTATAAACTGGAGAATGAGTTAAGTCAAGCCCATAGCACACAGTAAAACCCCATTGTGATCTGATTGAGAAAGATTAGATATGATAATTTGAACGTGTCTTTTGAAGTTATCCCTAAGTGGGCTTCTAGTCAAATTGTCTATAAGTAAGTTATTGCTGACATTTCTGCTTTTCATTCAAAGAAATGGTCAAATCTGTTTTAAACCAGGGACAATTTTGGCACGGGTTAGACATTTAAATTTGCAGCTAATCAGGCCTTTTCTTTGCCCAGAAGGCATGCAGTTCCCCACAATAATAATTTTGCTATTCATAACATTTACAAGAACTTCACCCATAAGGTGTTACATTTTAAAATTTAATATCAAACCATACAGCAATTTCCTCCAGACTTCGATTGTAGTCAATCATACTTTGTGTTGTGGACTTTAATAATAAAGAGAACATCTAAGAGATTGGTTGGTTGATTAGTTTAGGGCCTTTAAAAGGATGGCAAAACTTATTACAACCTACATTTTCTGGTATATGATATCATTCCATGGGATTCATTTAGAAAGAAAGTATCAAGAGAACTTTAATATAATGTGGCTAACAACCTCAACATAGTATAGGAATCATTCAAGACACAGCAAAGATATCATTAATGGCTCATGGGATAAAGACAAAAGAAAACCATCTTGCAAAGAGGAAGTTGTTGGTTATGAACTAGCAGCATGTCAAGCTAGTGGGCTGTGAGTAGTAGTCCGCCTCTTTCCTTTTCATTTTGAGGCTCATTACACTGACTTAAAGTGAATGGTTACCCTTAAAGGGGGCAGAGTGTACCCTTGATTTTAAGTTGTGCCTCAGTGTATAATGGGGAGATTTTTACTTCACATATCCCTTACTGGATATAAATGTGAAGCATTTATGTAGGGAAAAACCATGCCTTCAACACAATAATCTTGATGATGAAGATTGATTTCTATTCATCTATTTGATAATTGTTATATTGCCATTCTACATTACTTTATTCTATAACAGGTCACAGCACTGCAATAGTACCTTCTACCTTTCATACCAGTTCAATGCGCTCCAGACAGCCAAAAAAGATGTGCCAGAGGTGTGAAGATTATCTTCCATGTTGCATCGATACCAGTGTTTTCAAACTTTTCTCCTCTTCAATTTTTTCTTTATATTGCCAGGTTTTTGCCTCTATTGGAGTTAATAAATACAATTTTCATTAGTACACTTTTCAGTGCTGCAAACTATTTATCTATTTGGCAGTGGAGGTATATGAAATGGTAGCAAATACATTCATTATGATTCTGGGTCATCTTTTTAGCTCGAGCTACAGAAATCCCTTGAAAAATTAAATGTTTTTTTTTTAATTTGATGAAATTTTACATATTACAGAAAACAATACATCAAGTCTAATAAAATGTAATTCTACACTGTGAACTGCTTAATAATGCATGTATGTACCCCTATTTTTCTACAAGAATTGTCCTCCAGACGTGACTCTCCATTTGCTCGTCAACCTTGCATCTGTGTATCACCCTTCATAGTTTTACTGCCATCTCCTTCCTTCCAAGTATACCAGAGAATATAGAACTCAAGTTCTATTTAGGACTGCACCCTATCCGGGAGTATGCCGCAAGTGTTTATACAGCGCCCTCTCTTGTGCATCCTGCTCCAATGCCTCTTCAAGTTTCTTCAAAAGTTGGGGCTGATATATATAGATCCTGCCAATCACTGCTGGAGTCTTTCTTTTGATTTGTTTGTCACCCAAAACATTCTCCATATATTCCCCTGATGGGTATTAAATACATGTAATTCAGGGTACAGATGGATGTCCTGCTGCTATTTTTCTCATGAAGATGTATGTGGTCATTAGGTAGGTGTTAGTTTGAAGCAATAAGTGTCAGAAATAAATGTGATAGTAAGGAAAGGATGAAATCTCAACATGATGGACTAAGAGTAGAACTTTGATTACAATAAAAAATAAAAAATATTTTTCCAGATACCGGCATTTGCTCTCTTTATGGGGTGAAAGGTTATGGGTGGGGATACGGTCTAGGTAATTGGGACATCCCATCAAAAAGAAGATGCTAAATCATTGACTTCACCATCATCATCATCATCTTCATCATTATAAACCAGAATCATATTCAGACAGAATATTGCTACTTCATCTTAGCACTCTTCAAATAAGGAGGATAGGAAATTGGCCCAAAGGTTAGGGAACATACATGTACTTTTGTATCTTATTTCCTTAAGTCACATACTGTGTCCATGTGCCAACGATTATAAAGTGTCCACATGTAGTAGAGTACATGTATTTATACAGGGTAAGAAAGGGTATGTTTTAGCAGTCTCAAGACTGTTTCTTCTCTCATGTATGTATGTACCTTGAATCCTTTCACTTGTTCTTTCAAACCCCTTCTCCTACTCTTCCATCCACCCCTCTTCTCCCCCTCTCTCTCTCTCCCCCTCTCATCTGTTCCTTTCCTCGATACAAGCAGTCTTACCTTGAGTTGTTTAAGGAATCCCTTCCTCCCCAAGTTTATTTTCTGCTCCTCACTGTGTTTCTAGGCCCCTTCATCTTCCTTCCTGCTGTAAGAAATTCAGGATGTTTCACATGTCATTGACATTGGGGGAAAGATGCAGGAAGCTACTTTTTGAGTCAGATTTTTTATCAAAAAACTATTTCCTAATCAATCTTAAAAGCTCTGATTTATAATTAAGTTACTGTAGATATCATCAACATCATCAACATTTAGTCCTTGATATTAATAACTTTTCTTGTGAGTACTTGAACTTCAGTAACTTACAGTGATAAAAGAAACTAGAGAACTTGCCTTAAGGATACCACTCATGATTTATTAATGCAAAAACTTTCTTTGTTGTTTTGTTTAATGCTCCCTTGATTCTCAATGGTTAGATAATGCCCCATGGTGCTCCAGGTATAATAATGAAAATAATAATTTTGTTTACGAAGGGAAGCCTCATCTGCATTATTGCTGTTCTTCCTGATGGCCCTTTAATCATTTTAATCATTTTTGTGAGTACTTGAACTTCAGTAACTTACAGTGATAAAAGAAACTAGAGAACTTGCCTTAAGGATACCACTCATGATTTATTAATGCAAAAACTTTCTTTGTTGTTTTGTTTAATGCTCCCTTGATTCTCAATGGTTAGATAATGCCCCATGGTGCTCCAGGTATAATAATGATAATAATATATTTGTTTACGAAGGGAAGCCTCATCTGCATTATTGCTGTTCTTCCTGATGGCCCTTTAATCATTTTTACCCCAGCAATTGCCAGGTACCCATTTATGCCTGGGTGACTACCGTATTGTAACTCAGCATACTTTGGATACTATTATGATGATTCTTTTTAACCTCTTTTAAATTCTTGTAGAAGTTTATTTTCTGCTACTCACTGTGTTTTTAGACCCGACCCTTCCATCTTCCTTCCTGTCATAAAATATGTAGGATATTCATAATGTCATTGACATTGGCAGGAAGAGGCAAGAAGGTTTTGTATATTATTTGAGTCACAATTTTTATAAAAAAGGATTTTATAGTATGTTTAAGAGTTTTGTTGTTTCATTGAATAACTGAAGCTACAAGTATCATCAACTCAAACATTTATTACCTGATATTAATAAATACATTATATCATGATTCTTTTAACTTCAGTAACTCAAGAGTGGTGATGATAATCAAAAGGATTCCCATTTGGGATGTTGTTGATTCAAAACACAAGTGTTTATTCCTTGAGCTTAACTACCAATTTTTTTCAGCTTACTTCAGTTTTTTCTTTCTTGCAGAGCCTGGCTGACTCCCCACTTATGGACTTCAGTAGTGACAGTGAAGCATGATCTGTTTAAATATTCCTCTTTCATGTAACATGATATAAGAATGAAAATAAAAACAAAAAATGGTTAATTATTTCTCTTTTCTCTCTTCCCCTTTTCTTGTACTTTTGTTGTATAGATTTGAGCAGGACCAATCTATTATCGTGAGTGGTGAGAGTGGAGCAGGGAAGACGGTATCTGCCAAGTATGCCATGAGGTACTTTGCTACCGTCGGAGGCTCCTCTAGCGAAACCCAAGTCGAGAAGAAGGTCCTTGCTTCAAACCCCATCATGGAGGTAAACTAAACAGGAGCGGAGTTTGTTGCTACATTGGGTTTTCTAATTAGATACTGTGTATTGAGTTATTTTCAGTTTTACAATTGCTATTGCTTTCTGGAGGAAAAGTTTTGTGATTATATAATTCCCTAATATATGTCATTACAAATTTATGTATTAATTTTTTTTAATTTTTTTTAAATGTGAAAAATATTTTCATCTACATATTTAAAAAAAAATGAAAGTCAAGCTTTCTTAAAGACATAAAGTGAAAATTTCTTTCCAAAAATAAATTGTGTCGAATGCGGTAGGCTAAAAACAATGATTGGATTAAAAGTACCTTTTTACCAATACAAAAAATAAAAAGAAGGAATTGAGAATTCCAAAGCCCTATTCAATGAAGTACCGGGTATGATTAATTTTGCTCACTCACTAAGTCTAACCAAATCGAATCTTCCCAATGTGGTAATGCATGTTCAGATGCCAATGTAATAAGAGTAGGGAACTTAAAAAACATAAAAAACAGCATGCTTTGTTTTACTTTTTTATCTCCAACATTTATCTGACTATGACTGAATAGGCTTTACCTTGTTTATACCGGTATAATGTTTCAAGCTTCACACATTGTCTTATAAACTATTTCTGTCTAGATGCATCACCAGGGAAAGATATTTATGGATCATGCTTTTCTTACTTGTTGATTTTTGCCTGCCTTCTGGCTATTTAAACAGCAGTGAGCGTCATATCATGTTGATACTGTATTTAGAAATGATGGGAGCTACACAGCTTCAATCAAATTGACTTTGGCTGGAGAACAGTGACTTTGGCAGCACATGGAACATTTGGAGGAGAGCGAGAAAGAAAAATAAAGAAGAAAGAGGATTCAAACCAGTCTAATAGTGGCCACCTGTCTATAAAGGCCACTTATCTACAGTGGTCACCTGCCATGTTTCCCTCTAGGTATTAAATATATGTTATAGAACCTGTCTAGAAAGGCCACCTTTCTTACAGTGACCACTTTTTCTATTTTACTAGGATGCCCTTTGCAGATAGGCTTGAATGTATTTCTCAAGTGATCAATGATGGTATTCATAAAGGACTAAAGACAACAGAATGAACAATCCTAGCCAGTGATTTGAACAAGTAGTTCTACGATTCAAGAAAACTTCACAACTAAATTTTGGAGTTTCCTGAATAATGGAGACATGTCAAGGTACTCATGGGTAATGTTCTACCATTATAGGTATATCCAATATTGTGGAACTGAAGCAAATATAACAATTTGGCCATTCTCTCTCAGATCAGATTTACCTTTAATGAGAGTTGGCAACAAGGGACAGTACCTTACATCACAACATGGTCATGTGACAATGAATCACAGGGTATCACATTTCTGTCTTAGCCTTCCATTATCTACTTCTCTACCCCCACATCAGGATTTTGTTACATAGATAGCCTGTCTTTGACGCACATTTGATGTTTTCCTAATCTTTTGGACTGACTTGAGGGAAACTTTCTGAAGGCTATCTTCTTCCATCACAGTTTCCTTCCTCCCTGGCTAACACCACCATGTTTGGTAGACAAGATGAAACAGAGGGACAAAAATAAAAGAATGATATATAATCAACCAAGCCAGTAATATCTTGGAAGGTTGCATGTCTGTGAATAAGGAAATGCTAAGATACAGTACTGGTTGAATGACAGGTCATTACGTGTTACAGATTTATGATAAAAGAAAACAAGGTCCCTATGAAAATCATCCCATGAATCGATTTGATAAACAAGTGGTTTCGAAAGATCTATTTGATGGGTGTTTTGCAGATCGTGCTAATGGTTCTTCTGGTTGGACATCCTATTGTCTATTCTCGTATCAAGAATTTAGAAAGTACGATTTGAAAAGTCTTAATGTCTTAAAGTCGATTGCCATCTTTGTGTGCTCCTATCTTGAAATGATTTTCAGCTCCAGGGAAAGTGAGATCATCAATAAAAAATTGGCCATCCTCCAGAAGATTAATTGGGTGATTACATCCAGGGTTGAGGAAGGTATGCTCTGACTGTCGCATGGAATCAAGCTATTATGGAGTTTAATTAGATATATTGGACCCTAACTGGACACGTGTTACATGTTAGATGAAATAAGAAGAGGAAGACAGGAGACAATTAGTTTTCAATGTCTGGAGATATATAGCCCCAAGAGTTTTTGTAAAGTATCCTACTGTCTACTCTTGAGTTCACCAGAATTGAGTCAATGGCTCTTTATAACAGTATCTTATATAAACCTGTCTTCTGGCATCGATTTTCAGCTTCTCTTTGAGAAAACGTGACATTGAGAGAACATGAGCTCACCATGCAGGTTTGGCCATTCTCCAAAATGGTTAATTGGGTAATTACTTGGACTTAGCCTACATATCCAGGGTGTTGAAAGATACAACTTCTGTATATGCTACCAAGTTGTGTTTTGGAGTTGGATGAGATACGTTTCTGTTTCTGTACCTTCAAATTAAGCTCTTAAGGCCCGGTCACACAGAGAGGGCGCATGGGGCGCTTTGAAAATTGGAAATAGTTGTGAACCCGACTTTTGTCAGGATTTGGGAGAAGCTAGCGAGCTGACACCGAATACATAGCGAGTTGCTAGCGCGCTGCGCGTATACAGGGCGTGTGCTCCACGTATGTCTGGCGTTGGTCTAGCGCACTCCGCACATGTCTGGCATTCTTTTTGCGTGTACATTCATGCGTCGAGCTCCGTGCACACTTTTGAGCATGCTTAAAAAATCCCGACACACACAGCGAATGACGACGAATGCAAAGCGTTGGTCCAGCGCACTCGACAAACGAGTAACGAAGGATGACCCACACCTAACGCACGACAAGGCACTGGCAAAAATTTCAAATTTTCAATGCGCCGTCCCCCATGCGTCCCTATGTGTGACTGGGCCTTTAAGGATGGATGATCCTTGTCACTTGGGCAAAAAAATCATGGTACAGGAAATATTGAGCAAACATTTGTTTACCCTTTTCTACTGATGTGTCATATTTAAGTGATTGTCTCACTTCACTCAACAACTATACCCTGCATCATTGCCCATTAATGGAATAAGATGACCACCAGCTTTCTACACTTGAAGGATTAAGAAACCGATATCCTGTCACATTTATCTCGTGAAATATCACAGGAAACATGCTATTTCTGCAATTTCAGTGATTCCCAGAAGAGTCTAGCTTCTTAAATTGATTAGAATTCATGTGATGAGGGATATGTTTGAGAGACCAGAAGGTTTTGACCAGGAAATTTCATGCTTCTACAATTCGCTTGTTCTCAGAAGAGTCTAGACTCTTGATATGATAAGATTTTATTGGGAGAGAAGTGAGTTTGGTACAAAATGGAAAGCTTTGACCAGAAAATGTGCTGCTTTAAAAATTCAGTCATTCTCAGAAGAGTCTAGTGTCCTGAGGTGATAGAATATAATTGTAAGAAAAGCATTTGAGAGAGAACAGAAACATGCCACTTTTTAAAATTCTGTCATTCATAGAAGATTCTAGCTTATGATGCAAGGTATATTTGAAAGAGATCTGTAGGTTTTGACTACATGTAGTCTTAGGTTTAGAGAGTGCAGACTCCAGCACATATACTCCTATTTCGTTAACTTTAAAACATGACTTGGCCTGTAAAAAAGAATTGTAGATCTTTGGAGAATGGCCGTCAAGGATATAAAACGTCCTACCCCCCAGCATGGACAAAAATAATAATGATGGTCATAGATGCATCCTCAAGAAAACATTTAAGATGAATAAGAAAAACAACTCAATGTAATATCTAGGATTACATATACTTTTAGAAAGATACGTCTGGACAAAAGTCAAGAGGCAGCAGGGTCACAAAATGGAAGTGGTAATGTGGAGCACGTGTGAGCTTGGCTCTTGGTTCATCTCCTTCATCCCATTTGGAGGAAGTTTTCACTGACAGCCTGTCATTTCTGGCTGCTTTTAGAGCATCCATTTTGGAGCAGTGGAGTGGAAGTTATCTGACATCTTCCTGAATAATGAAGACAATGGATTTCGGGATCCACCCCCGCTCGCTCGCTAAACCTGTCATGCGTCATGCTTGTGGTTTTTAATGTGAGACAACTTGTCATCAACTTAATAGTTAATAGTTATAAGACATACCAGTATGTCCTATTGGACACACTGCACAGAATCATCTTAATACTGGCTATTGCAATGAAATCTCAGCATTTATGTGAGGTATGGTAGGGTTTCTTAGGACATGCATAGCCAGTAATATGCTAGAAGTAGAAAATGAAATGTTAAAAACATAGCATTAGCAAACAGTACTGTAACACTTCATGTTGAGGATACACCAATTTAAGCCATCATAAGAATGCTTGTGACTGACAACGAATTCACCAAAATCAGAAGGAAGGAGAGTTTGTTATTCATTTGTCATTCAGGGAGCTAAATATACAGTTATACTAGATTTTATGGGTAATGACCTTTTCAGAACTTGCAAAGATGTAAACGAAAAAGAAATTCTTGAAATTTACAGCTGACTGTGATTCTCTTTACTTGTAAGAAACATGAAATAAAAGAAAAAATGTATTCTATGAATTGTCAGCCACCATTGTTCAACAGGAATCTAGGGACTTTGAGGAGTTTGTTATCGTACCTCCGGAAATGTGATGAAACCTTTCCAAAAGTTTGAACTCATTTTGGCAGAAAGATCATCTCTCTATCATATCCCAAGACATTTGACAAAACCATTTCTAACCTTTATTTGGTTTTATATTAAGCAGTTATAATGACATTTGAAGGAGCTTTGTGGAAAATAGCGGAAAAGTCAAATGCCCGCGATGTCTCAGCAAAAAAGTGTAATTGATTATGGTGAGCTCGCCAATTGAATTTTCTTGCCTCCTTATTTCGGTCTTTTCCCGCTCTCCCAAGTATTTTATCTCAAAGTCTATGCCCAGTCATCGAAAGCACAGGTGGATGCTTCCTGCGGTTGTCTGGTTTCCATGGTTACCCCCATTTTCATGACAACTGTGCTCAATCTACTCGTTACTTCATATCAGCCTGTATAGTCCTCTCTCATTAAGAAGGAGGAGGAGACCGATCATGTCCATGGTGTGAAACTTTTTTCTGATATGCTTCTGCCTCCGTCACCGCCTTGGTTTTGTTCTTCACTTGTCAAACCTCAAGTGTTCCTTTATTTGGGCAAGGCAGGAAATGCAGAATTACAAGTGCAAGTCAGCATTTTGGTGGGTCACGCAGATGCAGCAGCTACGTGGCGTGAAGAGATGGCTGTATTGCAACGCATTTCATCACCAATGATTTTGTTGTCCTGGTGTTTGCACTCTGGGCTCTAGGAGTTAGCCCTATGATTGTGAGTGACAGCATTGGGGAAACAAATGGTAATCAAATTAGATCTGTGAAACTCTGTTCTTCGTTTTCACAGGAGACGTCAAAAATAGCTCCCATTGACTCAGTAGACATGGAGGAAGTGCGTCTGTTTTAGGAGCAATCATCTCTTTTTATTGTGATTAGTTTCTGCTAGCAGCTACTGTATTCCCCTTTATTAATTTCTTTCCATGTTTTAGTGTGCACTCAACTTCTCTGTGGTACTCTCTGTTTCCTTTCTTTTTTATGATTCGTAAACTTCATAGCTATGATCTTGATATAATACATTTTTTCTTATAAAGATATAACGTCCATGGACTTGGAAAGAGTGCTTGTGCCAGTTCTTGTGTAAAAACTATTGAACACCCACTTTGGAAACGAATGCCTGGGAAAGAATGATTGTTGACATTGTATAATCATCTGCAAATCCTTGAAGACAGAGGCCACATATGGGAGGAAACCATTTTATTGTATGCAGCTTTTATTTATGTGTGTACCTCTTCCTCCTCCTCTTTATTTACGAGCTTGCGACTCCTCTCACTTAGGCAAGCCCAGGGTCTGCACTGATGAGTAACCCACCCTAAATAGGTCAAAGGAAGCTTGAAGAGAGAGAGAGAGAGAGAGAGGGAGAGAGAGGGCTCCAAGACCTTTAGCACTGCTGCAGAGGAGGAAGGCTGCCCCTCAGAATCTACTCTGCTTTTCTTTGAGAGCAGCCAGTGGAGGAGAGCGTTAAAGTATTGAGGAAGCATGGAGAGTGCAATTGCAGCATTTGAGCTGGCTTTAGATGGATTGCAGTAATCTCTTTTAGGATCAGTCCAACCATGAGATGTTGGACCTTGTCACATCACCTCCACCCTCTGACCTTGATAAACGCCAATGCATGATGTCTGGACGACTACTGTTAAGAGTTTAGGGGCTACTGAAGCTCCCACCCTTCCTTTGCACCCCATTTTTTTCCATGGAAATGTCTGCCTGTTGATCAACCAACTCAAAGTGGAAAAAATATCATTCTTCTTCTTACGCACCGGCAGACCACTTTAACCCAAAAAAGGATTAATTTTCTAAACTTGTGCTAAGAACCTTTGCTGATTGGATGTTGGCCTTTTAACACTGCTTTATCTTTCCGTCAGGTTTTAATTTGCGTCACCTGTGAAGCAACAAGAGTCACCGCAGCATTAATGATTCTGTTTTTTGTGGAGGATGTGCAAGGACAACCTTCTGAATTACTGCCAATTGTTTGTCATTATTTGATTTTCTATCTTGTTCTATGACGTGACGTCTGCTGTTTGCCTGAAGTGACATTATAAGTAAAAATTTGCCAGAATCAGAAATCTGAGAGCATTTGCCTAGTTCCATGAAGATTCAATGATGTGTATAATGATGGGGGAAAGATGTTTTTGACTAGATAACATTCATGCTGAAACCTAAAACACTTGCTTCACATTCAAAGGGCAGATGTGATGTTAAATCTTAAAGAGTACAAGAACGGAAACCGAGAGTTACGCAAATGAGTTATCTCTATTTTTCAAACTTTTTAACACAAATCTGGAGTTTTTGACAGAATGGTTTCTGAGTGCTATCTAACTACTGCAGGATCCACAGCTTGCCTCATGTTCTTCCCTCTCTGCTCTAGAACCTAATTAGGGCGACAGACTTTTGGTGTCTTGCCAGTTCTGTCTGACCAGTTGCTTCTTAGGACTGCTGAAAGAAGATGCATTGTAAATTTTTCAGCAGAGTAGTTAGCTGCTAATTTGAGATATCTGTTTAAACAACTTTTATGGATTTATTCTGTAGTTAGTGAGACGATTAATGGATTGCTTCAACCTGGATGAGAGGAGATTTTTGCACCAAACTACTTTGATTAAGAGACCTTCTAAACAGAACATGATTTATCTTTAGTAACCGTACCCTATATTAAAGAGAATGTAACTTGGAGATATTGAAAGCCAAAAGCGTCCGTCTATTTCGTAGTGATTTACTTCATGGTTGCATCCTGGGTGTATCCTGGTTGTTTGTTTGATTACCTGATGGAGTTTTGAGATGGCTATCATAACCAGTTGAATCTTTCTTGAATCGATGAAATCCTTCAAGTGAAAGTCATATCATTCAGAAAGAGGATTGAAACCAATCCACCACCATGACGTTCGTAACTCTAAACATCTACCATCTCATGTCCACTTTCCTCAAGGCAATCGGCAATGCCAAGACGACGCGAAACGACAACAGCAGTCGCTTCGGCAAGTACATTGAGATCCGGTTCAACCGGCTCCATCACATTGTTGGTGCCAACATGAAGACGTATCTACTGGAGAAGTCGCGTGTGGTCTTCCAGGCGCCAGAGGAAAGGAATTATCACATCTTCTACCAGCTCTGCGCATGTTGTGAGCAACCGGAACTCAAGGAGTTAGCCCTAGGTATGTATTTGTATCATTATTTCTTCTTAAACAGTAATCTAATCGCTAACATTTTTCCATCCCTTTCTTACACCCAAAGGTAGTTGTGACCAGGGCATCGTTTCACAAATTGTCCTACAGTATGTACGATTTTACCAATAATGCCATCAAAATGCATGTTAATCTGAACATGATGGCAGCGAACTTGTACTAATGCCGTTCTGTGAAATGATGCCCAGTATAATGTATGAATACACGTGTCACAGGTGCCTATTATGACGGTGCCAAACCTATTGTTAGAGGGGTCTGGAATGTGAGCGGCAAAAATAGTATACCTTTCCCCTTTCTGGAAATCTCTAAAGGCTTTTTTTGGCATCGGAGTCTCTGGAGCAGGAAGCCATAAAATTTGTTCTAGATGATATCATGGTGTATGAATTTTCAACATTGTTCTCTGTTGATTTCAGTTAAACTGGCAATCTATTTAAAATGTACTGTCAGTATTCAATAACGGTACTATCATTTTGTATTGACACTACAAAACTTAGTATTTTATTTTTTTCTCATTCAAGTGATACATCTCTTGAGAACATGTTTTATTTTTATCACTTCTTGGATTCAATTTTCTCCTGCACATTTATCAACCTGCCATGTTGTATTTATAAGGTCATGTTTATAGTATTTTCATGTGTGTGGTTTATTTTGGAATGAATATTTTTTGGAAAGTCTGCTTTTCATTCCTGGTGTTCTGTTTGCGCACTTCCCCCTTGATTTTGTTATGTTAGAGATATACTTTTGCTAAAGTGCTTTTGTATAAATGGTCATTAATGTTAATTAGTCAGTTTGTGTGAAAGATGATGTACCGATATATTGTGTTTAAGTGAAAGCATATTAATTTTTGTGTGTGTTTTGTTGTTGTAGTTACAATACATATCACAGTGGCAGGCAGGGTATGTGTGTGTCTGTCTGTCTATCTGAAACTGAACTCTTCTGTTAAAAATAAAACAGTCTGAAAAGAAAAACATCATACTTGCCCAATAACTTTTCACAGTGGTACTCGCTACAAGATGCAGTTGTGATTGCTGACAGCCATAATTATTAAAGTGCACCTTTCAGAAACTGGATTTCCTTGCTTCAAGCTGTAAAGTCAGTGTTAGTCTCTGAGAAGTCTTGCTGTAACAAAATGGATTAAGTCAGTCTTCTGCTCATGTAAACAATAGTGCAAGCACTCTTCAAATAATCATTAAAATTGGTAAATGTTTTCATATTTTTGGAGGAACTGATTGTGTATCAGTAATATAAAGTTATGAACACTATCTAACCATTGCAGACCATATTTATTGACTTTGTTAGATGTTTTATTTATCTTTGAGGTGAAAGAATGGTTACTTGTCTAAGAACTGTAACTTAAAAAGAGCTTTTTTTTTAACACTAATTTTTGTATTATTAAAGGAAATCAAACAAACAAGCAGATTTTAGAAATTTATGGAATGATTCAAATGCTATTTGATGTAGAACTGGTGATAAACTTTTTACTTTGACAAGATATGAGGTAGAAAACAAAGATACAGTTGGGTTTGGATACTCCTAGACTATTCCATCATATGGAGAGGAAGACAGGCTAGACCCTTTCATGACAGCTGTCAATTACCATGTGGTCTCCAGGGGCACCCAATTATCACTCTCATATTCAAGTGGGCTACTGTTTTTAACTTGGGGTCATCCTTACTGTTATGTTTATATATATTTTAGAATCTTCTTAGGGTAGATGAAAGACAGGACAGAAAATTAGAATAATTCTGATCTTTTGAAAAATGACTTGGAACTATTAAACATTTATTTGTTAAAATTCACAGTGGTAACAAATTATATGATTGAATTGTGTGCTAAGAAACATGGTATATGATCTCACAGTGTACAATGAAACGTGATGAAAATTATACCTGGGCCCTCTTGCACACATAGAAGCGTTTAAACGCAACCCCCAAAATCAAGCGCTAGCCCCTAATACACTTTCCTGAAAATGGTTGAGAATTAAGTCGCTTTTAACTTTTTGAGTTGCGTTTAATTGCAGATTTGTATGCAAGATGCCCCTGATATTGTCGGGTCATAACCTAATAAAATCAGGTTATTAATTGCCATGTGGATGTGGCCTAATTGTCACAATCTCTTAAAAAGATCTCCTGAGACACATGTGGTATGAATTTTTTACAAAGCTTTGATGAAAACCAACAACATTTCTCATTCCTTGCTCTGACTTTGCTAAAAAAATTGCCATAATTAATAAGGAACAAGACCAGAAAACACTGACCTAGGTCACAGCATGTTTTTTATTTTATAATTCTTCCGCCTATCCTATCGCTTGGACCACATGGTGATAGATAATTAGATGCAGTTTATCTCTCAGACTTATCTTTCTGCTAGATCATCATGGAATACATACATGTAGTTGGCGATCAAGGGCCAGTTTCTTGAATTGAAACCGTCCTAAGTCAAAATTCAAGGATATCTCATTGAAACATTGTAAACATACGGTTTTACAAGGTGATGGTTTCAAGAAATTGGGCTCAAGTTTGTGATTTGCTAGTTTAGAGGTGAAGACAGTATTATACAACAGTTAAACTATGGATTTAATACTGCATATGATTATTGTTATTATTTTATAAATATTATATACCGTATTATTATATTTAAATGACACCAAAAGTAATATCTTAGATGCATTTTTTTCATTGTCATTATAAAGATAATTCCCGATTCCAATCGGTCAAGAAAAATATACTGAAATAAATAGTGTATTCGGGGAAACCTAGATTGAATTAGTTTGGTCAGTTGAGTTCAAGTTATAAGTTATTAACCTGTTCAGAAGCATATCAGAAATTTCTATTGCACTGTCGAAAGAGCAAAATCTTAAAGTTGCGGAAAACGCCTAATTTGGAGGTTGGTATTGAGCCAAGTCTTTCTATACCAGAGACGTATGCAGGAACTCTGGAAATCCTGCAAAACATGCTAGATTCAGGTATATACTTAGCCTATCAAACCTTATCGTCCATTTGCTTTTGATCCGGATGGACAAAAATTGGGCAACTCGATACCTGGGGAGTAAAAAATTAAATGCTTTCTCATGTTCATAGGACGATCAAAGTATCATTTGTATATGATCAGGACTCAAGTGCGATACACAGAATGGGTGATCCAACACATAGTCCAACAATATTTACTTCGGGCTGTATTCTTAAGCTTTCGTTCAAATAAGGTTTAACAAAGAAAATTAGTTGGAGGTCTCGGTTTATCTTTACTAAACATGATATGGACATGATATAAGCCTCACTAAACATGATATAAGCCTCACAGTCATGGTTAACTGAATTTAGTAAAATATTATCCATAGATTGTAAATTAGAGCTACTATTAGGTTTTACATGTAGGTTAGGGTTAAGTGTAGTGTTGAGTCAGGGTTGTTATGAATTGATCGCCAATCATTTGACACTAGAGCACATATCAGTCAATCATATTACGATCATATGCTTATAGCTCAGCTTTATAATAATCATTTTATAACCAGCTATCCCTGTATTCCATCATCAAGAGTGGGTGCTCTACCAAAATTGGGACAAAATTAACTCCCAAAATTATGAAGAAGGTGGTGATTATTGGATTTATCCTGACCTCCATTTATCTCAACATTTTGTCTGGTTCCTATTTTTAGGGGAGGAACATTAATCAACCCCTTCCCCTCTTGTCGATCATCTTAATTTTGGTTACTTTAAGGTTCAGCAATCATGCCTATTTTTAAGGGTTAAATGCTTTTGTTGTTAAAGATATAACAAATTGGAATTCAGTAATTTGCATTTACATATGTGAGATATTTGTCTGTTTCTTGTCTTTTGTTATTTTTTAAGGGTTTCAAATGGTCGTATGGCCGAATGTAAGAGTCAAAGTTAGATGGGGTATTGCATGGGAGCTTCCAAGTCACATTAATTGTGATTCTTGATATAACTTATATAAAGTTTATTGATAACATTTGTTGAGTTTGCATGCTGAGTTTGAATAAAGTATCTGAAATATTCAGGAATGATGTTATATGTATCTAGCTTAAAGAACTTTACAAATTTTGCACCACCTTTATCAGAGACAATGAGTGCCAAGTGCACTCTTTCATTCCTTTTTTTCATGGGGATTCAGGATAATAAAGGAAGACATTGTCCTACTTACTAACAAGCAAGATTATCTCCAAATCAGTTCATTCCTACATTAATAGTAACATTTGGTTTGAAAGAAAAGCTCAGCTACTGCTACAAATCCCAGACTTTGCTGTTGGATAAGAGTTTCTCTTGTCCTCAGATCCCATTGCCAGTATCTTCTTTCCATGTTCCGTGGTGAAGAATAATCTGGAGGTATTAGGCCAAACCAACCCTTACTCACTCTCAGTGACACTTGCTTTAGCTTGTCACATGGAGAAGCACCTATAGTGACGACTTAAAACTGTCAAGGGATTCCACCATAGACTATAAAACAATCTCTGAATTGGGAGCTGACTAATTAATTACTAATTTCCTTCATGGAGGTAGCAAAAAGATGGATAAGTGCAAAGTAAGGTTAAGGTGGCAACCACCTTTTTGTCTATTAACCCATAGATTCTCAAATTGTTATATTCAAGGTTTGTAAAAGCCACCATTGCTTTTTTATTTCATACAATTCATACAGAAATAAACAGTGACATGCTTTTAGCTCTTTGGATAAAATGTTACTAAGAACTTTCCTAGATTTCTTAAAGATTGAAAACAGTAAACAATCTGAAAGAAGGACTGGAATTGATTACATTTTAACCAACTGTATTAATAGTATTACGTTTTTTGTTTAAAAGTATGTGTCAATAATAACTTACTTCTGTGAAGCATTTCCATAATGTTTTTTTTTAATATAATGGTGGCTTTAGCTCTGGTAGCAATGTGTTTGCATACATTATATTTCAAGGAATACTAGGTACTTGTTTATCAACCTGGGTCCAGAGAAAGAAAAAGTAGATTAAGGAGATGCCTTAATTAATTAGGCCAGGCAAAGTTTAAAACCCTTGATCTCTCATTTGAAAGCCATGTGGATGAACCACTATACCACAGTGCTCTCATGTTTGTCAATAAGCTAAATGAGAGTAAAATATGAAAATAAACTATTGGCTTTTCAAGCTCTTATCCATATGATAGTTCGCTGACCTTAGAACTCTCCTTATAGAACATTATGTCACATTCTACTGTCAGAATCATGTTTAACATGTAATTTTTAACCTCTTGTGTGGGCTCGTTCATTCAATTATCATAAATGATTTGAACAGTTGTTAAAAACATAGACCGTAACTGGGGAAATGGAATTACAGAAATTTGCGTCATTATGAGTTTGTTTCCTATGGGCGATTGATGGAAGAATAAATTGAGACATCTTTTCACATGAACTGTTTATGGTTTTGAGTTGGTGGACTGAGTGAAGGCAGTTTGATTGTGGTGCGTTATTGACTCATTGACACGCAGTGATTATCAATTTTCAGTTGGGTTGTTGAATATTGATAACTGAAATCTAGACAGTTCTTGGCCTCTAAGTTTAAAATGATTGTTGAAGATAAATGAGGTTTGTTAAAACGTCTTGTGCTATGGTGAATGGACTGAAATGATTACTTTGAACTAGAAAATAACACAACCTCATTGATTTAGCCTGTTTTCCCCATGAGTCTATCTTGTTTGTTATTTTGGTTGTTGTGATATGTTTGTTAATTATGATGATAAAAATATATTTGTGATGTTTCTATTATTTCTTTATTATATATGAAATGGTGCTGATTGTGATAGCAAGACATGCTCTGTGTGATAATTCTTTAATTTGAAATTTTATTTTGAATTACATACACGATTTGGCACATGAAGGTGCGATTATGTTAGTTTTCACTCACAGGAAATTCCCTCTGCTAAAGCTAAAGTAATCCTTTTTCCAGAAAAAAGATGCATTCCTAAAATGACGGTGCAAAAATTGTTTTGTTTGGCAGCAAAGCTCTTCATACCCCAAATTCATAGCTTTAAAATACAAATGAAAAGAAATTCCTGCAAACAGAAATTGTATTTACTACTGCGACAGGAGTTATCTGTAACAAGACATGGAATATCAGATAACCCTAATTTCTGTTGCAGTGCAGGTCATTTTAGTTCAATTTTGAGCTCTTTATCAGAACTTCTCCAAATAGCAGAGGGAATAGACCATTTATCATTAGTTTATAGTCCCCCTTGTTCAGCAAACTTCCTCTTTTATTTTTACCATTTTAGTAAATTCACTTTACTCATTTCCTATCCACCATTTCTCTAGATGTTCACTACTGTAAACCAGAAAGTCTTGCATTTTCATGAATTTCATAAACTTCAGAAGTGGTCGAGACTCGGATCAAATTTTTGTCATGGTATAATTCTATCACATTTATCATAAAAGGAATTGTCAAAATTCACAAAAATTTCTTGCTATGAAAATGACTCTCACTTACGATTTGTGAAAGTGTCATGATGTGAAATTTTCTGGTTTTACATTAATTTTGTTTTTATATCCTATACCCTTGTCATGTTTTGTTTTTCAAACCCCTTCACAGGCAGCGCAGCAGACTTCTACTATACCAGTCAAGGTTCATCAGAAAATGATTATGGTTTGACATTTTTTGAAAAATTATCCCCTTGTTAATATTAACCAACCATCAAAGTTATTTCAAAGATACTTGTATTCTATTCTCATCTTCTTGTGGAATGCACATCATCTAGTTATTACCACTCATCAAAATGTGCACATAATTATTATACTTGAGTAATATTAAGCATGCAATTCAATAAAATCTTTTGGGCAACACCCTGAGACTAATTACCCTTTTTATGGAAACAAACCTCTAATGATGCATGCCATGCTACCTGAACAGAGCATATCTGATAAAAACCAGGAATTTCAGTGTTCTAACGTGAGACTAACAAGTGATACAAGTTTCTATAAAGTTTGGATTTGGGGGAAACCAGGATTTTTTTTCTCAACAATATTATACATATAACCAGGCTTCACACTAACATTTTTGGAAGGGGGTGCGGATTGAACATTTTTTTTAACAATCTGTATGCATGAGCCCGATGTAAAAACTTCAAAATATTTGGTTCAAGTCCGAAATGTAATAAGAAAATATAAAAGTGGCATCTCTATTATAAAGCAGAAAAATTAAATTACACAAGAAAACCAGTCTATCATTCGTCATCATTCATTTAGGTCACACAATCATTGGTTTTGTAATGAATTTTATGGGAATATGTTGAAAAAGAGACAAAGAAGGATGTATTTGTCTTTTAAGTTCTTTAGTTTTTTAACTGACATAAATTACTCTGTGTACGGGAGTTATAGATGACTCAAAAGTTTTATTTCATGTTATCATATTACATCGTAGAAGTAACTAGGATGAATTTGAATAAAAATGACTGAGCAATCTGTCATTTTTTATTATTCTCAATATTATTTTCAATGTTCATAATTCCATACACTCACCTAACAAATTTTTCAGACATTACAACATGTTTGGTTACAGTTTATGGGGAAAAGGTCAATTAGGCTTACTCCTGTCTTGGGAATACAGTGTGCTATAAAAGTAAGAGATCCTGTCTATTCTTTTTACCGTTGGTATGTTCTTGTTTCCTCCTAACCGCGGTTCGTCCTTACTTAAATGAAAATACCCCCCCCCCCTCCCAACCTTTAAATATTTTACTTGGGTTATATATTGGTCTTAGTTAAAGATAATGTCAAACAATTTCTGAATGTTATAAAAATGAACTAACCAATAATTACTATTGGATTGATGTAAAAGCTAAACTCTGTCCATGTTAAGTGTAATAGAGTGGTGAAGTGTGACGTCATCAAAAATCTATTTTTAGAATTTCTCAATTTTTTCTTCATATTCCGAAAGAACACCAAAAATAATGTCCAAATGTTGAAAACCAACTGAATATGTTAAGTATTGGCTGAGTTATGACCATCTGAATGAATATATGTCCTATGGGAACTCAGTGTATTATGCTCTGGCTCCTAATCATTAGGAGCCAGAGCATATAACACTGAGTTCCTATGGGGAGTATATTTATTCAGATGGTCATATCTCAGCCAATATTTAACATTATCAATTGGTTTTCGACACTTGGACATTATTTTTGGTGTTCTTTCGGAATATGAAGAAAAAATTGAGAAATTCTAAAAATAGATTTTTATGACGTCACAGCTTCGGTACTCTTTCATGTAATTTTCATTACCATTATGAAACAGCCAAAGTAACATTGAGTTTGATATGATATTATTCATACGACATAGTGGACAGAGTGGAATACCCTGCTTTTTTCCCCATTAATATATGGTTTCTATATTTTCATGTATATGCATATATGGTAATGAGACTTCTGTATTTGGTCTTTTCTTGTCTGTAATATTTCATGTGTCATTTGGCATGTTAGCATTATATGGTGTATATCAATAAATATGCTTAGAATTATATTGTGTATGCTGATGTACATTAAACTTGTTTACAGCTAGTGACCCCCTTTATCCCATATGCCTTGTATGCATTATATTCATATCCCAAGCTAAATATGATGTTGTGTACACTTAGGTGACCATTGTACATGTAGCCTGTATCTGTTGGTTACAAAGGGCACCTCTTAAAATGCCCTCTTCCTATATTCATCTTAAATGTTGATGACCATTTGTCTTCCCAAACCCTTTCATTGTTTTGCCATTTTGTTAATGCTGTAGATGTATTATTTTTCCATAAGCTTGAAATAATTTTATTCTGCAGACAGACATTAACCATTTTACAATTTTAAGTGATATATATTAAATTCTTTCTGAAATGACTTTAGTTGTAATGTTGTTATTTAAAAGGAAAATATTTTGTTTAGAGTCATACTTTTATAGGGATTTTTATGATACAGCTCTTGTATAAAGAGACGGTATACTTTAAATATTTGTATAACTATTATCAAAATCTAACATTTATTTAATATTTGAAATGGTGAATATTTGCACGAGTGCCTATAGGACTAACCAGTGTCATATTGCCCTAGTATTGCCCCTTGTGTTACCCCTTGTGTTACCCCACCTCACACATTTAACCCTACTCCCTTCTTAACCAATCGTGTGCGATCAATGTTTTACTGATCTAATACTATAATTTGCATACCCCAATTTTGTTTTCACAGCATGTTGCATCAGGCTTATTCCCATGGCATAATGTCGGCTGTATCATTCTAATACAATATTATTTTCCCACAAAGATATCAGACTTAATAAACTTTATTTATTCTGTTAACGTATGATACAAGTATCATTTTGTTAGGCTATTTTATGCTGTCATAAGGTTTCAGAATAGAAAAACTCTGATGTTATGCCATTCTTGTCATCAAAATGACATATGAGCTATTCACCTTTTTTTTTTTAAATCCCCATTGTAATCCCTCCCCCTCACTTTTAGTATCCTTCATACAATAGAGTAGGTTTTGTGTATTTTCCTTTTTATCTTGGATCTTGGTCTTAAAAACTGAGTTAAATTTAATTTTAATATTTAGGCTTTAAACTAAATTTAAAATGTCTCATGTAAGTTTTTTGTTGTCGGAGGAATAGGCTCATATACAATCAGGTGTATTTACAAAATCCTACATATGCTGAGATTAGTTACAACAGAAACTTTGGTATCATGGGCATTGCTTGTGTACTTCTAACACCATTTGGTCTTTATTTTTTTTATGATGCTTAAAGGCTCGTTCAGATATGAAGCAGCAACCCCCTTACCCCAGGGTTTATTAGTGTTCAGATGTGGGAGGGGTTACAGGGTTTTGCCGCTTCATATGTGAACAAACCTCAATGCTTCACCTAATGTTTAACCTTTTATTTTAGGTGTATATCATCATGTTATCCAAATTGTTTTTGGCATTCTCATCATGTTGTGAATGACTCATACACATCCCCCTCTCTCTCTCGGAAAATGATCATGACGTACTTAATTCCCCTGCTAAGATGGAAGAGGATATAACATTTACTTTTTGCAGCTAATAATGTTTTGGTTTTATTTTTAACCTTAACACTAAATTTGTTTCCTTGTATTCATGACCTTAGTATTCAACTTCAAATGTCAAATATTATGTTATACATTTTTTAATGTCATTTTTATTTATGCTTAATCTCTTTACAATTGATAGATAGTCATATCCCCAAGTTTATCAAATTCTTTAATAATAATCTCTGATATTCCATGAATGTTACTAACCATTCATCGTAAGGGAAATAAGTATTATTACGATGATCATGTGTAGATGGATCTCCAATGAGCTTTTGATCAGGTTCACACAAAATATTCTGTATATAATCTGAGTAAAATTGTTGAGCATATAAATCCCTCGAATAGCATCAAACTTCAAATAAATCCATCCCTCCTTTTTTAAGGGATGCTATCACCCCCAACTTTAATGGACTGTTCCTAACTTGCCTATGTGTTTCCTTGTCCTTGTAGGTCATCCGGACGAGTTCTATTATACCAGCCAGGGGGAAGCACCCACAGTAGATGGGATTGATGACAGGGCTAATCTGGTAGAGACCAAGGAGGCTTTCAAGTTATTGGGTAAGACTTTCTTCAAAGGAAACGTTCTGTTATGCAACAGTGTAATTGTTTTTGTTTACAGGATGGAACTTTTAGCTTTTGATTTAAGTATATCTCAGTTCATGGTAAAGCCTTTATTGTAGTAATGACTATTTCAATAAACTGAACAAAGATATATCGCTTTGTAGGGAAGAATCATATGAAGAGAAGGATATATATAGAAATAGAAAGAGAAATAAAATCTAGAAAAATAAAATAATAAACTACATCGAAAGATAAAAAGATATGTACCAAGAAAAAGAGAAGTAAAGAATTACAAGAGGAATGGAAAGAGAAAGAAATAATCAGCGGGGTGGGGGTGGGGGGGGGGGGGGGAGGAGAAAGGAGAAAGGAGAAAGAGAAAGGGTATAGGAGGGAGAGAGAAATAGACAACTAAATAAAAAACAGATGGAGTTATAAAGTTATAGAGGGGATAGTCTTTGAGTCAGAAGAAAGTAGGCTGTTGAAAAACACGGAGTGAGGAACTGGATGACAAAATGACAAAACCCATCTCCAAACAAAATTTTCAAATGAATATCTTGTAGTTTCTATGGACAGTTTGTGTTGCTCATCACCAGATTGATATTGTCTTTTGAGTTCCAAAAAGGGCATTAACTTGTATACTTTAAAACAGAATCGATGCCCTTCTGGCTCTCAGCAAACAATATGACAGTGAAAAGAAGCCATATGTGTATCTTGCTTGTAGTCGGGTCTCATTATGAGGGGCGTATAACAGGGTTCAGGCAGACATGGGTGAGGAAATGACACCCTTGGGGCTTCCAGTAGGGATCTTCTCCTAAATCTGATGAGATGTCTTTACCTCTCTTGAGGTTTCTTTTTAAATCAATCATGTCCGAAGACTATGATCTATCCTGCTGCTTTCTTCCTTCCCTTTAAGAAATGTGGTATGAATTATTGTCTTTTTCAAGTGCTTCTCTGTAGTCTATTTTATGATCTTACTTTACACTTCATTTATTGTCCATGACTTTAGAGAGATAATATTAAAAGGACAAGTAGTTGGATAGGCCCTCTTGACATTCAACAGTATTCTTTAGGATAATATTCAAGAGACAATGACTGTTCTGTAAATTCACTTTAAATTGGGATAGAGAAAGTGCTGTTTCAATAGGATTGGTCACCCTTTTTTTTACAACCCTAGTTTAATTGTTCATATATTTTTTATTCAGGTTCATATACACCTCTTGTTATATCAAGTCCAAACTGTCACATTTATATAATATTTCTGCTTGTGGACATTTAGGATTAACTCTAGCAATATAGCTATAGAATAGAAATTATTAATTCGCAAAAGCCAAAGATTCATCCATGAGTCCCTTATGAGGAATGGTCAGAAACTGAATATTGACTGAAACTGATGTCTAAATTCACAGCATCCTTGAAATGCATTTAGTTTATACAGAGACCTTGTCAACTTAATCCAAAAGGCTTGAATATCTGTTATGGGATTAGAGTCATACCGGACAATCAATGAAAGTCCAGTCTGATCTCCTGGGTGGCTAAAGGTGTCAAGGTATTAGCCCCATCCTCTTACTGTAGACAAACCTCTGCAGTATCACCTCTCTTCACTAGAAAATAATCAGATGCGAATCATGTTGAGAGAAGGGCCTTATCAACAATCTTGATCAAGGAACCGAGTCATATGGACATGAATTCTGTTTTGTTCCCTTGTCAATCTTCCAAGATTTTGGTTACAAAGTTCTTTCTGGAACAATAGATGGTATCTTCGTTGCCAAAATAGAAGGTGTCCTTAACTGTTTGTCAACTCAAAGACATGTCACCTGAAACCTGTGATGGTTTCTTCAAGTAGGGTGAGAAGATTTGCTCTGTTTCGGGGTGTATCCCCCACCTATGATTATTGACGGGATGTTGTCTTTGGTTTCCTTGATAGAAATGACACCATTGAGTCACCTTCTATTTGTTGTATAGAGCATGTGCTTGATATTAAACTTTCTAGTACTTGACTTTAAAACTAATACCTTTGTCACATTTAATGTTCTTAGTTGATCCCTTTTTGATGACCTTTTTGATGACCAAACAGGATTACCTCCTCTACTTGATGATTTGATACTGTTCCTGATTGATATTTGGTGTCTTTCAGTGAGCATTTTTGTAGATGTTGATTGTTGAATCTGCTGGCCAGAAGTTGTTAATGTCATCATGTTCTGTCAGCAAGAAGTTAAGAAGTAAATCCATATCCAACGGTAATCCATTTTCAGGGGTGCCAATATTTTGATAGGCCCTGTCACCTTTCAGTTTTAAACATCATGCCATAAAGAAAACATCGGTTCCAACATGTCTATGTGTCTTTTTTATGTCAAGTGGGTAGACCAATTGCTTTCCCTGTACTATGCTTAAGATCCAATTCAGATTCTTTTTTTTTAATGAATCCATCATCTCAAAAGGGTAAGGGGCCTTTCTTTTCCAATGTGAGTAAATACAACTTCTTTACCCACTGATGATGGCACCCAAACTATCTTTGGCTGGGGTCTGTTTAAAAAAAGGAATGCATGCACTGGGTGAACTTCAAAATATGATGTTTTATGGGAGCTTTAAGCTGAGCATCAAGCCGGGGTATGATTTTAATTTTCTTTGAAATTTGAGCTAGGATAAGGAAGATTGTGGTCCATAGATCTTGATGGTTCTGCCTTAGCCTGCGGCCTGGAGCATGTTCCAGTTTATCCTCTCAATCCTAGCTATCACTCTTCAACGTTGGGCTGGTATTTTCAGAGGGAAGCCTAGCCCTCCCTCCTTGAGGTATCTGGGTGATGTTGAGAGAAAGAAGTCTTGGAATTTGGAACTGAGTAGAAGTTTTATTAAATAATACTTCTTGGCCATTTCATAAAACTTGGAAATGGCATATGACCTACTAAAAATCATTGTTTTTGGTGTACTAGCTGTGAGCAATTTCATTACAGAATCTGGGCACTTGTTTAAAAAAAAAAATTAGATCCATTTTATATACAGTGCGTCCCAGAAAAAAAGAAACCGAGAAGTATCGATGTTTTATCATAACTTAATCACAACCATAATTAATGAATGATACATATTTGGAAAGCTTAGAGTCTCCTCTTTCAGTTGATGCTACTCACGTGATGCATATTTCACGCATGAGTGATTTAAAGCAATTTGAAGCAAGGAAACCAAAAAGTAATTTGGCGTACTTTGTTTTTGGTGTACTAGCTGTGAGCAATTTCATTACAGAATCTGGGCACTTGTTTAAAAAAAAAAATTAGATCCATTTTATATACAGTGCGTCCCAGAAAAAACGAAACCGAGAAGTATCGATGTTTTATCATAACTTAATCACAACCATAATTAATGAATGATACATATTTGGAAAGCTTATACCCTTTTCACATCTATTTTTCTTAACCCCGGACTATCCTTAACCCCATACTATCCTTAACCCCATACTATTTTTTTTGCTGTTCACATCTATTTTCTTAACCCCGGACTATGTGCTTAGCCGGGGTTAAGAAATTTCACGCGATTCACACTACGTTCGCCTTAGCCCCGGACTATTCGATAGCTCATGAATATTAATGCTTTTGCTACCGCGCATGCGCCTTTCGACTAAATGAAGGGGAAAAACCCGCGCGCTAAATTCAATATAAATATAAATTTGATTTGGTGACCGGTTATACCCCGCGTCTGCCATCTTCCTTGCCATATCGTCGAAAACTTTCTTGTTCCTGACCGTGCCATCCAGCTGCTGCTGGACCTCCCCCTCTGCCCACAGACTCAGGAAAAACCTGATTTCAACATCTTCCCAATTGGTCCTTCTGATGGGTAAAGCCGTCATTCCGGTGTAAATACAATTAAAATCAGGAGACAATCAATGCAACAATTGAACTATAATCAATATCGGTCAACGAACTCTTTGCTTGTGGTAAAAAGACCAACAATATACAGTACGGTACGTAATAATTTTAGCTCGCTCGTGTTGTGTTATCCAGCCTTGCGCAAAGCGTTTTCCCTTTATTATTTTACCGATACAAATCAATTACCCATTTTTCATCCAATTCACTTGATAAATTTACCTACGTAAATATGACTGATAATGATAAATGCAATAAAAAATTATGAGCTACATGTTCTTTCACTATTTTTTTAAATCAATTTTATAATAAAGATTTTTTCATAATGACCTCTGCCTCGTAAAAGACTAAACGTCAATACAGAGAGCATGCATGCGTAACGTGAACTGCATGCATGCGTAACGTGAACTGCATGCATAGCGCGCGATAAATGCAAATTCACGACCACACGACCACGCTGTCTGTGATTGGCTGTTGCTTAGCCCCGCTTCTCCTTAGCCCGGTTCGGATTCACACTACGCAGCTTAGCACCACAATTGCCCGGCTAACCCCGCAATTGCCCGGCTAACCCTGCTATTTTGCAGGGCCAGATAGTCCCGTACTATTTGTGGGGTTAGCCCACTTTGGCAAAACGTAATGTGAACAGAAAGCCGGCTAAAATTACCCCGGGTAATTGGTGGGGCTAAGGAAGGAATTGGTGGGGCTAAGAGCCCCCTTAGCCCCACCTATTTCCCGGGGTTAAGCAATATTTGGTAGATGTGAAAAGGGTATAAGAGTCTCCTCTTTCAGTTGATGCTACTCACGTGATGCATATTTCACGCATGAGTGATTTAAAGCAATTTGAAGCAAGGAAACCAAAAAGTAATTTGGCGGGCGGTATCTGAATTTCAAAGAAAAATTCATATTTCTAGAAAGTTCATTTTCTGCTCTTTCATATGATACCTCAATCAAGAAAAATGAGCCAGGAATAACAAAGTTCTGTTTGTTTAAAGTAGCCCTTACATTTTCATAATTTTAACAAACGAATTCTTTTCACTGGGTGCCTGCCGTAGCAAAAAGCAGATTTGACAATCAGCCATGCATTAAGACTCTCGTCTACGGCTGATTGTCAACGAAACGGAGTTAAGTCTTTTGTTAATTTTGTTTATTGATACGGCAGGCAGCCAGTGAAACTGAATTCGTTTAATAAAATTATGGAAATGCAAGCACTACTTTAAACTAACAGAACTTTGTCATTCCTCGCTCATTTTTCTTGATTGAGGTATCATATGAAAGAGCAGAAAATGAACTTTCTAGAAATGTGAATTTTTCTTCGAAATTCAGATACCTCCCGCCAAATGTCTTTTTGGTTTCCTTCCTTCAAATTGCTTTTAATCACTCATGCGTGAAATATGCATTATCTGAGTAGCATCACATGAAAGAGGAGACTCTAAGCTTTCCAAATATGTATCATTCATTAATTATGGTTGTGATTAAGTTATGATAAAACATCGATACTTCTCGGTTTCGTTTTTTCTGGGACGCACTGTATATATAGTGCAGCTACTACAATATAAATACACTCTACTTTTCTTTGATTGAAACGAAATGGGGCTGTGGTCTAAGTGGTCTCGTTAGATAACCGTAACCTAATCAACTTGGTTTTTATTCAAAATTTCTTAATTCTCCCCGAGTGGTTACAAGTATTCATTGGCTCTGTAAGAAGCTGTAACTAGTGGTTAGGTTAGTGAGTTTTCTTGAATTATGATATCAGACAGCAGTCTACATGATCGATAAACTAAATTAGATCTTTTCTGGTGACACCATTAGATGGAGTTTAATACATGTAAGTCAGACTTTAAAAATGGGACAACTTGTCTGGAAGATTTCAATGAATTGCCAAGTCAGTTAGGATATTTCTCCTTGTGCCTAATGATAATTTGATAATAGATTTAAGCTTAACAAGCTTCTGCATTGCATTTCACTTTGAAAATGGCACTGTAGTTCCTCAAGCCTTTGGCTCGACTAGGTTAATACTGAGAATTTTGCTATACCCTGGACATAATGTCTCGTGTCAGGGGACTCTCACATAGCACTGTCTTTACTTGTATGATATACTGTTACTTGTTTCCCCCTTACGTTTGCCTCATTTTGTCTGGGAGGGGAACAGTGATAAAAGATCCAATGCCACTGTATTGTGAGATGACAGGTAGCCATACAACATTTCTTGGCAGAGAATAGTAGGATATGGTGCATGCCCCTTCAAAGTTGCACACTGCAACTTATGGGGCTTTGTTATACTTTTATTAAAGTAAAAGCTTCTTCCTAGATAAAAAGAGGATTTTTTTCTTCTTCAATGCAAAGCATTTTGGGGTTCAGTCATGTGCATAACAAACATTGCAGTGCTTTGAGAAGTCACTGGTCTCTGAATGGGCCCTTTTACTTGATAGAGCTATAGCAATTTCACAATACAATTTCACTGATTTTTAAGCGTAAAGCCCATACACTTGATATCGGCCTCTGTTTAAGGATATATATATCAACTTCTTTTTCTCCAGTTACAAGTATCTTTTAAAGAACTCTTGATTGCGTCTGTCCCACATTTACTTTGAGCAGATAAATAACACTCAAGATGTTTGCCTGAAAGTGTGCACACTCCCAAATCTGATGTCACTGTGGATACATTCACACTGCTAAATCTGAATTCAGTGTGGATGGTTTTGTCTGTTGGAGATGGAGAATGTTTGAGGATTTTTTCTTTTATCAAAAAAGTTTTATTTTGAGGAGATCAAGATGATAGGAAAGGAAATGGGTGTCGTGGTCTTATCTGGGTCAGTGCACGTCATGGACGATCTCTCCCTACCCCCTCCAAGGTTGGGGGGTAGTGATAGGTGAGATGATAGGACTGTTTGAGCATGGACCTATGTAGTAGCTAGTCCATGGTTTGAGCTACAGGGGTTTGGTCATCACACATCATGTACAATATGTCATCACACACTGATCAGAGTTCCCTGTCCCTTCCAAGGGTGGGGAAGTGATAGGTGAAGAGACAGGACTGTCTGAGCTACAGGGGTCGGGGTGATGAGCTGTAGAAATGAAATCTCAGAAAGGCATCATATCTTGTAATGAATCAGCATATCTTTCAGATTTGGTTTATTGTCATTTGGTCTACAAGAATATGCCAAAACCCAAATTGGTCTAATGCCACTCTGTTAAGTTCATCACCTATGCCGAATGATGCTAAACATGGTGGTCTTTCAGACGTAGCATCTTATCGCCGGACCTCAAGGGGATAATACAGTTTAACTGTGTGGTTAAAACACAGGAATCTCATCCATAAAATAAGGGTTTGATTTCAAATGACATGTGATTCCAACTAACATCTTGTAATTACAATGCTCATTCAGACAAAGCATATCATCCGCTATTGCCCCTCCTGGACCTCTTGGCGGTAATACAGTTTGACCATGTGGGTAAAAACACAGGAATTCATAGAGAAATCTCACAGGCTCTGATTTCAAATGACATCTGGTTCCAACTAGTTCCTACAATATTGATATTTGCATTTCCCTGGGTAGGGTTGCAATATGACAAAGTGAATCAACTCAAGTGTAAAGAGAGATTTGTATCAGTGGACAAGATAAAAACAAAATAGGATAATTCATTTATAAGGAAATTAAGAACTTACAGGAGATAATGTTATTACTCATTTAATGAGCCAGAACAAAGACTCTCCACAAAGACAAAAATGTTGCAGATTAAATTACAAGAGGAAGAGAAGGTTTGGTGAGTCAAAAATAAAGAGAGTTAAATGAAGATTGGATTGAAATATGAATAAATATGAAGAAGGGTTATTAGTAGGGAAAGGAGAGAAAGGAGGGGGAGCAGTGAAAAGAGAAAGAAAGATATCAAAATTTGCTGTCATAGCAAAGTGAAAAGTTTTTGAAACAATTTCTGATAGCAAACTTTTGATTCTGACGGTTTCATGAGACACTGCCCAGGTACACAAAGCTTCCTTGAAATCATCCATTGGCTAAATGAAGGAAGATGCATCTAAATTTGATTACATCAAAGGAAATTAATGTGAGTAGGATAGGAAGGAACCTCGCTTGGGGTGATGGCGATAGAAAGTGAAAGGTAGATTTCCAGTTGAACTTCATGAAGTCAAACCAGTGGGGGATGTGAGGTAGACAGGTATAAGAAGTATGCTGTGGTGTAGTTTAAATTCTGTAGAGCACTTCCATGCAATGTGTCCTTATAACTATGCCTTTTTGCAATTTACTTATTCCCAAAATAAAAATCTCTGGACCTGAGCATAGAATATTGCTAGTAAAATCAGAAAGAATCATGATTCAGTGGTCAAATCAAGACTTTTATATTTCTAAATGGTTAAAAAAATGACTAAAATTTGGATGTCATACTGGAAACATTGCACAAAATTGCCTTCTAGTACGTATGGTTGTATATGTCAACATAGAATGGATGTCAGTAGATTTGGTACAGCCTGAGAGGCATATATGTAGAGTGAATTGGTATTTGAAAAAGATTGTTTATCATTGAATAGCAGTACCAATCCTATTTAAAGTTGTCCATCTTAAGTGACGTTGCAGCATTTATTTTTCTTGTAGAACATGATTGATACAGCATAAGTGGCAAATACCTGTGGGATTTCTTCTATTGGTCATGTGAAATTTGTAGAGAACTTTTATGCTGTAGTTCCCAAAATAAATTAAACTGATGTACATACTTTAATAATGCAATCATTTTAAATGCTCTTTGAGAAAATATGAACATTACAAATAGTAACAGAACTTTACAGAAGGCCATCTGTGCTACAGAGTTTGTTTCCCAAAATATCTTGTAATTTTCTGAAGTTTGTCAAGCCACTCGTTACAATCTTTAAGGAAAGTGGCTTGGAGCTCCGATAGCTACTCGGTTTCCTGTCGTAGGTGAATTATTCACCCCCGTTTTTAACCGTTTATCCTAAAATTCAAGATTGCTAATTAAAACTGAAAAGGTTGCTGTAATAGGATGAGGGAGTAGAGGGAAGGAAAAGAGAGGGAAGGAAAGGGAAATTTAAATGGAGAGGAGGTAGAAGAGGAGAAAGGAGTAAAACAAAAAAAGTGCAGCCTGGCTTATAAAAGCATGGTAGGAAAACAAGAAGAAAGGAGACAGAAAAGAGCAGACTGGCATCCAGAAAGATGAAGTGAGAAGCAAATAGAGAGACAGAGAAAGAACAACGGAAAGTTGGGAATGATTAAGTGAGAGAGAGTCGAGGGAGGGGGGGGGGGGTAGGTAGAGGGATCTTCAGTTTGACCTGCACATTTTGAGATTTCAAGATGTCTGGTGATACTGTTTCTATTGTGAGTTATGTGATGTAACTCCAATCAGATAGCTCAGAATGCTTTACTTTCAGAGGCCTTCTTACCCAGAAGTGTTAAATGTCAACATTAGATCAGTATGAAACAAGAAACAAATTGTTTGGACCCTGTATTGTGATAGAAGTGCTTCAGGCATTTCCTTATTTTAAAAGAACTGATGTGGATATATGTCATTACAACATATTCATGAACTTATGTTGTATGTTTTTTACAGGTTTTAAGGATGACATGATGAAACAAATCTTCAGAATCATTGGTGCCGTTCTTCACTTTGGCAATGTAGAGATTCAACCTGATCAACATGAAAGCTGTAAGATTGAGGTATGGAAAATCACAAAGACTGATCTCTCTATTTCTTGGGGGGGGGGGAGGGGGGGGGGGGGTTCTACATGTATGTTGGGACCAATGTTTCTTTCTTGCCTGCATTTAAAATTTAATGAGATAATGTTTGTTATTCATGATTTTTCAGAATCCCACCTTCATCAAATAAGTTGGTATAATAATTTTAAAAAAGCAGGTTTCACAAGCAACTCCAAGAGATTGTGTTCAAAGATATTGATCAAATAGCATGTTCAATGAAATATTATGTTTACATTGACAGTGAAAGACAGGTTTGCCTGTAAGAAAACTTTTACAGCTTTCTTTCTAGATATTTGTTGGTGTACAGTGTCTTTTCTGTGGATATTGTGCACCTTCAGTGGTAAAAATGCAGATTTAAAAACTTTCTTATCAGTGACAAGATCATGAGGACACCACACGCAAGATGAAAGACCAGATCAATATAATACCATGTCATGCTTGGGGTTAGGTCACACACAACTAACTCATTAAGCTATGAGTGGGACTGACCACTGAAAACATATGTTTCAGATAATAATCTTCCTTTTCATCCTGAAACATGATCAGTTGCTTCTCCAAAATGAAAATTACTGGCCTATATCTCAGGAAATTTTCCTGCCCTTCTCCAATTGACAAAGTCTAAATTGGGAACAGGTGAATGAAGGAACCGTGGAGGGTATTAAAGATGAGTCCAACTTGAAGAAGATAGCGATCTCATGACTTCCAGATATGATCGGAAGTGACTAATCATATTCTGCATGGTTAGGACATAGGCAAGATGTAGTCAATATAGAAACTTTGTTAACAATTCTTAAGATTTGTATTTTATTTTATAGATTGAAGCATACCAGAATTCTAGTTCAGTTTAGTAAAGTTGAATATACCTTCTTTTGATACTGTAAAATTAACACAGATCATTCATGTAAAAACAAAAGTTCATTGAAGTTAAAAATGAATCATTGATGTACATGGGTGAAAACAAAGTTAAATTCATGTCTGCAATGTCTAAAATGCATGACTAATGAATAAGTGTTACTTCCAAGTTCCAGTTGAACATATGCCATACAACATTTGTTGAAGTTTATGACTGACACTCTGAAATGGAAGTGATATTTTGACAGATGTTTAACATTGAGTACTATGTGTATGATAATGTGTCAGCAAATGTCCTGAACAGATGGCTAAATGAGATAAAAACTCAGGCTAGAATGCCATATGTCACAAAATGTTGTACCTTTTAGAATGTAGAGCAAGCATGTTGTTAACATTATTCTGGATACTAAAACAGAAGATGTAAAGAATCTCTGTGGAAAAGGGCATCATTCTGTCATGGGATGTTAAATTCAAAATCTATATCAGACTCTGTTTCCTGATGTGCTGGAAAAGTTTATGTTTTATCCCCAATATCTAAGTCTCTTTCTGTTACTTTCTCTATGTCTACTCTTTTTATTTTGTTTTTTCTTCATTTCACTTCAACTTTTTCCTTTGCTTTCATTGTTTTTTGTTCTACTTCATTCTTTGTCATCTTAAATGTTTTAGTTCAACTGTTATGCTCATTTCATCTTCTATTTTCCCTCCTATTGTAAGTTTCTTTACAAGGTTTATGTATCTAAATGTCTTTGTATTCATCTCCCTTTCTCTCTTCTATTTCTCTTTGTTTTGTTTCATTATTTTTTTCTCTCTTGCTTTTCATGTTTATCTTATGAAAGAACATCAATTAGAATATGTCAATGTCACACACTCTTACTTTCTGACATACATTATGCTCCTGATATAGCATACTACAACTTTATTTCTCTCTACTTCTCCCCTGCAGGTTGAGAACGAGAGTCTACCAATCCTGTGCAGTCTGCTGGGTATCGAGGCGGATGCCATGAAGAAATGGTTATGTAACCGTAAGATCGTCACTGTTCAAGAGGTCCTTACTAAACCTCTCAGGCGTGATACGGTAGGTCAATCATGGTTGGAGCATTGGTCAGCTCAAAGCATCACTTCGCATGATTCTATATTCTTTGTATTGTAACGAGATGATAAACTACCTCATTTCTTGGATATTTGGAGAAAATCTGTCTTGAAAAAGACAATTTCAACCGCACCAAAGTCTTTGAAGTTATAAAATTCTTGGCAGTAGATAAACTTCGCATATTTATATTAATTTACGTGACTTTTTATTTAATGATTACAGTTAATTCCAGAGTTTTATTTATATAGAAAAATGCAGAAAATGAGGGATTAATATGCAGAATTACTTCAATTTTGTTTATATTTTTATCATGTTACGGGTATTTGAAAATCAACTGGAAAATATGAATTAGGCACTTGTACATGTAGCTGCACCTTCACGTGGTAACCGATATAGGGACAAAATTATTTACTGATATTAAATTCCTTACCATGAACCGACCCATTAAGGATCCCTTTTATGTCGCTCTTAAATTTGATCCTAAATTATTGGCAATATCCTTACCAACAATTTTGCAGACTTTTTAAAATTTACAGTTTCCAGGTTTTTTACCAGATACAAGGATATGGGTCTTTTCCCCACTTTCTCAATTCTAATAAAATGAAAATTTTGCTTGAGAAAAATATGAAAGCAGATAGAATGTCTCATGTAAAGAGTCCTTTTTTTGTCAATTGTCCAAAAGTGATTAGGTTTCCATATTGTTATGGCCATTTGATTAAAACTTTAGTTCAAAATTTTCATGCAACTTAGGATTAGAGACTGATGTATTTTAATAAAGGATAGTTGCCAATTCAAAACTAAAAATCCTGTATGTTTTGACTCATACATGTAGAAATCAGAACATCTCTCTAACTATTACACTAACAAATTGAATACTAAAGACAAATCTTAGAGGAAAAAATGACTATAATCCAAACATTTTGCATATTAGACTTGTCTTCATTATTTCAAGTCAGATGGGAATAGCTCTAAACTTAATTTTTCTAACAGATGATGGATTTAAGTAACTTTTCTCAACCAAACCTTTGGGGTCCAAGGTACCCCTAATTGGGGAAATAAACCTGAGAGTTAGATGTTAATCCTTTGCGTAGAGGAAGTTTTCCTAACTGTAATCGGTTTCTGGCTAAAATGATGGTGCTGACAGCCCGTCTAACTTTCCCTCATCTCCACGGCTCAAATCAAACCTCTCCAAAGACTGTTCTCATGCTTGTGAAACTCATTGAGTGTAAATGGACGGGAACTACAGCCATGTTTGAAAGTGCTATCAATGAACGATGGATGGCGTTACTAGATCAGTGAACCCAATCAATGATCATGCTGACACTCTTCATGTGTATTCTGTTACACCTTGGGGATAGCTGACAGTCGAGTATCTGACTGATATGACATTAATATTCAAATGCCACGGATTGCGTCAGCTTGATTCATGTCAAATCAGTTTATCATAAATTGTAGAGAGGGGATAAAAATAGAGTGCTGTTTGTTGTCGATAAATGCCACTAAAGCTATTGGGAATAGTCAACTTCATTTTTCAATTCTTATTTTGAATTGCTCTTTCCTCTCTTGCTCTTAATAGTTGACATATTCATGAACAAAAGGAAAATATAATGGAAACCATACAATTGTATGCGGAAGTATTCAACATTTCCACACATTAACCCTTCAAACACCCAACACGGACTGGAGTGTATGGAAAATGGTTGTGATACCAAAAATAATTGATTTCCAAGGGGTTCATAAATTGCATACGTTGTAGTTCATTCATGATTAATAACTTTGATCCAAAGATCATACTCTCGACTCAAGTTTTCAACTTTTCAACGCTATGAACAGAATATCAAGAATTGCAATGTCACCTCATACTAGGCCTTATAAGTATGATTACTCCCCCATTAATCTCTAAATGTTGGTTTGTGATTGAGTTATATAGCTCAATGAATATGAACTTGATCCTTTCAATATACACGACTCCAATATTAATTATCACCAATTCCTATAAATAGACATGTTTGAGATGCCATTAGGTTGGAGTTGATTGAGACTTGCGTACTACGGTGGTTTTCCAGCTGGAAATGCTCATTTCCTACCAATCAGCTACTGACTCCTGTATAATTGGCACTCCAGTGCTGCAGGGCTACGTCTCAATAACATCTCGGTGTAACCTAGCTTGATCAATATGCATGCATAAATAGCATTGATCTGTAACTTTTGATAGATATTAACAGATTTCAGTGGAAAAGACAGTTCATGTTTCACATTTGGGAAAGAATGATTAGAAAGAGGAATATGCCGCGTCTGCCGCTGTGGATAGAGACTTAGTAGCCACACTAATCATTCCATGCAGTCATCATCATTTTCTACTATATTCTTTCAGCTTCGTATGTAACATATCTGTTATTATCCCGTTCCCAACTTAAATTTTTGGTTCATCACTTTATTAATAAGTAAACGGTTAAGGCAAACAAGAAAATCACATTTTGACATTTGTAGCAGGGGAGACATTAAAGAAATGATAGCAATCATACTTTTGCGCTTTAATTTGTGTGTGATTAACATATATGATATCTGTGTAGCTGACAAAAACATGCTGAAGTGTAATAAAAGTTGCATTTACAGTTTTGGAACAAAGTCAGAAGAATTCAGACAACATGACTGTATCAATTCACTCTGATCATGTCATTGCCACATTAGCATTTACTCTAGAGAACATGTGCAGGAAATTTGATTGAAATGGAACAATTTTGAAGGTAAGGCCAGAGCTTGATTAAGATGAAGTGTTTGATAGTATCCTCCATAAGTTGCGGATTGATAATATTGAGATTGACCTCTCTGTGTGGGGTTGTAAGAGTTCACATCTTAAATACCAGTTTCCCTTTTTCAAAAGGAAAGTATATTCAAACATTTTCAAGTAGTAGATTATGCGTGAATATGCATGTTTTTATGAGAAGGCGCAAATTAAAGAATGAAATTATACAAGCTTGTTTAGTGATGGCAGCAGCACAGACTTGAGAATGAGGACATAGTGTAGGGTCAAGTGAATAAACGTTTTAAAAGTTATCTTAACTTTGAGTACCCGTAAGAGAAATAGTTTAATGAAAAGTTAAAAATAGATGATGCAATGTAGTAAAGAAAAGTCTTATCATGCATAACTGGCACGTACTTCATTAGCAAAATTTAAACAAATTTTAACGCCAACATAATATTTGTACAGCATTTATGTACATGTACTTGTAAGTACCAATCTTTTTTTCCTTCTTGTTCCCCCATTACCAATATTTTGTAATTCCTCTACTATTTCTCTACATCTAAACTCTTCCCATCAGCATCATTCAGCAGACGTGATTTATTTGTAGGTTTTAGTGCTCAGTGCAAATCCCTATCGATACTGTAACAATTTTACTTTTCATCATAATACCAGAAGCAAAGAATATTAACCTTTTAGTCTTCGTCGTCATATTGGTAATTGTTTTCTGTGGAGGGAAATGAATCTTCATTTGCAGGTCGACAGAAACTTGATTTGTTGGGAAGTTGTTCATTTCAGGCTTGATTTGCAGACGAATCTCAGATTAATACGATTCCCTTTTATGCAACATCCAAACGTTGACGGTTGAGGATGCGCAACTTATGGAAGGTGTGGATGGACATGCATTAATTCATGCTTTAGAGTAACAGTGGAAATGGTGGTTGATCAGAGGTTTGATAGAGGCTGAGGGAAATGTTGTGGTTTCATAGGCTTCTTGGGGTACATTTATGGAAGGTTTCATTTAGGTTAGGTTTAACCCATTGCCTACGGGAAACCTTGTGATTCCTGTACTAAGAGTTTGGGATGACAGAATTGAGTAGTCAAGGGGTTAAGTATACCTTTACCTATGCCAGGGATCCACACTCAGGCTTTAAATGAATAGCTTTTATGATAGGAAGTTAGGATTGACAATTGTAAGGTCTGTATTATAGCCCTGTATTTAGATTTGGAATTGTTTGGATCCAGAGTTATAATTTAGTGACTCATGTTATCCAAACTGCCCATGAGCACAGTCATACCAATAATTTAAGACGCAGAATTTCTAAAAACTTAACTCTAACAAGCAAACACAAAATTCTTCTGTTTGTTCACAGTATCAGTTCTTAAAATGAATTGATATGCATATTTCCCCACTTTTAATCAACCCAAATCCACCATTTTGAAGAAAATTTCTCTTTTCTGTATTTTCATATGCAAAACATTATATTTACTGGGCTTGCACAATGTCAAACAAATGTTTGAAGTTGTGTGAACAGTCCAATTAGTTAGCCACCTTGAACTTGTTTTACATATACCGTAGGGATGCAGACCCTTCCCACGAGCATCATGATCCTTGGTCATGCGAAGACGGATTTAGAAGAAAGATACTTTTCTATTTTTTGCCACTGAAAACCTAGACATGGGATTCAGTAACCAACTGGGATTTGACCAAGTCACACGGCAGATCAGAATGTTGAATTTAGATTTTTGTTTTTTACTTGTGACAAACTGTGAAAATTAGGTTAGAGCTAATCACGTTTATGTGAAACCAACTGTGGATATTAGGTTAGTTCTAATAAAGTGTTTGCGTTACCAACTTGGAAAATTAGGTTAAGTTTGAGGAAAGGTCTACCAAGAAATCAGCTATCAGTAGATGACTTTATAATGGTGGGTGATAATACCATGTATTTTGGTTCCATCCACAAATACTACTTGTTTGGTGCTATTATTATCTTGCAACTTCGATAAGTTTCAAAATGTGTCCAAGAAAATGTGGCCCTTTTGATTTGAGTTGACTTCCTGAGCATATGTTGAGACCAAAGTCAGGACACGTTTGAGTTGGTGGGGAAGATTACTGGAAGTCGGTCGATCGAAGCATCAGAGAAGGGAGATGATTATTTATGAATTGGAGAGGTGGATGCTATGTTTCTCTTAATCGAGGATAATTATTTGGAAAGATAAATCGAGGAAACAGTCTGAATTAAAGAAGGCAAACAGCTCTCTTCAAGTAATTATTAGATAGAAAATGTCACTACCTCGATTAAAAACAATGTCAGGAAATGTCCTCTTTATATGCAAAATCAACAGTTGAAACTGCTATCAGTAGTTACTCTAATCAGGTTATAGAAAATTCATTTTTAATCTGTGTAATACTATGCAGTACATATGAATGATATTATTTTAATGAAGGGTTTTAAATCAAATAATAACTTTTTTTAATGAAAGAAACGTAGAATTGAAGTTCACAAGGTTAGGTTCAGGGACAAGAATTTGCTTAAGTCTAATATGAAAACAAGTTAAAAAAACCCAAAGCAGTTAACAACAGCAAAAAAAATGAAGAAATTTTGTTTACTACCTCCATCTGTCTGCCAGCCTTCAGATGTTGACAATCATGCAACACCCTCTCTCTCCCCCTCCCCTCCCACGGGACCCCTCCCCCTGTTCCCCTTTCCCCATCTCCTCTACTCTTTGATCCGGCGTACCGGAAGGTGGGAGGACCCGGAATTGACACGCTCCTTGCGAATCAACGACGTAATTCAGTCTCTGTTGATTGAGAAATCCTCCGCCGTGATTCACTGTGTAAACAGGAAGGACTTGACCGCATCTCAACGCGGTCATGTGCGCAAGAAACTTTAATATAAACAATTTGGGGTATCTGGAAGGCACATAGTAACATCATGGAAGTTTTATTTTTATTAGGAAGCTTAGCATTACTCTCTTGACTTTTACTGCAGTATCTTTAAATTAATAGGAGATGGGGACAAGGAACTCAATTTCGTACATAGAAATTGCTGATGGGCATATACGTGTACATTTAGGGGGGAATGGCTACATGTAAGCTTGAGGTTTCTGTTTGGTTGACTTTTAATTAGAACATTCTCATTTAGCATTCAAGTATTCTTTTCCTTAATGTATTATATAACTTTTATCCAATGTTAATTTCATTTGATAAACTGTGATACTCATCAAAAAAAAAATCAGCAAAAAGATGGATACATTTTGTAACAGTGAGTTACAGATTTGACTTTCATGGAGGATATCAATTGTAGCACTGACCAACAACTGCAGGATATTTTGGAGTATGTGACACATTGTTGAATTATCGAGTGTCAGTTTGAATTTGAAATTTCAATTGCTATGATGGAGACAGCTCATTGCCAGTTTTGATTTCCTTTGTCCTTGTCTCTGTCTCTCTCTTTCTTTCTATTGATCCCCCTCCTCTCTCTCTCTGTCTCTCTCTGTCTCCCCCCTCTCTCTCTCTCTCTCTCTCTCTCTAGTTCTTCCTCTGTTTGTCTGATGTCTGATTTTTTTATTTTTTTTGTCATTTGATAATTTTCTGTCACACAAATACATGTATATATATATATATATATATATATATATATATCAATATACTTTATAGAATTTTTAGAGAAGTGTGTGTGTGGATGTTATTTAATCTCACACATCTTTTTTGAAAATGGAATAATTGTAAATATCTGTTAAGAGTCTGAAGGGTTTTAAGTCATATACTTATGTAACACAGATTGCTGCTCTTCTTGCTTCAAACAGACAAGATATTGTGGTCTAGCATGATATCATCTTCTTTCAAAGCTTGTTTGTACCTGTTACACCATGCATTGTTTGTATCTGATATAAATTTAATTGGTTATAATGAATCTTAATCTTTGGTATATTTCCAGGCGGTGTTCTCGAGGGATGCTCTTGCCAAGCACATCTATTCTCAGCTCTTCACATGGATTGTGGAACAGATCAACAAAGCCATGGACACACAAGCAAAGACAACCAACTTCATCGGTGTCCTTGACATCTACGGGTATGGACTTAATATTACAGTGCCACAAAGTTTTAGGCAATCTGTACAATGACCCTTTTAGAGTATTGTACACTAAAGTTAACGTAAGGGGGCCATTAGGAAGATGCTGTCAAAAATGAAGATCGTACCATATCTCTTTGATAGAATTCTTGGTAAAATTTTGAGGTCATTCTGACTTTGATCTTAAACCTGTGTTCCTGTTGCCCTGGTTAAGTTGCTGAGATTCATAAAGATCTCTTAAAGATACATATGTGTACTTGAATTCTAGTCATGATGGGAAATTAAATCTCCAAGAATCAAATGAAACTTACACTTGCTGTTCAAGATAACAAATAAATAATATCTGCTTTTAAAAAAATGCAGACAATATATGATAGCTGAGCAATGAGCTCAGGAAGAGAAAGAGATCAAGCTAGTAGTCCCGACTCATTTGCTTAACTTGTGGTCTCCATGTGCAAAGGAGTGTTGAGATTTTCAGCGAGTATATGTCGTAGATGTACCTCATAGCAGAAATAGTCCTTTGCATTTCATAGCAAATTTTGATATGAGTACTATTGGATGTAAATAAGGCCTACTCTGATTTGAAGTCTTATAGGTTGAAACGTTGAAGGACACGCAGGGGATGCAATGTTTTTAGTTCAAGACAAGGGGGTCAGGAAGATGCCACACCTTAATAAGTCTTTCTCAGGAAAGACGGCCAGCAGAGAGGAGGAGTAGAAAATAGAAATGGGATGTAAAAAAAAGGCTTGCCATTACCTCGAGAGACATGGTCAAAATAAACGGCAGGAGCTCATAAAATCTGCAGCTGTGGGAAACTAGGTTTCTTGATCGAGACAGTTGGACATTTATTAGATTCATCAAAATATGTTTTCACAACTAAAACTGAGTGAAAATATGCTGTGAGCTCTAATTTGTTTGCTTGACATTTCATTGGTGTTTCCTAATGTCCCGCTCTGAGCTCAGTCATGAATGATTTTCTGTATAATCGTGTGGCTGCTTTATGTGCGAAAGTCTTCAGCAATCCATATATATAAATTCATATTCGAATTCATGTTAAAGTAATAGATACTAGTTTTAACATGCCTTTAATCTTTTAAACTCCCAATGTACTTTAAGGTAATAGATACTTGTTTTTTCTAATTTCACTGCAATTTCATATGCTCTTTGAGGTCCAAAATTTATATAAGTCATGTGCAATCAGACTTTTACAATACTTGATCTGAAGTAAAATCCAAGTAATATACCGGTGCAGTTTTACAAGTTCAGAGTTTAAAATATTTAGTGAGCTGTCAATGACTTAAACAATTCTCTTTGCTTGAATCAAGTTATGTCCTTAGTGTGAACATTTACCAGATATGATTTCTTTTTATCTATTTGATATGTTTCAAATGTTTTGTTTCAGGTTTGAAATGTTTGAGATCAACAGCTTTGAACAGTTCTGCATTAACTATGCCAATGAGAAGTTGCAACAACAATTCACACAGGTAAGTACTTTAGTGAGTTGTGGAGCTAGGTCATGACACTCTAAAACTCAATCTCCCACCTTTCAATAAAAGAAACAGTACTTTCAGCTACAGGCTTGATGTTATGACTGCCAGATGCTCAGTGCAAGGGTTGCTTGCCATGCAAAGTAGGAATAGACTATTAATAGACAAGGATGAACAAAGTTTGACTCAAGGGGGAGCTATTGCGATTTCAGGATACTAGCAGTATGACGAACTTGGTGAATTTCTTCTGAACTAAATGTTTCAGGGTTTTCTCAATTAAAAAGATATTATTCAATAGGATAGTGAATGGAATGAAACTAGGGTTCAGTGAGAGTGCATTTTCTTTTTATATTACATGTTTTATCTTTGAGCATTAGATATAATTGCAAACAAGCTCAAGAATCTGTCTTCAAATATTCCATTATGCGATGAACAGGTTCTTTTTGAGCGTGTATGAATATTGATTATATACTTTAATACACTATAGTATACCTTATCTTAGGAGACGCTTATGGAATAAATGAATTTTCTACACAGAAACCAAATATATTATTAAAATGATTAAATATATCAGACCATCAGTCATCAATAAATAAATACAATGTTCCATACTTTTTTGTCCTTCACAGCATGTATTCAAGCTGGAGCAAGAGGAGTATGTGAAGGAGCAGATTGAGTGGTCATTCATTGATTACTATGACAACCAGCCTTGTATTGACATGATTGAGAGCAAGCTAGGTATCTTAGATCTCCTGGATGAGGAATGTATGGTAAGTGGAGAAAACAGTTCTCATATTTTTTTCAAAATATGTATTTGTCTCATTTCATACGGAATAGATTTAGATGGGTCCAAAGTGGGTAGAAGGATTTGATAAGGAACAAATATGTTAGATTATCAAGGTCTTTGTTCTATTCCAAGGGGAAATACTAACTTCCATTGATAATGCATACAATATTTCTTCTGCTTTCAGATTTTGAGTTTGTGTGAAGATTTTCAGTTGTATTGTTGTAAAGTGCTTGGAGACCTGATTTAAAGTGACTTTCTTTAAAGATATAAATATATGACATTGTATGACATTTGTATCTGCAAAATAATGTGAGATCTTCCTTAGAAATGCACTGTATGTATGTTGGGTGTTGTTTTCTACTTCTATCTTTGTTATTGCAGAATTTCTGCTTTACAAGATGATGAGGATTTATCCATGTTCATGTAAATTAATTATAAATCCAACTGTTTTATGAATTGCAAATATTCTTTCTCCCTATTACAGCTCCCCAAGGGATCTGATGAGAACTGGTGTAACAAACTCTACAACAAGCTCACAGCACACGGTCACTTCTCCAAGCCCAGAACCTCTCGTACAGCGTTCCTGGTCCATCACTTTGCTGATAAGGTGGAGTACGAGTCTGAAGGATTCGTACAGAAGAACCGCGACCAGGTCAACGATGAGCATCTCAACATCCTCATGGCTAGTCAGGTAAGAAATGCTTTTTACATTTCTTATTTCATCTGCATTTATGAACCCCTTCATCGCCCCCTAGAGGTGAGGAGATGGAAGAGACTATTCTGTTTTGTTTTGTTTTAATTGTTGAAATTGAATATTGAATAATTGTTTTCTACAACATCTTCATTTTCATTTTTTGGGCAAGTGGTACATTCTCTTCAGAATCCTTATGAAATTATTTGGATTTATTTTCTTCAGTTCATTTTCAGTATCCATAAGCATTATTTGAATTTTTGTATGGATGTTTATCCCTTACCCTTTTTTGTTCATATGTAAGGCACCTATTTATTAAATCTATTCTTTAAAACTGGTTTTATAAAGGAAAGGTAATTGAGGGTGCATTGAAGTATTACTTGTATCATATGATCTGGATTATCATTTTGATACATATAAGCCTTTAGTTTTCTCTCTTTTTCTTAACATATCCTCATTTTCATTTTCTCCCTTTTATTGGTGAATGGTAGTATGAGTTTGTGGCAGAACTGTTCCGTCCCAAACCAGAAGCGCCTAAACATAGTCACAAAAGAGGTAGCGTCAAACCAATGGTAGCACCGGTCAGCCGTACCAAGACATTCAAGAGATCTGTAGGGAGTCAGGTAAGGAAGAAAGGAGGAAGAGGGGTGATGATGAGGATGATGATGAGATGATGATGAGATGATGATGTGATGATGATGATGATGACGATGGTGAGGATGATGATGATGATGATGACAATGATGACAATGACAACGATGATGACGATGATGACGATGTAGGTGGCGGTGGTGCTGATGATGCTGTTGATGATGATGATGATGTCATTATTGATGGTGCTGTATGTACTAGTGTATTCCAGTTAGTTTCTATCATTCTAGTGTGCTGAGTTTGCCTGCACAATAAACATGATATCGCCAATGATGATCACTCTAATGAGTAATAACGTGCAGTTTTGTCTTTGATATAAGAATAAGAGTTATTCCACTTGATTTTTCACTTCTCATATCTTTCTTGTCCTTTGAAAGTCATGTACAAGTACATCTATCTACTGTGAAACTGATGTTATTTTTATTGCTTCTTTTTTTAATGCTTGCAAGGAAACTCATTCTTCATTATAACATCTGGTAAAAAGCAAATAACTGTTGTGACATTCCCCAAGTGCATTTATATGTGGTCAATCCCCCAGATATGCAGATAATGTAATTAACTGATAAGTTTTGATTCTTCACATGCAGTTCCGTGACTCTCTGACGTACCTGATGATGAAGCTGAACTCAACTACTCCACATTACGTCCGCTGTATTAAACCTAATGACTACAAGCTGCCTTTCACGTAAGAAATCATCTTCTTATCTTCTCTTGTTTCATGTAATGGTCCTCCACAGCACTATCAAAGAAGGTGCTAAAGGCTATGAATTACAGCTCTCTTGTACCAGACTGTGTATGCAATTCTTGTTTTTTCCATTGCATCTGGGATACATGTCCTAACCCAATTCCAATATTTTCTTAGCTTGTTACTTGGTAGGATTCATCCAAAAGACGCTGTTGCTCTACATGCAGGGGCAGTCTGTCAAAACTTGTCTCAGAAAGTACACTGTGCATAATCATAGATCAATGTTCTGAAGCATGGTAATATGGAAGATACCAGATTCTTTTGAGTTCTAATTTTGTAAAATAGGATGTAGATGATTCGCAATGCATTTCGTAATACCAAAATATACCATAATTCCTCAAGTACTAAACTGTTTTGCTGCACCTTTATCTATTCATTCGGTTGAAGGCTACCCTAGGCTTGCGAAGCCATTACTAAAACCAACTCTGACAAGGCCTTTGCCAACCGTAAACCAGGTTGACTCAGGAAAGCATGATCATGACGTACCAGCATGATGAGGAAGCCTTAGGGTATGGTCAGTTAGTGTGCGGCGTGGCGTAGCAAGACCCTTCAAGCATCGATTCTCTTTGTTTTCGTGAGAAATTGCCTACGTTTGCCCTCTGATTAGAGTAGGATGTCGTGCTGGAAATGGCGGTTCCAATCCAATCATAGGAATCCAGAAATAGGAACTATTGCGATATGCATCATTGTTGCCCTTTGGACATGGAAAAAATCATATTCAGCAGAATTTTGGGAGAAAGAACATTAAAGAGACCATCACTATGAACATGACGGACAAAGAAAGCGGACAAAATATACAGTTCCTCATTCTACACTCAACAATTGCTATGGTAGACAATGGAACATTCCTTCTCTGATATTATGTAAAAATCTGTAGAACAGGTGTCACATGCATATTCACCTGTTATACAAATTTTTACATAATAGCAGTGAAGGGATGTTCCTTTGTCTACCATAGCAATTGTTGAGGGTAGAATGAGGAACTGTATATTTTGTCCGCTTTCTTTGTCCGTCATATTCATAGTGCATTTACATGTATCTTTGCCACTCATATGAGGCTTCTTAGTAAGGTAGTCATGACATACCAGGGACTTATAATTGGTTTGATTAGAATCAGAGTAAGCTTAAAGATTAGTGAACTGTCTTCAAATTTTGTTTTTCTGTTCTGTTCTAGGTTACATTATTTTATCTGATACACATAGGCTTACAAGTAGATGTAGGCTCTCTTATCTTCTTTTGTAAGAGTGGAATAGTAATGATTGTCTCGTTTAATCATTGCTTCCATATATACTTGTATGATTTTGGATAAAACAATTTATTTCAGGTAAACCTTTTTGGTTCAATTCCTGTACTAAACTTCTCAGATTTACACTTCATAGACAATCCAATTATATGAGAGTATTGCTAACAGTCACATCGTAGGAAAATTATAACAGAACAACTGAAGCAATTTACAGAGTTACAAGATTTTTCATACAGATACAGCTCTGAAAGCTTCAAGGTTGTATCAAGCATGTAACAGTTAAAAATCTGCAAACCCAAATTAGCTCTGAAATTCCACCAATCGAAAATCAGCAAATGGTGGAGTTTTTGACAAACTTGGAGACTACCTCCCACTGGTCAGGAAGTTTGAAACCATGAATGATTCCCCACTTCTCTGCCTTGACCGCATTCCTACATGTATGTTTGCGCTCAGTCGTGTCGCCTGGTGGATTATGTTTGGCGTTACCGTGGTAACAGTCATGTATGTAAGCACGTAGGCCATGCTCTCTTGATTGCTGATGAGTGAGTCCCAAGATGAGAGAGTAAAACATGGAGCATGGTGCAACATTTGTACACCATGGAGCATTCTTTACTATGTGTAAAAAGTAGAAATAGTTGTAGTCTGGGATAGCATGTTATATTAATCCTGAAACTGACGTCGTGTAGCATCATAAAGGTAACTGACATTAATGGGAGGAAGGAGGGGGAGGGGAATAAAGGGAAAATTAAATGTTATACAGAACATGAATAGTGAAAATTATTTTTCTCTGAATTAATTGTGTTAAAGTATTCATTCTGCAGTGTGTAAACCTGCATTAAGAATTCAAATTTATATGTACCTACACTTGCTCTAATGTTAAGAAAGTATAACTTGAAAAGAAAATAAATATTCATGAAGATGTCAAGTTCTTCTATCCATTACCGCCTCTTGGAAATAATTATTTCCAATAACAATAGAGTACAAACATCTCATTTTTGCCTTCTGTGTGCATCTTTTAAAATCTCTTATTATTACTCACACAAAAAGTAAACTCCCATGAGTCCTCTTGAGCTTTCACAAACTAGATAACTTGCTTACTAATCAAATAAAATCAATCATTTAATTTATATTAAATGTGTGATAAGTGTTATAGATTAGTGAAAGTGGTCATTGAAAGATAAGGCAAAGCAAAATCAGGTATATTATTTGCTTTTTCAAATCTGCACCAATAGTTTTGATGCTTGATTCATTTCCTTTCGATAATAATGACTTCCCTTATCTTCCATTAAAACTCCTACAAACCTATATTTAGGAATCAAGTTTGTAATTTTGAAAGGCATGCAATTATGTTTTGATGGGTGCACATCAGAAGATGATATGATGTTGCGATGGTGCATTTAAGTAGTTTTGTTGATCAGATACAGTGATAAGGACTTGTAAGGTGACTCAGGCTTTGACATCAACCCTAGAATTTGGTGGTTTAGGAAATATTCAATTTGACAAACCGCTCTTCAAAGTACGAGATATTCCTTTTTCCAAGGCCAGGCAGATGACATTCTAGATCTGTATCTGGGATAGGAAGCCAAGTAGGTGGGGCTTCTACTCTCATTTTCTGATCTTTTTATAGGTTGGATGTTTTGCCATTTGATCTTTATGCAGCCTTTTTATTGAATAAAAGTGGGCAATGGGCTTCTCTATTCTTACAGAAATCCACAATGGTTTATTTCATTCCTCAAACATCAATCATCTCCACCCAACATAAACTGCACAAATTTACTAGTACCTGTAGTTTGTTTTCTCTCTAATCTTCTTCCATCTTCCACAGAGAAAATAACAAAACAATTCCCCTAAGCCATTTTAAAACATGCACACTTAATCTTGATTTGAAAAGTGACACCTCCTTCATAATGCTGAAGAGGAAGAGGAAGAAGACACTTCACATTATTGTTCTATCCTTGCTGTTAGTAAGTGATCAATTAACAGCAAAACACTTGAATGTGAGGTCCTTCTGATAATCAGAGATGATTTAACCAAGGCAAACTTCAATCACCTTTTTGAATAATCTCTCTCAAATACTTGTTTTTAACTATTCATATGTATCCTCATTTCAGGTTCTCATGGGTATTTAAAAACCTTGCTACTTACTCAAATTCTCAGTATTCTTGTTAAATTCATACAGGACTAAAATCTATGCCAAAATACAACTTTGTTTTCCTTAGTGTATGCATTATCATACTTGAACTGAAATTTTTGTTTGTATTGTCGAGTGAGTGTTAATATAATCATAAAAGCAATCATAAATGATGCAAATTGTTTTTTTTTAATTCCAAAGAAACAATATTACTTTGGTCCAGTATTATTATTAATTGATACAACCAATTTCCAAGTGCCATATTTGCCAATTGCCATCCAAGACAGATGCGGACGGAGATTGTCAGATAAGGGCTGAAAATCTAATTTTGCCAATCTCAGTCATCCAGTAAGTCTCTTGTGGCTTTTCTTAATTTCTCTAATATGAGCAGCAAGTGATGAAGTCTATATTTATCATCTCAGAGTGATTCTTCAAAATAAAAAAAGAAAGACAGAAAATAAGACATGTTAGAACCTTGCTCTTTTCATCAGTAGAATTCTAAACATGAAATGGAAGAAGTCCAAGTTACAAATCAATCTTGTCGTGTGATGGCTTGTTGTTAATTCAAATAAAAAAATGCAAACATTCCCAACAGATTTGGACATGCATGTGGACCGTATAAAAGGAAATTGAACCTGTAAACTCTCTGTTGTATCAGTGAGGTTTAAAACAAGCCCTTGGATTGATTTAAGAAGTTGCTAGGCATTGAGAGTACTCTGCAAATTAGTTCAAATCTCCAAATGAAATATTGACTCAAGTCAATAACCACATGAATTATTTTTAATTGCTTGTACATAGAGCACATGTTTCTCATAAGAGAAATGATGACATGAAAGTTTTCATGAACACAAACATTTTCTTTAGTTTCAGTTTTCACTGATTCATGCACTGAAGGAATGAATCATAGTAATTCATGAATTGTATTATCCTTTCTTTGACTAACACTTTTTCACTTCAAGTTTTCAGCTGTATGAATTAGTCTGTATTTGTCATTGTACAAAGCTAAAGCAAACAGTTACATCATTTTGTGTACTATTGGAGAATACTTTTGATTACATCCCATCAGAGTTGGTTACTGCAACAACACAGACCATAGTTTTGGTAAGAGAAAACATCACTGTCTCATCTCTTGTCACTTTACAGATACACTTTTGTTTTCATTTATCCTGTAAGTGTTTGACAAGGTGGTGAGTGAATTTTAAGGTCTTTCCTGTCATGTCATTTGATTGCCTAAATGGGGGTACAGAAGTAGTTTCTCCATCACATATATATGCAATTGCCTTCCCTGATTTGAATTTGTCATTTGAACTTTATTTCCCACATTTGACAAGTGGAATGATGATGATGACTACCTGTCAGAGGCTTCCCAACTCCCAGCAGGTATTGCTAGGACATAGGGAGTGATAACGAGCCGATAGGATGCTCACGATTAGGCCAACCAGGAGCAGGAAACTCTGCCGCTCTAGAAGGAACGCGAGTAGCTATCACCAAGCGCTTCCTGCATCGCCCTTTTTCAATCATATTTATAATAGAATTTCTTTCATCTAGACTATTTTCATGAGGTTGGTCTTGTAGTTTGAACTTTAGAGGTAGACACTGAAGCTGAATGTTTTGCTTATTAGTGCTCTAAGTCATCTCTTTGTAAGGTTGGAGTGGCTTCAGTCGGCCAGAATCATACTTCACAGTTAGATTGTAGTTGTTAATTGTCAGCTGCTTTTGTGTTTTAAGGGATATCCTGCCTTTTATTATATCTTTATGAGGTGGGATTTGTTTCAGTCAGCTAGCATCATACCAGGCAATCTATTTCAAAAAGATTTTTGTGAGAAGCATTTGTGTTTAAATGGATATCCAGTCTTTACTTCATACCTTGGTGAAGTTGGATTTGCTTCACTCACTCAGAATCGTACCAACCTAACATGTTTTAGATATTTATTGCCAGGTGCATTTGTGTTGAAAAGGATATCCAGCTTTTTAATGACAGGAATATATAATTCTCACAGGAAGAGAGTAATGTTGCATTTGAGATGCAGTTTGTGGATTATACATGTATTTCTTAGTTCTCTCTTCATCAGAAATCTCATATTAATTTGGCTTTAATTGAAGAGGATGGTACTGGTTTGTTATCATTTGAATATGATGAAAAGTTGTGAAAGAAATAGGGAGTCAATTAACCTTGGATTATGATTAATATCAGTCATTAATTCATTTTTCTTTTGGAAAATAAGTTGGATTAGTGAGAAATTATCAGTGATTGTGTGATACGATAGTGAATTCCTGGAGACTGGACAGCTGCATGGAGCTCTTGAGTCAGCTTGGAGGTTATTAAAAGGGAGGAGTGTATTTTTGGAACCATCTTGTTTAACTAACTGCATCCATCTTTAAATATCAGGGTTCAACCTGTGCATAAAAACCTGGTCAAAATAACCAAGTAGACATACTTCATCAGTTGACCCCAGAAGGTCTAGTCATTGCTTACTTTGTGATGTTTTAGATTGTACTTTCACCAAGTTTGTGCGAAGTTTCTGTGATTCCTCTGGAGACATATGGTAGCTTGAGTCAGTCATGTTGTGAGATCATCTTCAAGGCCCTTAGAACCAAATGGGACTGGGCATCACTGGATTACTTTGGTTTCATGTTGATCTGAATAGGAGTGAAACTGAGTTTTGAACACCTTTCATTGCATGTATATGATGAGCTGATAATGTGGGATCATTGGTCTGTTGTTTGAATCATATATGAATGAAATATAGAGATGAAGGAAAGAGGATTTTTCTTTTGCATTATTTTGATGTGGGATTGTTAGTTGTGGATTCCCAAAAGTGTTCAAGCTTAGCTCAAGGATTTCAGGATTATTTTTATTTTTGTTTACACTCAATACAACATTTTCTTAGAATTTCAAGAATCAACCATCTTTGATAAATAATTCAGTTATTCATATTAACTTGCCTTACCTTTACCTTTCAATCTTAGTTGAGATTTGTGTAACTATAGCACTTCTAGTGCACTGCAATTGAGATCACCAAATAGACAATTTCTCTGTCTTGGTTGGGAGAGCGGCCTCTATGAGGAAAAATCCCAACTACACCTGTTGATAACTCATTAGTCAGAGGTCTTAAAAGCGGCTGTCTGAAACAAGTGTGGGCTTTCCTGCTATTCTGTATTATGATTGAAAATATTCTCATGTCAAAGCTGAAATGTTTTGTTGACAGTAGACTTAGAGGTTGGTAGGGGTTTTATGAAGAGTAACATACATTTCTGGACTCAGTTTAATGAAGATGTAATTCCTTAAATTTAGATTGAATTGTGAAAAATGTTTTCTATTTGACTAAATTTCAAAAGTTGACTTAAAGAAACTTTTTCCACTCTGTTTGTGAAAATGTTCAGGGATTCAAATGAGGATTGCCAAGTGTAGAGTCTGTTTGATATTACTTTTCACATTTCAGTTGTTTTCTAGAAAGAATCCTTGAAAGTTTGTCAAGTTTGAGGAATAAACCTCCCAGGTTTGTTTTCTTGTCAACAGTTTATACTTCAAGGTATCTGATCTATCAACGACTAAATGCAAAACACAAAAGGATAATTTCAAAACAATAGGAAAGGCAGGGTCATGACAGGTTAGGTAGTATCTCCCGGGTCCTCATAGTCATTAGGGGTATCATTCTTGATATCATCAAACCACTTTGGTCCCTGGAAGCACGCCCCAACACCTGGTTGTCTTGCACAACCCTGTGGATGATCTACGTGATCACCTGTCAACGATTCAAGGGGTAGATGCTTCTCCAAGTCTTGCATGTTAGGGTGACTCATGCCGTCTTTGGCTTTGGGAAGGTTGTGGATCACTTGAAGCCGGTGTGGTTCTTTGGTCTTGTGTCAACATGGGTGGATTTTAATCTCACTTTTGACAGACTTGTACTCGGTGAGACATCACTGGTGAAAAAGAAACCTGATTTATTTTTCTTAAAAAGGTGTTCAGATCTAATATCAGAATATTTTAGAGGGTTTAATGACTTTTGTCTTGTGTCAACATGGAGAGATTTTGATTTCACTTTTGACAGACTTGTGTTTGCAAGGAATCAGTGATGATTATTTTTTTTCCTTCGTAAGGTGTACAGATGTGATGTCAGAATGGCTTTGAAGATTTAGTGACTGAATTCACAGATGTCTATGCTCGAACTTGGATACTCATCTTTGTGATTATTTAAAGTCTGATTGGAGGTTTACCTGGTTCATAATAACAAAGGAATTTTACGACTATATGATATATAGCCCAAGGATAGTCGTCATTGGAATAGGAGGACAATATGAGCAGGCGAAGGTAATGTCTCCAAGAACACTGGTATCTTTGTGGTCAATTATGAATTCTAATTTGCTTGGAGTTTTGATACATGTTCATCACAATCTTTGTCTATGGGATAAAGGTAGATACAATCAATGATAGATCAGGAAGCAATATTAGTACATATTTTACTTTTGGCAATGATCCACATACAATTAGATCAGAGGTTTTGTGAATAATTGTAGGCTTACCTTGAGTGACTGTGGCTCATGTTTGTGGTCTATAGTAAATTGATAAAAACTTATATTGGATGTATCACTTTCTACAGGATAGTGTAAATAACCCTTTTTTAATATCTTGGAATTGCAAATATATATATGCAGGTACATGTACATTGTGAACCTGCTACATGCACGGACAGAATTGAAACTTCCATTCAAAAGGGCATAGTAGCAAGTTAAAAAAAGAATGAAATGGGCTTTCTGTTAACATCTGTGTAACATATGGAGAAGCAATTATACATGTACTCAGGGAGTGTTACAATTTAGGTTGACCTATGAGCAGTTTTGGCAAATTAGGCTTGTATCGAAGATGGTTTTACAACTCACGCTCTGGTGAAAATCGTTCTGCAGCAATTTTCCTACATTATCTGTCTGAACTTCAACCGTGGACCACACAGTTCACCAAACCCCAACCCTTATCCTAAATCTTAGCCTCACCCAAAACACAATTCTAACCCTATGTGTACTTTGCGTTAGATGGAATAAATCATAATTTATTCATCTGATCCTTTACACTTGTATTTTGATGTTTACAGATTTGAACCTAAGAGGGCGGTGGAGCAGCTGAGAGCATGCGGAGTTCTGGAGACCATCCGTATCAGTGCTGCGGGATATCCATCAAGGTATGTCACTTTATCAATACTTAAAAATCGCTTCTCTCTTTGTTTTTATCCACAGATTGCAATTAGTACTTTTAATATTAGGGGGATTCCATGCAATGTGTCCCATATGACATATAATCTCTGTCATCCAAAATGAAAACTCTTGAGATAATTTGTAATCGTTAAATAGTGTTTGCGATACCAGAAACAAGCATTAGTTATCATATCAAGTGATTTTAATTATTGGATGAAATATATTTATAAAAGCTATATGTCGTACAGGACACATTGCATAGAGGTAGCCATTTTTAAAAAGGATGGAAGTTTGGATTCTGTCAAATTCTTAGTCTCCTAAAAATACAAAGCGGTATCCATTGAACTAGATGTGGTGCAATGCCGGTATAAAAGTTGATTATGGTACAAACAAGTAAAAGTACATGTCCCGGTATGTTGTGCAGAGCATGTTACCTTTTCTATCCCAGGTCTTAGGCGAGAGCTCCCCTGTTGCTGTACATGTATACTTAGAAGCTAACCCAGTGCTAAAATAATTACTCTTAAGTTATTATAATGACCTGACATTTTGCTGTTTCATGTCAGACCTCAAATCATTTCAAACCTTGAGACCTTTGACTCACTAATGTATATAATTGAATAGAAGGTAATCACTGCTTGAACTTTTCAAAAGTCAATTTGTACTTGCATAATTTGCATAGTACTTTGCACCCGACTCATACCTCCAACTCATTCAGATCCATTCATAAATATAGTCAGTTCTTTTATGGCAGCCATTTACCTAAGACCTATTCCTACCATTGTAAGTGGTCTATATTGGACTAATAGGAACTAGATCTTTATATGAATGAACACAGTGGCTGTTGAATCAGCCTAAGGTGACAAAGGACTCATGTTTTCCATCCCCTTGGCAATCTCAATCATGACTAGCGCTAAGCAACCCTTGATGCCCACTCGTTTCATTGATCATTCTTTTTTGTGTTTTTTACGTCATAAAACATTTTGAAGGATATTGGTAGGTGATGATTTGATTATTAGATTGCCAAGTTCAAGTAATGAAAATTGGCTCAAACCCATCAGTGTTAGAACGCTTAATGCAATCGCTACAGAAGGCGATCAGCTTTGTAGATTAACTCACAGTTGACTCGATTAGATGCTAGAGATTTGAAGATTCAGTCATTCAGGAAAGTTAAGTTACTTAATAAAGTAATAGGAGCTTGTACTCAAGAGGAAGTTAGTACAAACATGCATGTTATGTATGATTCATAAAAAGTTGAGAAAATGAACAGAGGCCCATACATCTTGGGAACATCACTGGGGACTTTTTCTGGTCAATTCCGTCTGCATATAAAATATGAAATAAAACAAAAATAATTTGATGTTGTTGTCCCTGTTTTTGGTTATGAGGCATTTCTTTATTTGGAAAATATATTCATACAATAAACCTCATGATAACTTGAGAAATTTTTGAATAAAATTGGATCTGCTAGCTAGGCTTTATACGTTTAGAATTTTATCTTTATTTAAGGCCTCACAAAAATATATTGGGACAAAGCTTACACATCAGGCATCAGATATATAGGAGAAAGACAGGAGTGATCAGTGTTGCAATGTTGTTGTAGCTTCTCTTAAGAGTTGACAGGATCGACAGGGTATTGCCAGAACGATGATTCATATTACATCACAGGGGAGGGAGAGAGAGAGAGGGGAGAAGTGACTGACACAGTTGACCGTATCCATTCTTGATTCCCCTCATGACTTAAAATCACAGTGAGTCCTTCACACTTCATCTTAGCCTGTTGTAGATCTTCAATATTTCCCCAAACAATTTATTGACTCCAGGGTCATACATCTTTTAACAACTGCATCACACCTCCATCCTTTTATCCCCTTATTGGGCCAATATTGTGGTGAAGAGTCTGACTCATAGATATTCAAAATTTGTATACCAAGAACTTTTTTTTGTAGTACATATGTACAATTTGAACTTGAGTATGTATGGTACTTATTGAAATTTATAAACTGAAGCCAAATATCAGTAGCATGTCCATTTTTTTCTGCTTTGAAAAACTCCTTTTGTAAATTCAAGCCTTGTGATTATAAATGTGTAGCCCGTCACAGGTTGCTTTAGTCTTGTCGTAGACATTCTGTAGGACTGTTTTAACTTGGGAGAGGGTCAAGAAGTGTAATAGAAAGGCTCAGGACATGATATTGTGATTTTCCTAAAATTTTAGTGGCCAGTATCTGCAAAGCCGTAAGATCTGCAGTTGTCCAAATTTCTCCCCAATTGTTTTGAAATTTCTAAAGGGAGACATGGCCCCTCCAGGAATTAGCAAATCCTGTATTCCAGGGAACTTCTAGCTGTCACTTGGAAAGCCAGTTTATTCCTTCCAACAGATCTAAACAGGTGTGATCCCCTTTCCCTTGGCACTAGACGAAACCAAGAATCATCAACTGATCTAGTATCAGCCATGAGGTATCGGACAGGACATTCACACACGAGGGAAATATATACAATATACATATTAAGAAACATTGTATTCAAATAATCATATAGCATAGGAGCATATATACTCAGGATAAGAATATTGTTTAAAGGAACATTGTATACAGAAGCTAGGGATGAGGTCAGCCTACACCATTTTGTTTCTTGGAGCCAGAATTAGGGTATTTACTCTATCTAAAATTATATAAGTTAGTACACTTGTGGCTCCGAACAGATGATATGTTAGGTTACAGCTCACATCATGGACAGTGCTCATGAGTCGATCCCACCGCTGCCACCATGTTGAATTGGTTATCCATCATTTACTCCGGCTGACAATTGCTCTTGGCCTTCTTTCGTCAAAATTAAGATTAGGGCTGCAATTAAGTTTTAGGTTTATAGGTGTAGGGTATTAAAGGTTAGGATTAGTGTTAGGTCCAGGATTGAAGTTAGGAATTTGGTTGGTGTAGGAAAGTAAAGGACTCTTGTTTGATACAATGTTTATATGGTAATAGACCCTGATTCTTCATCAAATTTGTGTTTGAAACGATGCTCAAACCTCTGTTTTACTAGTAGATGTTCTGGTATTTGTTTCGTGCATGATGTTTAGACTAGAAAAGGTAATTACTTGTCCCATGGCTATGAACCTATACAATAAATGTTGTTGGTCAGAATGGGGTGAAAGTGCAGACCCTGGGTCAGCTAAGAACTTTGTCATAGGTTGGTGAACCACTTGTTGCAGGACAGGAGATATCCAGGGGGCCAGCTGGATTAAGGTGAAGGAAATTCAGGTTAAGGAATCATTTTTCCTTCAAGCTCTGCTTAGGCTTCATTAGATCGTATTCCATGACCTTAATAATCACTAAACTCTACTAATATAAAGTTTATGCTAAATTACATTAGGTAATAAAAATCTATAGTAAAAATTCTAGGAATTAACTTGAAAGTCCTTCTAAGTAAATGTTTATTTTTCAGTCGTACTCTGTCCTTTTCCATTACTTTGTCTTATTGGTAAATTTGCTTTGTTTAATAATAATTGCACATGCAGCCCGCATTGCTGCAAAGATCATTTGTGAATAATTTGTGTGCAGCACAGACCATGAATGATTGCCTTTAATTTGAATACAAAGTCAGTTAGTTCTGTCTTAGTTCACAAGCACATTTTAATACCGCTTACGCAACTGTTTCCTTCCTCCCTTGAAAGATGATAAATGGAGCTTAATGAAGGATTACTTGAATAAATTCTGGATATTTAACTTAATTAGGATTTTGCTTGTGCTGAAGAGTGATTAAACAGGAACCTGTCTGACTTATACTTGTGATACCCAACTGCTCTGGAAGGTTGCAGACAGAATATTCAATTATTCATCAAATTCTTTGCACAAGGACACTGATTGCCATGTGTGTAAATGAAATTAGAGACGTATTAACTCAAAGAGAACTTTTGCCTTTATGTTTCATTATAATGAACATTAATGTAATAATGGTGAGATTAAGTCAGTAGCAATCCCTCCCCCTCCTCCCCCCTCCCCAACCCCAAATAATACTTTTAAACAAATTTGTCTTGTTATCACCATGAGTCGTGTAGAAATTGGCATACTCTGGACTGGAGGCTGTTATAATGTTGAATAAGCCAACTTTAGACACATAAGCCTCGGGATGAATAAGAGTCTTTGGGCCAACCTAAAGGTAAATGAGCGTCAGTGAAATGCTTCCAAGTTCTGATGATAATTAGACAGTTTAGAGACAGGGTAAAACTGGCAAAATGATTTAAGGTTGATTAATATCTCTGAAATGAGGAGTTTCTAGCAATTAATACCTCCTTTGCAATGAACAAGCTACAAATATTCACCTATTTCATTTGTGTATTCTGTAAGAGAGATTCCAATGCAATTCTGTGTAAAGAAGTATGAAATATGAGTTTGAAGAACAAAATATGCCTAATAAATTATCAAAATTATATATAGCAAACTCAAGATGCAATTTTGGGGGTATTTTTATGTCAAATCAGATGAACTACATAATTTTATGACACTTCTTTTTGGAAGAAATAAACTGTGAAATTGTGTGTTAATGAGTTAGGCTCTTGATTAAAAGTAACAATCAGAGTTCTAAATTTGGTTTGAGAGGGAGTAGACTTTTATAGACCAGCTCTTCCTTTATTACTTCTAAGTGCTAAGGTGTAACTTGTCATCATTTGACTCAGTCGGTAACACCCTTTTCATGTTTTCACTTGCTAGCCACATTCACCCATCTCTGTTTCCGTCTCAAAGATCATCGGTTCAGAGATAGAACGGGGTATTACAATGCCCTTTAATGCCATTCTGGCTCCAAACAAAAAATATTTCCTTTCAGTATTAGGTGTGAGATGGTTGGGATATCAAGATCAACGTCAGAATGTTCTAGCTGCAGGCACTTAACCATGATTTCCTGAATAGGGAATCCAGCAAAGGAAATGTAGAATTATTCTCACCTAGATATCACTGCCCCATTCACATTTGACAAAAGATTAGGAGCTAAACTTCTCATAAGTAATATCAAACGTTAAGTTACCGGTACTTGAAATCAAGTTTACTAAATTTGTATTGTGTCATCAATATTTTGTTATTGATTTGATAAAAATGGGGAGGGTGTGATAAATATTTTTTTGTCCGCTGCAGAGCACCAAAAGGGAGTTAATATTTAGCAATTTATACAGAGTTAACACATTTGATCTACGGTAAACAGATGATATATTGATCTCAATTCCAACAGAAAGATTACAGAGAGTCCTTTTCAGGACTCCCCAATCCTCCCCCCTCTCTCACATGGTGCAACCGCAAGCCTACTGTATAAATTCCAACATGTTGTAGGATATATTTTAACAAATAATGAAATAGATTGGCTTGTCAATTGTCACCCAAGATTGATATGAATTCACTTTGGTTGCACACACTTCCTTCAAATTCTATAGATTGGATGATGTAAATTGTGTTGGATTATGTGTAGTATGATATAGCAGTTTACATTCTTAATTCATTTTATGAATGTCTTTAAAAATTCTAAATATAGAGCTCTTTTCTTAATCAGTGAAGGTCAAGTCATTATTTAATCAATATCGACTTCCTCATATGAAATGGGGTCCCAAAGCCAAGGAAACATGACATTTACTGCTGGAATATGTGATATGTTTAAGTGCGAGCTGAAGGTGTAAATTGAGGAACTATTAGCCAACCAGAGCTTTTACGTAGGAGGGCCATTTGTTGGGACAGAGGGTGGAGATGTAAGAAGTGTCAGTTGGATTTGGTCTCGGCTGTCAGAAGTGGAAGATATTAAAAGAAAGTGAGCTAGATTACAATCTTTGAAAGATATTTTTGTTCGGAAGATGGAAAGGAAATGTAGCCATGTTCGTAAAGGTAATTTGATGTGCATAGCCAAATGAAGAGGGATTAGTAGGCAGGCCTACATGATGCTTTGCAGAATGAATCACCTTTATAATTAGATTATTTCTCCTTTGTATAAGGGAAAATGCTCTTATTGTTTTATATCAATTGCAACTTTCCTTCAATATACTGTTGGCCCAAATTGGCAAGATGTCAGAAAATACACTAAGAATTATGCAGTAGCTTATGAAGAATTTTCCACATGAAATTGAGTTGGCTATGGCACTAATAGATGTTATTGTGAAGACTTGATACCCTTTTCCTTTTCTATAATGGGATAATGATTGTAATGAGTTTACTGTCCTGGAGAGATAATGGTCCCACAGCTTGAAATCAGTGTAGTTACAACCCTGTTTCCTGTGTTCTTGACTCAAGTGGCTTCTGGTGTTAAGTGCATGTGTACAGACGGCTATTTCCACCGGCCAGGCTGGCGAGGAATAATTATTGTTTCCATTCTATTTTGCTGGTCAAAATGTGGACTTTCGTTGTATTGGATTATATGCCTGGAGATTTTGTTTATTCAGAAATTTAAAAGATAGTGCATTTTATATTATTTGGAGTATCCAATTAAGGTACATGTAAGAATCTGTGCTGCGACAGAAATGGTAGTTTGCTTAATTTATTGCATAGTTTGAGAACAGTCCTTTTCAGGACTCCTCAATTCTCCCTCTCTCTCACATGGTGCACCCGCAAGTCTACTGTATAGTTTGAGAATGTGACAGTTTTAAAAGACTGGCCTAAATTCAAATTTAGGGGGAACGAAAGTGGTAAGTACAAATGAAAGAAAAAAATCTTGTGGTTTTTGTGTTTGTCGCTGGTTAGTGGGATTTGTTTACTCTTTTTGACTCATCATTTTGAATTTGCATTGAATAAGGAGATTTGTAGTGACAAGAGGTTCAGTTTGTCATATTATTCAATGATATATTAGTTCAGTCTATGAGGGTATTGTAATCTATGGTCAAGAGACCATTTGTACACCTGTTACAATCTAATTAACAATTCAATTATTTCTTCTCTTTCTCTTTCTCTCTACCTCTAACTACTTTATTATAACAGGTGGTCGTATTCCGAGTTCTTCACCCGCTACCGTGTGTTGATGGTCCGGAAAGAGATCAACAAGAAAGACGTGAGAGGGACCAGCGAAAAGACGCTCAAGCGACTCATTGTGGTAAGCCCTAGACACTTTCAAACTCGGCTCTGACTCAAAGAAGTTATAACTTCTATCTCTCTTTCACCCAACAGTGCTAGTGACCCATTACGATAATCAATTTAACTTTCTTCACGTTCTGTACAAGAAGAAAATGTCACGTGACTTGGCCGGGAGTCAGCATTGTTGTTTTATACCTGGCTCAGCTCGAGATAAAGTATCAAAGTCATGTACTTGTTAAAGAATTGATTCCTTTTCGCAGACAAATTGCCTGTCATCTGCAGACGCCAAGCCTTGGTCAGCGTGAAGATTTAATGCTTTAAATTGAGGTCAGATTAATTGCCATGGGGATTTTGGGGTAGGGACCATAATTTTACTCTAACACTTAATAACAAATCGTATATGACTAGGCTACAAATGTCAATTGTAGACTTCACCCTTTTATCTTTTCAATTTTTGTAATTGCTTTTGTTTTGTAAGTAGATGACCTTGCAGAAATATTTGTTCAAAGAGTTGAAATACATAAAGATGTTGTAGGCGGTTTTGTATAAGATGAACTCCCTTGACTTGAGATGTTCGCAAAGAACTCGTATTTTATGTTCGCAATACAAGCAACATAGAAATATTTTATTATGAATACTTGTATATAAAGGCAGTATGTATGAAGGAGGCCTTTTTTATATGTCAAAAATGTTCCCTGGGAAAGAACATGCTAGAGTTGGTTATTTTTTCCCTTATCAAATTAAAACAAAAGGAAATAACGGAAGGAAGAGACGGCTTTAACTTTGTACCTACTGATGAGTTTACAAAGGGTACAGAGATTGTACATTTGACTTGAATACAAATCTTAAATGATTATCATTATTATTATTATTACTCTTAAAGAATAGGTAGAAAGGAATGGGATATTTAGTCTTTACACTCTTCAAAGCGATATTATATGTTAGGAAACACAAGGGGACACACCTGTGGCAGAAGCACTAAATTTATTTGGCATTTTTAATTCGTCCTCTGTTGTGCTCAAAAGGTAACAATCTGACTCAACGGCCATCGGTTCCGACTTAAAAGGTGTCTGATTTGGACCAAGGTCGATGCTTACACATTTTGTCATGCTTTTCTTCCCCCCTCCTGCTCGCTCCCTAGGTGGCAATGAGATTCCATTGGACGACAATTACGAGTCTGGACAGTTGCCTGTTTAGTAGGGTTATAGGGGCAAAATATGAAGTTTAGTCATTGTGAAATTGAAGACAAGGAAATATAATGTTTTTCTGCTTTAGTTTCTGCTTTGTATAAGAGAGATGGGTACCTTTCACACATTCCACATATATGTATTGAATTACATTAAAAAAATACAAACATTTTTGTCAGTGTTATCAACATTTTTCTTTTGTTCTTTTCTATTGAAATACTTGTTGGTATTGTGGGCTGCAATTGATAACAAATAATTAGCAATTGAAATCAATTCAATCTCTTATCTCTTTAGTACTGAGTTGCAATTGATATTCATTACAAATTATCTGTATTCAATCCCAACTCTTTTATGAGACAGGGCCTTAATGTTACATAACAAGGAAAAGCTTATACATGTATAATAGGGAAATATATTTATAAATCAACTGCTTGCGCCAATTTAGATATCATGATGTACTGGGTACTTCTCTCTTCGTGCCTAAAACAATTTTTGTTATTTTGCTTATACAGTTATGTTTTGCATATTGTAATCTTATGATTTTTATCCCCAATTTCGTATAGCGTGAAAACCCAAAGGTTTGTGATTTCCTTCACTATGGTTTAAACTTTGGGCCAATGCTTGCATGAAATGCTGTTTATATTTATATTTTTTTTACTTTCAATTTTTAAGTTTTGAACTCTGCATCTTTCTTCCAAAAAAGAGCACCATTGCTTCTTCAGATCTCTTTCATTGAATTATAAATTACTTTTGAATTCCGAATAGAATAAAGGCAATATTTCTACCAGGAGATTTAAATTTGTCATCATCATAAATTTTACTTCATGTGTGATCACCAAAATTTCCTCATCATGTTTTTTGATGGAATTATTGTACCTTGGTACAATTGAACCCTAGCTTTCTCAAATGTTTCAATACTTGTTTCTTACTTTCGTCTCTACTAGAAAATCCATGTAGTTTAATGTAAATTCCAGCAGTAACAGAACATTTTTTGAGTACCGGTAGTACTTAATGTTTTACAATGGCAACATAGGATTTTAGAGAAAAAAAGGTTGATGTGTGTTATAACCGCATGTCTTAAATAATCTTGATGTCTTTAATAGTTTGGTGTGGTGTGGGATTTTTGGATTGAAATTTGACAGTTTTATTAAAGATCTTTATCTTTGTGAGATATGAAAGAATTTAATTCTTGATTGATTTGGGGGGAAATCCATTTAGACGTAGATACATTATCGTATGGAGGCAGGAATATGAAATTAATGACAAAGCAGCTCAATTTTCTTTCATCTGTGTAAAATTTGCATGAAAAGATTGTTTTAATGGCAGGAAATATATCCTTGAGATTTGTGGATAAAGAGTTTTTTACTCAAGAAAAGTATCCTCTTTTATGCTATAAAAAGAGTAACGTTACAGTTACCTGGCAAAAACAATATGTTTTCTTTCAAGTCAGCAAGGACTATCATGTGCCATGAAAATTGAAATTTGCGTCAAAAGGGGAGTAGTGGAAGCAATTAGAATTTAGTGTGTAGGTAATTCTATCATTGCCTTGTTACTCTCATGTTACATGTAATTAAGGTACTGTAGTGAGCTTTCCAAAATGAATTGGTCTTCTTTGTCATAAAGATGCTGAAGCTCACCTTTCATATCTCATGATTACTCCATTGTTAGGGTCTACACATTTTGAAAGTAGAATTTCTAAAAAGTATATTGCTTCAGTGAGCATCTAGATGGGAATGAAACATTTGAGCTGTGACGTCACACATGATCATCCTACTAAGTGATATATATGATGAGCTATTTCTGAAAGTAACGTTTCACGAGGAAGATATGTTCTATATTTCTTGTCTGAAGTTTTAGATGAGTATTACTTGTTGAGACCAGGAACATGTCCCATTGCAATATTGCCCTTAAAAATGTGATGTATCCTAGAATCTAAATGTTAGATTCATTTGATAAAAGTAACTAAGATCTGCCCACTCTCAATCCCCAATCAATAACAGAATATTAAAACCACTTTCATTTTTACATGACACCTTTTTTTAAGGATCCAGACAAGTACCAGTTTGGTAAGACCAAGATCTTCTTCCGAGCGGGCCAGGTGGCCTACCTGGAGAAGCTGAGGGCAGATAAGCTGCGTGCGGCCTGCGTACTCATGCAGAAGACTGTGCGAGGCTGGATGCAGCGCACAAAGTACCAGAGGCTGAAGGCAGCAACCATCGTCATGCAGAAGCATACCAGAGCTTTCCTTGCCAGAAAGTGAGTAGAACTAAATAAAGGACTAGCAGTTTTAAATGAAGTAAAGGATTAGGACTTATGGGCATTGAAAAATAGGACCAAGTATAGGACCAGAGCTTATTGGCCTGAAAAAATAGGATCAAGTATGGAACCAGGACTGATTAGCCTGAATGAATTAGGACAAGGTATAGGATCAGGACTTATTGGCGTTATAACTTCCAATTGGATTTAATTTTATATCAATCAGGTGTTCCCTTTTTAGAAGAATGAGAAAGTAGACTTTGATATCAAACCACTACTAGTATCTTTGTATGAGTAAACCCTCTCCCACTCTTTGTGACGATCTACTTAATTTTCTGCACTTTTTTGACGATGTCTTTCAAATTAAGAAATTAAGATCAGACTTCCTCCGATTAAAGTGGTGACAGTCTCTGCATGTGGCAGGTTCTTTCCACGATGGGCTTTACACCGCAGATTGAGCCAATGACATGTTAATCTTCCTCCCCTGCTGGCCTGGCGATTTGAATTCTGATAAAGCGGTTATCGGGCAAGACCAAGTGCTATCCAAAACAGATTCATTTAATTCATTCTGAATGTTAAAGACCTCAGATAAAGTGCCAAGTGTGGAGATCTTTACAGTGATTATCTGGTTGGTACTTTGAGGCTTGCTCAGCACGGGGAGAGGGCTTTTCTGAAATGTAAGTTTAAAGGAAGGTAATGCAAGCCATTCAAGCCTAGTCATGCTCAAGAATGGTCACCCAGCGCAAGAGGAAATCAAAGGAAATTGTTACAATTTGGAGATCGGAGGAGATGGTCGTGTTCTTATCGGAGTTCGTGCCTTGGACCTTGTCACCCGCTGGAGTCTGTTTTCCGTCGTCATTATTTTCTGTACTTTTGAACACTCCAGTGAATGTCTCCAGGTTCTGCATTGTCTACTCAAATGCAGACCTGACCCAATGAACATCTTCTTGTACTAAATCTTCTTCAATGATTGTGGATCCCTACAGGTCCCTATATAGCTTTCATTGTAAATAGGGGAATGGGTTAGAGGCTTTAAAAGTTTTAAAGTTTTTAAAGTGGATTAAAGTTTTTTTAAATTTTGGAAAATTTATAAGTAGAAATCTTTGTTTTTTTAATTTTTATTCACTCTCCCATCAATTTCAACGAAGCACTTGGGTTCCTACCTACTAACCTATTTGTAGTATGAATGCTACCAGATTCTAAATAGGTCTATAAGCCCCTAAAAGATGGTGTTCAACAAGATCGTGCTGAGTTTGATGATTCCAATAGTACTTGTTTAGAGGTACCTAGATATTCCTCCTTGCCTGCCTAATGAAGGTCCTGATAACACCTGCTGCATACCGTTGTTCTGTAGAGCAGTTTAGTACAATAGCTTTCAATGCTCTAGAGAGTATATTTCCCCTCTATTTTTAGACTAAACATCCTCAAACATGAAAATGAAAATATCTCTTTCCTATTTAAACATGACCCATACTTTCGATGTATAGAAGGATAGGACCAATTTGCATCCCCCTCCTGACTTCCACTTATATAAAGGTATAATTTCCTATGTCCCAAAGCACAACATGGACATTTAGGTGACCTCTCCTCGGAGTTTGACCATCCACTTGCTTCTTTCATCCTTGATTGGTTGTAAATATAACTGACATCCATGTTGATCTGAGCTCAGAATTGAGTCATCATCATTTAGGGAAAGCTTAAAAGATCTTTTTATTCGAGATGAAGCGAGTCCAACCATTTCTCAAAAACTAACGTTGATCATTGGACTACCGACATGATATCAGATCTAGAGGTTAGTCTTTGATCCTTTGGGAGGGGCAGGAACATGTAGAGGGGGGAAATGGCACCCTGACTTCCCCGATAATTTTATCCATGGGTGCGAGCTGTCCCGTTAGTTCCTGCCGATGTGACTTCAGAACAGCTGTTGATACCACACTTGTATACAAGGCAAGGGATTCTGTGTCATATCTTCTTTCCTCAATTTGAGAATGCAAAGAAGCTAGGAAAGTCATAATCACCGTGGGTCAGCACGTGTGCATGCATGCTACCCAAAAGAAACTGTCGACCCCCTCCCCTCAGATGGGAAACTAGATTTCTGCCGTGAGCCTCCCGTTTCAAGCGGATCAGCAGGGCTTTGCACTGTCGTTGATTATTTGATGAAGTTTCTCTTCAAGGCTTGACTCATTCTCTGCAAGCCAGCCTGCTTGATTCAGCCTGCCTACCTCTCGTCTGTGTCAGGCTGCTTCTCTTTAATCTCCGCTGCTTGGCAGAGGGGCGAAGCAGTGACCGTGTGAGGAAACTCAATTTGATAACATTCCTGGATTTGCCTCTCTAGACCAAATACATCCCTGAGTTCTTTGTTTCTCTGAGGATTTTTGTGAATAGATGTCTCATGGGAGCCTCGTCTTCAGTGGATGTTATCGTTAGAGATCTTAACAAGCATTTTGTGGAAAGGAAATCTTGAGTTTTGACCAGAAATTCCAATCAGGAAGAAGTTTTCTCTATGATTATATGATCAGTCAATACGTCATTATCACTTTGGAGTTGTTTTTGACTAACTGTCACATTTGAATACTCAGTGTCTAATTTTGCAGAATTCTTTAATGGGTTCCCCAGCAGTGAACCTGTGGGTATTCTAAGGTGCTGTGTGTTGGCTGTCACGCCTTTAATTGGAACAGTGTATCACAGTGCTACATTTTCACATCAAAAGAAGATTCCTTGCTCTTGATGCAACAGCATGGATTTGCATTCTCCATTACTCTGTGATTATATTTTTGGAATAATTTTATGCCTATCAAAGCGTCCTATCAGACTTGATAACTGTCATGATTGTTCAATTTTTATGTGGAACACCTAGGATATAAATACCCGTGATATGTGTAATGATAAATGGAAGTGTGTTCATCATTTTGAAAATTGGATATTAGTTTCTTTTTGTGTGTGGTAATCCTTTTTGTGACCATGCATCGCAATACGGAGCTTCGCTCACTCCAGAATACCCTTCTTATCGTCAGGCTCACCAAGTTCTTGCGGGAAACACGGGCCTCCATCATCGTCCAGAAGACATGGCGTCGCTACCGATGCCGCCGCGACTTCCTCATCATCCGCAACGCAACCCTCAAGATCCAGTCGTACTACCGGGGAATGGTCGGTCGTTGTATCTACATGGAGGCGCTGCGCCAGCACCGGGCCACAACCCTCCAACGGTACATCCGTGGGTGGCAGGTGCGGACATGGTACCGGAAAACAAGAAGAGCCCTTGTCTTGCTACAAAGCTGCGTGAGGAGATGGAAAGCAAGGAAAGAACTGAAACAACTCAAGGTAAACAGACGTCCTTTAGTCTTTAATATATTATCTTGGCAGTTAATTTAATAATGTTATACCATTTTTCTTCTATATGCTCTCCTTCATAGACTGCTAGTGGTTTCTTTAAATATACAAGGCTTTTATTATTGAAAGTCAGCAGTGTTCATGGTATTATATGAATATAATTGATAGTTGTAATTGCTTATGTCCAGCAAATGGTCTGTTTAGACGCATTTTTAAAAACATGGGCTTATTAAAAGTGAGTCTTGGTTTTGCAATTTTCTATGTACGGTATTTACAGAGAAGTATATGATACAGAAAAAAAGAGGGATAACACATCTATACTATCATTTTACCTAAGAAGATAAATTATAGATTAACATTATAGATTGACACAAAAGTTTCCCATTGACTTCATCAAGTATGTATATCTGTGATCGGTTTTGGCATTCCTGTGAGCTTTCCCTACTATCAATCATTCCCAAAATGAGCTGCAAAGGGGAAGGGAAGTATCTGTTTAGACAATCTGTCAACATACAGCCAATATATGCCAACCACAGAGAGATAGCATCTTGTGATAAAAGCCTACTCATACTTGTACGATTGCACTCAACAAAACGAAATATCTACCCAAACAAAAATTAAAAGAATTTGCGCCGATAGTCTGTTATGAAATCCGTCGTATTGGGTAGGTAGGGTGTAACCGTCAAAAGGGATTTTCATAAATGATTTTAAACTGCTTCCATTTAAAGAAAGAATCCTTCACCTGTTCTTTAAGGAAACAGGAAAGATTCTGGCGAAAGGGAAAAGGCACAAGGCACATTAATGTCGTCAAGATGTCGTAAGCAGGCTTCAAATGCCCTCTAAATCCTTCAACTCAAAACTTGAAATCTAAAGAGAAAAATTGAGGGATTTTTGCTATTTTCATCTTGTGATTCAGGCAAATCTTTCTCTGATTTGAACTCATATATGGAGCCAGGGTTTTCCTGGACTTGTGGCAGGCACAGAACCTTCACTCATATAGACCCCCTATGTGTGCTTGACATGAGTTAGGAAAGCTTTTTGTTTTTAGTCATGCTGTACTCTCTTGCCATTTTTCATGATTATTTCCTTCCTTCATAATCACTCAGTACCGTTAGATTTAGTGATGGTATCACATTTTTAGTGCACAATGAATACTACTGTTAAAAAACTATTACTACTGCTACAACTGCTATCATTACTACTTCTAATTCTACTAATACTAATACTATAACTACTACTACTACTACTACTACTACTACTACTACTACTACTACTACTACTACTACTACTACTACTACTACTAATACTACTACAACTACTACTAATACTACTACTACTACTACTACTACTACTACTACTACTACTACTACTACTACTACTACTACTACTACTACTACTACTACTACTACTACTACTACTACTTCTACTACTACTACTGCTACTACTGCTACTACTACTACTGCTGCTTCTTCTACTATTACTACTACTACTTCTACTTCTACTTCTACTACTACTTCTACTACTACTACTGCTACTACTGCTACTACTACTAATGCTACTACTGCTACTACTACTACTGCATGCTGCTTCTTCTACTTCTTCTACTGTGCCCTTACCATTACTGTTACTTCTTTTCATATTGATTCTACTAATACTACTAAATTCATTTGTGTTTATTTTTCTTCTTTTCCTCCTGCATACCTTTCTTATTTGTTTTTTACTTTTCATTAAAGTTTGTTCCTACATGTGTGTCCTTTCATTGTACATACACGGGCAACATGTATTTTCATTGCTGATTATTATTAAAGCGAGGTAGTATATGATTCATAAATGTTAGTCATAGTGACATGTGTCCTTAAAAACCGACCTAAATTTCACATTAAACATCTTAATCTATGATTGATACCGACCTCCAGGCAAGCCTGTGTAGTCCATTGTTATTTCAATGAGTGCTACAAAGCAACCATAAATGATCATCTAACCAAGCTAGTATCTACAGTACAGAAGCTACATTTTCAGATTAAGTGTCAAAATAAGGTCAAATAAAGATAACCTATGAAATATAACTCTTCATGGCTTATAAAACGATTCTTGACCTATTTGTGAGTCAACTCCAAAATCCAGGCTAAGAAAATGCCTACTACCTAATTCACCAGTATTCATCATTTTTTATCTGCTGAATGTGATATACTATGAGTAAATCCTAAATTTAGATAAACGATAGTCTAATTGGTATCAGTTTACAAAACAATGAGTGTTGTAACCTTTCAAACTCTGATTGACACATACAGTGCGGATTATGACACATGCCTTCAGTACAAGCATGTGGTTACAGAATTTAGCCATATTGCATCAAAATTTTCCATAAATAATGACACCCTAGTACAAGTCACCAACATAAATACATGTAGCACTAGCATTAACAAGCAATTTGAATTGCTGCAAGACAGAATCAAAGAAAGTTAGGCTAATTTTTACATTTTTATTATGCCTCGATCGCTAAAGGGCTGAACATTTTTGAAAACTTATTCTAGAAATCCAAATGTGATTGAATTGAGTTCTTGCATGGATATTACCACTTAATTGTCAAACCAGGAAAGTGTTAAAAGATTAATTACAATCCTAATCGTACATTTGAGAGAGTGAAACTGAAAGTCCCAAAATGGTCTCGCAGTTTTATTGTCTGTATGAGAAGAAGTATTAACACTTACTTCAGTCTGTTAACTACCAACTAACGAGCAATTCACAGTTTATGGTTTCTATTTTGGGGGTCAGCTAATAGTTTTTATGGGTGCTATAGAAAGTTATTCTCACAAAGGCTTTATTTTTCAAAGCTGATGATCCACTCAAACATGCTTTGCCTATGCTGCATTAGTGAAATGAAGCCATGTAGCAATATAAAATTGATGTTGATATGTAGACAGAATCAACCAGAAAATTGAAAATCATAATATGATATCTATAGTGTCATTATAGCAATTTAAAAATGTGTCTGAATTTCTGCATTGAAAAATAATTACAATCCCAGTAAACTAATTGAGATGACCTAGAATTAGGCTATCAGTTTTCAACAACAAAAACAACAAAAAGTGGGGTGGTACTTTGCAATCCACAAGTTAGAGCACCAACGTCATATGCATCATGAAAAGTATTGTCTTCTACATTATAGGCCGTATTGCAACATAAATAACATTGATTAATTTCTAAGAAACAACAATTGAAAAGAAACATAAAGAAACAAATGACAAAACCTGTAGGTATGACTAAACAACAAAAAGTCCTAGCTATCATTGTTTAAGTGCTTCCTTTAGTTGTCCTGATCAATGAGTGATTACAAAACTAGGGCTCCTACTACCCCCTCTCTTTCCCCTTCCTGATCCCCCCCCCCCCATCCTAGGGTAAGTACTTCCCCTAAGGATGCTAATCTCTGACGCTATAGGGCTCATATGTCCCCCCCCCCTCCCAAATTTTTTAACTCAGGGGTTGATTATTTTTTCCACCCTAGGATGTCCATATTGTAGATACTAGAGCTCATACAACCTGTACAAGCCCTCATTTTGTCCCCAATGGATGTCCATATCCTTCGCACTTGATCTCAAATTTAAAAAACTTGTATTGATAGCTCTCCCATTGATGTCCATGACTATGATAACATGAAGGCTTGTACACTTCTTACCCCCCCCCCCCCACCCTCAATTTGTGGTTTTCCCCTCCCCTGTGGCTAAGCATGATACCCTTGACTTTGTACTTCCCTCCTGTACGTGTCATGTGTGCAGGAATGGGAGTGCGTGTCAGGCTACTGCCTCATGGGAAGGAGAGGTCACTATATCACTTCCTGTATTAATCGGGTCATATCTTCAAGGTCGTTCAGTGTGGGGTGGGGAGAGTCCTAAGTGGTAAACTTCTGAGTTTGAACCAAAACTTGGCTCAAGCCAAATATTTTATTCTTCATAATAAGGACATTTAGCTTCCATAGATTGTGTTCACTATGCTACACATTTAATGAATGAATGTGCATTACTTATGAAATTAAATCATATTCAACCAGATCAGATGACTTTATAGTCACCCAGTGTCTTAATCACATATTTTCCTCAAACTTCTCCAGGTATACTTTTGTGATAAATCTGTCCCATTGTATTTCTTAAAAAGCAAGTACATGAACAGTGGAAATACTTTTAGAAATGTAATGTTTTCAATATTATCCAAATAAAAATCTTTCATGTTTCTTAAACCCTCAGATTACAAATATCTCCCATTTTATTTAAAGAAGTGTGCTTCTTTAGCATCTTACTGTATTAGGTTAAGGACAGAAGAGTATACCGGCCTCAAACACAGTATTTCTCAGAACCATAAATCTTGCCTGACAGACCACGATCGAGCCACATTAATCCAATAATCATTAATTAACATAGATTGAGATGTATCCTGTCCTGCAGGAAGAGCCTTTGAGTCACCCAGAATCTGGATGACAAGTTAGCCAAACATTTCAATCACAGCTAGGACCTGCCTTATCACATATAGGTATCTAGAGTAACAGCTTGAGTTTTGAAGAAGAAAAAACAATTAACTTTCAAATGAGTTTGTTTTGATTGTGGACATCCATCCAGCACTACAACGTAGTTAAGTAGCTGATGAAAGACAAGTTTTAGCAAGTGTTTAAATCTAGAGGGGACTTAGAAAATTCTTTATTCTGGCTTTTTGGAATCATATAGAAACTATCCTAGGGGTATTGGAAATGAATCATGGCAAAATCAAAAGATATGGTATGAGATTTGAACAGATCAACCTAGTTTTTGTATTCGGTTCTATAAGAAATGGAAAATCTGAAAATGTCTTTTACAATCTTAAAGATTTTTACACCAGTCAATCAGTTGGTACTGATCAGAGATCAAAGTTGATATCAGAATGAATACATTTTACATCCTCCTAAAGAGAATTTAAACCGGTTGAATAACAAGCCCAATACTATGTGAGCTTCCAGCTAAGTACCAAACTTATCTATAAAAAACACATTACCAAAACATAAAAATTATGTAGTATATAACAAATGATAGATGCTGTCAGTGAGAGTGAATTTTGGTGAGAATTATCTGTCACTTTCAACTACCCCTATGAGCCTGTGAGATTGCACTTGATCAAGTGATAAATTATTTCCTTGTCTGTCAGAGTTTTACAGACTACCTTACTCATATCCTATGACATTTCCTTCTGGTCAGTGGACATTGTGATGCAGTCTTCCCGAATTTCAATAAATCATCAAGAATATTTTGGGTCGTAGGTTGAGAAATGTACACGGTAGCTGATGCATTAATTCCTGTTATTAATAGTGATTTGTTTTTAATTCTTTCAATTTTCCTTTAAGCATCGTGAGAATATGGGGACACTTTATGAAAAATCCTTTTCAAGTAACATTGCTAAATATGATAGCCCACCTCATAGGAATGAGGAAGTTTATTAAATAAATGTTCAACTGTACCAGACCTCAACCTTCTTGTCTAGGAGTCATGTTTTAATGTAGATAAAAAGTTGTATGCTTTTTAAAACACATTTTAAGAGACCATTTTATTTATCGATTTTGTATGTTTATATTTACTAATGTTGACTTTAAGCTCAAGATTATGTTAAAGGAATGCTGACAAGTCCAAATATCACTATTTTAAAACTTGCAATTCTTGCCAGGACATGATTTCAAAAGCATACCGTAAATGATTTTTTTTTTTTAATTTTTTTTTTTACAATAAATCTTTTGAAGCTAATGAGCTGTCTATTCAGCAACTATGTTTTACTACTTTTACTACTGTACATATTCATAATTAGCTGGTGTATTATGTTTCTCATTTCTTACTATTTCATTATTTTATATCAGATCGAGGCTCGCTCAGTGGAACATTACAAGGCCCTCAACCGTGGTATGGAGAACAAGATTATCTCCATCACGCACAAGGTTGATGAGCTGGTAAGTAGCAAATCTTGTTTCTGCTTTATAGCTACAAGAATTGTCAACCAATACATTTCTATTTAAAGTAATCTACATCAACTTCTACATATGTGAACTTTTGTTGACAATTATTATGTTGGTATGTAAATTTTCACAAAAGTGTTTTTTTTAACGGGCTATGAATTCAATGATTTTAATCTCAGTTATATTGGATAAAACACAATGAATCCATTGTAGAGTAATAGTCCTTCTGTAGCATTATGGTTGACTACTTACAGACTCACAGATACACCGACAAATTTCTGAGACTTTATTTCATTCTGCAGCTCTGAAACCATTTTGCTGGGAATGTATTAAATGATTTACTATTTTTACATGAGACATTTTAAGTCTCTTCTTTATTTTGTTTTTCTTGGGAGAGGTTGTAAGGTACTTGATTTGAACAGACTTCCAGCAGTACATGTACCTGTTATAGCTCTGATTATTCCCTTTAGATTGGCCCCTTAGAATGGGCCCATTTGGATGACAAAGTTTATCTGGTCAGTGACAGCGCTGGCAATTCAGTATGTGTAATTTGTTGGGGGAGAGAGAAGGGGGTATAGGCTGAATGACATAGATAGGTATGTAATGTCATATCCAATATCCCTGACAAGGCACTAATTTCCTTTTGCAAGACGTTAATCTACATTTGCCAGACTTGACCCAGGTGAGGTCAATGGGTGCCTGGCAAGAATGTATCCCTTGAATAATGGCAGCCCTGCTAATGCCGGAGTAATAATAATAGGTTACTTTACAGACGTATGCTCCAGGAACAGTTGCTCCACTCTGTATTACGTCAGAGACGTAGGGTTAGAGTTGCAATTGGGATTTAGATTAGGTTAGGGTTTCTATTGGGATTTAGGTTAGGTCTAGGGTTGGTGGTTCAATTGTTAGGTTGGGTTAGGGGTTAGGTTAGGTATAGGGTTTGGGTTAGACTTTGGTTATTATAGGATATTGACCAGTCAATTGCCGTAGGGTATATGTTTTACAACTGAAAACAATTTCTTTCTAGGGATCGGGTTCATTCATATTTGCATTTTATGCTCATATCTCTCCTCTAAAAGATAAATAAACATGACTGACCCTTTGACTTATTTGAACATTGGAGTACATGTAGATCACATTAAAAAAAAATTGACGAGATGAAAAAGCATGATGCCCTATGCTTATATGGTCTAGATAGATTCATGTCAGGGACCTACTGTATGGCCAAATTAAAAGGTTCCTGCCTTTTTATAATACAGGAGGCTAGAGGTGATGATTTTGTAGTCAAGTATGACATGGGCAGTGTTTTGACAGGTCCCATGTTACCAAGGAAAAAGACCAGTAGCCCATAGGAAAGGAAATATTTCCTGCCACAAAAGAGTAATACTTTCAGGTGCTTTGCTGAAATGGATGTTATTGAAGAAATGCTCATGGTACCAGTCTAGAAACCTAAGGTGAGGAGAGGCCAGATGATCACAGTGATTAAGTTTGCTTTCCCCTCAAAAAGCCTAGGTGACACCAAATCGTTAATTATAACGATGAAAGTAATAATGATAATTATAGTGTAACTATTTTCACAGTAGGGAAATATTTATTACTGTATTTTTTTAACATTTGGTGACCAAACAGTCCAATTTAGCTCCATAAATACCCAGTATTTGATACTTTTCATTTCTTCTTGAGTCCCTCAAGCACTCTCTTGTCCTATCTCTTCCCATTGCTAGATATCTACCATAATCTGATCAACTATCATATGGGATGTAAAGATTGTTTGCATTTCTTGCAAGGATATTGAAGAAAATGAACACCCCTTTGGCCTTTTTGGCAAAACACTCGTGCATAGAAAGAAATGCACAGCGATGAAAGTTGAAGGGATATATTTTTCAAGTGTTTCCTCTTTCTTCCACCCGTTGAGAGACACTTCCTCGTGATGAATAATGCAAGGAAATCACAATTTTTTCTCTTTTTTTTTCTTCTTCTAAATTGCAAATTTTATGATGGGGACAAATCTGTGTTTTGGGAGAGATTGTAAGTGTAAGTTAGATTGAAAAGATAGAAGATAGGTCATGAATCATGATTTGTAGTAGAATCTTTCTAGTCTTACCTAGTATTGCCTTTCAAGGGTCTAATGATCTCAACCAAAACATGGAACCTTCTGGAGTTTTATAACAGGAAAAGGGTGCTTTCTGATGACCTCTTGTATCACACTACTTCCCTCTAATAAATTATTAAAAATCTTTTGAATACAAAAGCCTAATATTTCTCTATGATATATATAGATATTACATGACTAGACTGAAAATAATGTTTACATCTAGTCACTACACAGACAGACTGTGCCTCTGACACTTAGTCCTGGCCATTGACACCTCTATCAATTTTTCCATATCTCATCACCTCTCTGTACATGGTCCTGACTTTTAGTAGTGAGTGCTTCCTCTCCCTGTTCCTGTTACTATTAAATTTCTCCCCTCTGCTGAAGGTGTACCCCTTCCTCTATTCCCATTTCTTCTTCCCCTGCCCTCCTCCTCCGCCCCCTCCTTTCTATCGCTTCCCCTCCCCTTATCCACCTTTTCCCACTTCCCCTTCCCCTTTCCACTTTTCCTTTCCCAGCTTCCTTTCCCAGCCTCACCTCCCCTTTCCACTCCCCTTCCCCTCCCCCTTCCCCTCCCCCTTCCCCTCCCCCTTCCCCTCCCCCTCCCCTTCCTTTTTCATCCCCTCCCTCTGCTGCCTTGCCTTTCTTATGATCCCCTTTCTTACCCTGCATCTTCTCCTTCCCTCCCTCCCCACCTCCCCTTTCCTCTTCCCCTCCTTTCCCTCTTCTCCCCCTCTTCCCCTCCTTTCCCTCTTCTCCTCTGCCTTTCCCTCCCTCCCCACCTCCCCTTTCCTCTTCCAATCCACCCTTCCATTCTACCCTCTACCCTTCCCTCTTCCCCTTCCCTCTTCCCCTTCCCTCTTCCCCTTCCCTCTTCCCCTTCCCTCTTCCCCTTCCCTCTTCCCCTTCCCTCTTCCCCTTCCCTCTTCCCCTTCCCTCTTCCCCTTCCCTCTTCCCCTTCCCTCTTCCCCTTCCCTCTTCCCCTTCCCTCTTCCCCTTCCCCTTCTCACCCCGTATGTCTCCCTTTTCACCTTCCCCTTCCTCTTTCAATTTACATTGTTCACACATTCACCTCATATCTTGATGAATGTACTAATTAATATCAAATTCTTTAATTAGTCTAATTAACTTCATCTGTCCTGCAGTAAGTAAGATACTATATTTAGTTAGGACTCAGTCTTTGTTCCTCCCTCTGTAATTATCAAGCCATAATATTCATAAGACATTGCAAATTTATTTTCTGGCCATTATGTAAGTAGGATTATAATTGAAATAAATAACATGACTACTCTCATCAATATGAGATGATTGATTATAATAACAGGATTATTAATCAAAACGATGGGGCCATGAGTGAAAATGTAATGAGAGTTATGATAAATAATTATAGAAAATGCTAATTTTTAATCACATTATCTGCAGGCTTAATTGCTTTATTTCTATAATATCATGTTATTAATTCACAATGTCCTGTGCCTGCAGTTCCATGGACTTATTAATTATAGTCCAAATGATTGAAGTCCTGTGGCAATAGACTTATTACAATGTATACATCAAATTTAATATATCCACTGCTTTCGGTATTAGGGAGATAGCAATGCAGAATTTTCATTGAGGAGGAATTTTCCCTGAAAGATGTGATCATAGTTAAGCCCTACGGCAAAGCATTTAAACCATAGTGATTAGCTTAGGAATCACAAATGCTACCAAGGTCATTACATTCATGTTCAAATAATGTCATGAACCCATGATATGAAATATTATATCATTCTTCTTAGTATATTCAACTAACTTTGAGCATTGTGTGATATAGAGGTTCTGAATCAGATGCTGATCTGTAAAGTAACATCCTATATTAAAATCTAAAATCAATTTATTAAGAACAAGGTTGTTTGACCGTTTTTGCTATTATTTTGTTTATTACAGATGAGGTTTAATAGTTTGTGCAAGCTGGGTGTACTGACTTTATAGTGAAATATAAGGACTTGAGAAATATTTTTTCCCAAATATGTTTTCATAAATCCCCTTTTCTCTCTCTCTCTCTCTCTCTCTCTCTCTCTCTCTCTCTCTTTCTCTCTCTCCTCCCCCTCTCTCTCTCTCTCTCTTTCTCTCTCTTGCTCTCTCTCTCTTGTTCTGCTCTCTATCTAGATCGTTTGTTTTAAATGTATCTCTTCATATTTTTTACTTTCTTTATCTCCCTTTTTCTCTCCCCATTTTTTCTCTCAGTATTACACCTACATCTCTGACCCTCTCTTTCTCTTTCTGTCTTTCTCTCCTCATTTCTTTATCCCTGTCCTCTGGTCTGGAAACATCCTGAAGTGTCCTTTCATTAGGGAAATAATTAATCTATTTTAGATTTTTTGAAGGACTCAGCAAATTTCCTGTATGGAAAGCAACCTCCAGACTATACAAAATAGGAAACGAAACAAAACGTTACTTTCCTCGCTTATATTCCCTCTCTCCCACCCTGCTCCCAAAATACCTTGTCTAGCTGCGCAATCACTGAAAGATGAGAGGATCACGGAATATCGTCACACCGCGTATCCTCACTCTTCACTTCTGCTACTGACCCTCAAATACCCATTCACAAGTTGCAATACTCAAAGATTGATATCTGTCCTATTGGGCTGTTTTGCCTGTTCTCCTTTACAGTGTAGTTTAAAGATAGTCAGGGCGGGACATGGGAGGATCGTCACTCAATACAACAAGGGTTTTCTACTCTTTTTCGTTGTGCTATCAACTTGAAATTCGAGATTGAGAACCTAAACCGCAGTGAGACATAGCTGAAAGCAACACCGAAGCACATGCGAGAGTGTAGAAATGAGAGTTTCAGCCATAACTCTTCACTCTGAGCATTTATGTCACAGCTTATTTGTTTGAAACTCTGCCTTGCAAGCCTCAAGAGCCTCCTTTCGTGGTATCGCTGCCTTCAGTCGTGGATTTGCGGTGTCTAGCCATATGCCATGAATTTTAGAAAGACTTCGGCATGCCTGGATATGTTCTGTGACAATTCTGCACAATGCAAAATTTCTGCAATGTATTAAGCTGGGGGGGAGATTGATATAGACATATGCCTAGAGTTTCTCTCTGGAAAACTTTCTGTGTAGTGCAGTTGTGATTGAGCTGGAAGTTTGTCATGGGCAGCAGATTAGTTTAGTTTGTTGTGTAACTCTGGATGTCATGAAGTTTGGATTTTCTATTTCATGGAATATCATCATACTTTGATCATGGATTACATTCATAAAATGGTATGTGATGTCTTCTTGATGTAGAAATACCAGGAAAATGTCATTTTTAGACTTCTGTCTGGGAATGATTTAGATTTTTCTTAGGGTACATGTAGCTAAAATATGAATTGAAAAACACTGATCTCTTCCAGTACCGATGTGCATAAACAGAACAGGAAGCATGTATGTATTTATTGTGTAAGGATTCATGTTCTTGCAATTGATATACACGCGTTCAGTTAATGTTGAGCTATTGATTCATAGCATTTAACCTTATGAATTCTGAATTCTTTCATTTCTGTAGTATAACCACCCACTTCCAATAGGCATTAGTTTGATACACTTATGTGATAACTTCAGTGTGAACATAGTTTCTCACTTGTTAATAGATCTACATAAGTACTGATTTTCAGTCTAAGTAAACTTTGTGAATCTACTTCAAGCCTATATCTACTCTTAAACTATTTATGACTAGATACCTGTACAAGTACTGTATGTAATGGGATATTGATATTTGCTGGTACATATGTAACTCGCTTATTGTCAATTTCTGCAGAAGAAATGCTTTCCTTGCATTTGGCAGGTTACACTGTTATTGCTCTCCTGAAAAAAAAATGATGCTACTTTCTCTCTGCTGTACAACATTAATGCTGGCCGTCAGCGAGCGGGACATACGGTACCTCGCAATCACCATGGGCTTCAATTTAGCAAGTCTGTATTTCCACTCTCTTTCACAGAATAAGGAGAACGTCCGTCTGCAGCATACTGAACAGGTCATGTTGAAGCTCAAGGATGACCTTGGTGATCTAGAGAAGGTCAAGGCCGAGTCCAAGGAGCTCAATAAGACCGTGGTGACCCAGGAGACGGAGCTGGAGAAGCTTCGGAGACTCTTGGAGGAGACCCAAACGGAGAAGGGTATCGTGGAAGAGGAGCTCCAGTCAGTCGTCAAAGCCAGAGCTGAGGTATGTTGTCTAATCATCTTTTATTTAATTTTTTAGAAAGCATGAAGGAATCATCAAACTATGAAGTTTGCTCATAATTCTTTCTTAGAATTGTTTTAGGTGTATTATTTGGAATATGAGTAGCAAACAGTCCAAAATGTGTAATCAGCATAAATTAGTATCGTTCTCTATTTCATTGAAGAATTCAAATGGGAGACTTAATTTACAATATATCTTTGTGTTGTCTAATAGACACATGTCCACCATTTTCTTACTTATGTTTAAGTTTGAAGTAGAGGAAGGGAAATTAATTACTTATTTCAAAATTATAAAATGACAATCAAAGCATCACTTTTTTTATTTCCAGCTGTTGGAAGAAAGATTTTTTTACAAACAGATGATATTTGATTTTGACACTCCCATCTAATGCACTTTCCTTGTCATAAGGTCATTGGAAAAGCTTCTTGCCCTTTTTAGACAAGGATTATCTTACACCCCAACCAAGGAACAAAGTTTAGAAAGTGCTGAGAATGATATGTAGGTCAAAGTTCTAAGTGTATGGCTTATGAAGGGTGTGGTGTCATATTGAACTGAATAGTGATACTCTGTAAGATGAGCTATTTTTAGAGTCAACTTATTTGGCAGTGAAAATATCAAGATATAATCTGATAAAGATGTGCTTTCGTGAATATGTGATGGTGCTGAAATACTGCCAAAAATTTAGCTTATAGGTAGCCATTAGGATTATTAAGTAGTAAGGCAGATAATTGATAAATGTGTGCCAAAAAAATATGCTTGGTATTATAATATGAAGTAATGACTTGAGACTTTCTATATATGGAGTAATGTAGATGCCACAAAGTACCTTATTAAAAGTGAATTAATACTTTAATCAGTCTTGGAAAGCATTCCCAAACTGAGTTTACTTCTGAATTGTAGAGCTCATATTTTGAGCAGGATAGGGGTACAATATATCCTTATATGCAACAATGGCCTCACCCTGTCTTCTAAGATTCATATGGTTTGAATTTGTAGCCTTCCAGTAGAGTCTTATATTGTCACATGATACACTTACCATTATCGTATTCTATTCCTGTCTTTGTTTTCAATTTTACGATATCTTTTAGAAGAATCGGTTGTATGAGCCTTTTCACTGGATATACCTAATTCTATTCATGATTTTGTTTTGTTTTTCATTTTATGAAATCTTTCAAAGAATCAATCATGAGCTTCGTCATCTGATAATCTTATGTTATTGAATGTATTTCATTATTTCTGGACTTCTGTTGTTTTATTTTTGTGAACTGTAATCAGAGAATAAGTTGTGTATAAAAGCATTATCACCTACTGTATCCATTCTATTCCTGATTTTTGATTTTATTTTCCATTAAATCTTTCAGGAGCAAAAGTTGTACGAGGAAGAGACGACTGAATTGAAGGCTAAGCTTCTTGAGCAAGAGACCAACCTAACAGAACTGGAGGAGAGCGTTGAACGTAAGACAATCGTTTGATGATTTCAGTTAAATGTGTAATAGAACAATGCTGATAGGATTGTATATATAGCCTAGGACAGGGACAGGGGCAGTGATTCTGGGAGGATGGGGATGGATGCATCATCCTGGAAAACATTAAACTGCAAACGCTTCCTATGGTTAATGCTGAACATTTGATGCATCATGATGAACAAAAAAATTGTCTTTAAATGGCAGATTTGGGAGATATAAATATGCTAAAGATGTATTAAGTGGCTTTATGATTAAGCATACATTAAATGTAGTTGGAACATATTAGAAGTGATGGCAATCTTACCAATGGCAAGATTATCTATGTATACAGCCAACACATACCATCGTATCCCACCCACAACACACCACGTACTCTATAAAAGTCTTGCATTTCCTTGATGCATTGTTTCGCAGGGAGTGCGGATATTTCAAATAAAGGGTCATAATCCCATAAGAATTCTCCACAATGTAGTAAACATCGTTACATCTGGAATGAATAAAGTAACATCCCCTCTAAAAGGGAAGGAAAGTCATCCCCTGTATCACTAAAACATAGCCACGAGGGGCAGATTTAATGTTCAGGAGGCCAAGTGCTGTTTGCATTGCCCTGTACTAAGGGCAACAAGAGAGTAGAGGAAATAATATAAATTGTATGTAATCATAAATATATCCAATAGGAAATATTTCAAATCAGTGATATGACCTTGTAAGAATAATGTGATTTACTTATGACAAAGGATCTGCAAAGCTCTACTTTTCCAACAAGTTGAAAGCTTATATTACACACACAAAATGAAATTTACAGACTGTTCTCCTCTTTCTAGAATGAATTTTTAAACAATTTGTTGTGCCACCTGTCTTTGATGCAGTTAAATGGCAGAACTTTATACCAGTAGCTTCAGAACTTATCAATTCTTAGTAAAATTTCAAAGTAAAAAAGCTGATCCCATTATCTGAAAAACTTACAAGTATTCAATTATGTCTGTAGCATGTGGATGTGATTTATAAGAACTGGTGGAAAGTTCAAATAACTTCAAAAAGAAATTAATAGCTGATCACTCCAGCAGAGGCAGGTTGCAGGCATGATGAATACTTGCGTCTAGACTTTAAACTCTAGGGATTAAAAATCAAGCCATTCAGCTGTCCCAGTTCCTTTTGTCATATACTAGAGAATGAGATATCTTCCTGTGTTCTAATTACCCCCAACATAGCAGCAGCCCCTCCAAGAAATATCTCCTTGCCCAAATTACCTCCACCTTGGACGGAGGAGCTTTGCCTGTCAGGGTGTGAGATGTTTAAGGGTAGGGGGTAATCGGTGTGGAAAGAGGAGGATTTCCTTGGTTTCCCCCTCCCTAGGATGTGCTCAAAGCCAAAGGGTTTAGCTAATCCTATCCTCTGAGCTACTAAGGTAGCACCACCCTCAAGTATTGTAGTCTTGTTTATGAAGGAGGTTGGATCAGCAGACGAAAGTTGTTAATTTTCCTCTAATCTATATCTCGTTAACATTGAAAGATTAAAAGCATGTTATCAGTTTGTCTTCATGGATGATAAGAAGAAACATCTCTTTGTTTCTAGTTTTTTTATATACATTTTGCATCTAGGGATTGCCACTTTTAATGATTGACTTTCAACGGATTAGGCCTTTGAGGTAGTTGAAGAAGACACATTTTTACTTTATGTTGATAGAGTGTCATGAATATCTTCTGATTGATTTAGAGCACATTGCACAATGTACTGAACATTTCCCAAATTCAGTGGATGAAAATATTCAAATTTAAATTGTTGAAACTTTAGAAGGATGTGGTATTCCAGAAATTAACATGACAACTTAAGATGAACAAATTTAAACATTTTAGTTTTTGTTTGCAGCCTCAAATATTCACCCTTCTGTCACATTTTCTTACAAGCACGCTGGAGAGAAAGAAAATTTTACTTTCACAAACTTAACAATATAATGTCGTGGGTAGGACAGGAGATAGAGAGAGAGGAGTCAGAGGCAAATGATGCGGTTGTAGTTGATCATTTATTAAATTAAAAAAATTTAAAAATCCTGCAAAGACAGGAAACAACAATCAATCAATTCATTGTAATATATGACAATTATATCGATACATTGTAATACATGGCAATTACGCATAATATTGTACTATTGAAAACATATCTATTATTATAATCATATTAAAATTTAAGTGAAAATGGAAAATAATTTATAAGCGATTTCCCCAAAATCATATCAAATCCTCAGCTAACAATACAAGTTATTCATTAGCACCCTACATCTGTCCTCAAATCACAAATAATAATGAATGAATTGTATATCTCGAGAACATCGTCACCTCAAATGTGACATGCAAATCCTCCAATTTGCCCCTCAATAGCTACTTCCTCGTTATCCTCTGATAACACTCGTTATCTTGCAATGCAAGAGCAAAATTAATTTCAAAGAATAAATTCTAACTCCAATCACTACTATAAACTCCAGAACTTGCAATTAATGAGTCACAAGTACTTAATAAATCCAAACTGAATTAAATGGATGTATGGGTATGTGTGTGTATAATTATACATAATTGCCTATTAATTACAACTTATCATATCATTAATCATACATTTATAACTATGATTATCAATTTAATAGCATACAAAACTTGGTTGGACTTTTACATTGTTCATACTTCATATCCAATTTGGAATATCAGACAAAAATTAAGATTTCAGTACATTTCTTAGTCTGAAGCAAAAGGCTGTTGCATTAAAACATGATTCAAAGATATCATTACGTCCATCTATAATTCTACAGGAAAACTGTTACATTTGATATCCAAAAGTACAATTACATGAAAAATATCCAGTAAATGCTCACCCAGGTTCAACAACCCTGATCACTCAAGCAGACCCAAAGCAGAGCAAGAGTGAACACATGACTCGGCCACAACCGACAGGCAGGCAGCTAAAGAAATTAAAGCAAAGTGATATTACAATCCTGCACTGCAACATTAAATTACCAATTGTAATTCAAGCATTTCATATTATCTAAACAATTGAGAGTTTAAAAGTTTAATTTCTCTCACCTAATTTAACACGAGCTAGCAAGATCACAATATAATTACATCCTCGATGTCATGTTTATCAATGAATGCAAAGTCAAGTGGGCGTGGCATAAGTTCGGCTGGTCGGCCATCTTTAAAAGTCAATTGCCACTCAAAGAAATCTTAGTACAATGCATAATTAAAATGATTCAAATCTTCAAATTACAAATTCACTTCTCAATTTGTGCCTCATAAATTTCCAAGCAAACCTCAGTACACTGAACAATTTGAATGTAAACCTTAATATAAAGTACACTGACCAGACGGCCTCAACAAAATGCTATGAGTTAATACACGTAACCGCGCTGACTAGGTATATACGCATCTACCTGTCCTGTATACATACTAAGCATAGAGCAAAATAACTTTATAAGACCGCTACAAACTAAGATTTAACTAACATGCATATGAAATTATTCTACATACCTACTCTCTTTATAAAAAAAGGTGAATTTTCACTCTATTTTCACTTTCTTGGGAGTGACGTCCGTGATCACTTGTTTAGGAGTGAAAATCGATTGATTTTAGAGTGCTCTCTAAGAAGAAAAGAGTGAATGTTCACTCTATTTTCACTACATTTTCACTCTCCAGAGGAGTGACGTCCGTGATCACTCAATTTTTTTTTAAGAGAGTAACACGTGAATCAGCTTCTTCTGTTACATCGAGAGCAGATAGACAGGACAAACACCTCAAATGAAAGTTGGTAGAGGAATAAATTCAAGCTTCCCGGCCTCTCCATCCACCCACTATAATACTAGTCCCAGAAGCAACCTGATTACCTGAGATTAATCCGCCCCTCAAATCTTCAGAGGTAGCCTCCATTAGATACCGGTAGATTGAATGTAATCACACACAAAATCCCTCTATAGCTTGAGACTACTACACATTCCAAACTACAGACCTACTTTTAATACAATGTAAAGATATTACAAAATGAAGTGTTTCACTGCATACATGGCTGCACTGCAAACAAAGCTAGTGCATGCCAAGCTAGTGCATGCCAAGCTACGGACCTACTTTTAATACAGAGTACGGTAAAGATATTACTGAGTGAAGCGTCTCACTACATACTAGAGTACATCTAAGATATTTTCACCTGTTCTAAACAATGTGCAGACCTCAGAGAAACTAACAAGTTATCATAACAAGTCTGTGTAGCTTATTGTTCCTCTGCTCAACTATCTCAAACAGCTATAAATAAACAATCAAGTAATTTAAAGGCACGCTAAGCTTCTGAGCAATAAAACCAAATTTCAGCTCTACATTTGCAACAACAAAAATCTCGTCCCCGACATCAATATAAATTATTCCTTTTGTCCAGTTCAAGTCAATACAGCAGTGGAGGAGACCAAAGAGCATCTCATCGCCGAGTTTGAAGATGAGCGATCGCGGCACCAGAAACTCCTCCTGGACTACACCCGTCTGGAGCAACGCTTTGACAATCTCAAGGAAGATATGCAGGCCATGGAGAACAGCCCTACGGCTCACATGAACGGTGGGATGGTACCTCGGCATGTACGGGCGGACAGTAGTGAGGGCGCTGAGTCTGGCTACGGCACCCTGGCCACCACCACCACGGAGGATGCTGAAAATGTGGAGGTAGAGATAGAAGTGAGTTTCTATGTTTTGGGGACAGTAAGCTAGCTACTAGCTCCAGAAAGATCTAGCTGTGCAGCTTGTTGGTGGATTCATTGTCTGTCTCGTTACCACTGCTTTTGTTTGTTTTTTCTTTCTTTTTAAAAATTATTTTTGCACTTGCATTTGTTTTGTCTACTGTTTCATGTAAATAAAGTAGAAAATGTGATTCTGAGTATCTTATACGTGGTACTTGCTTGTACTACTCTTGATTATTAAACGAAGTATGTAATCAAATTGGCTATCACATACCTTCGAAGTTATCATTGACTAGTGATTTACCCATCTTTATTTGATATCTAAGAGGAAATGAACTTGTATTCCTCTTTAAACCTGAAGGTTTCACTTGCATGATGATAAATGACCAATGTGCAAATTGTGTGTATGTTTTGATACTCTAGTATCTCATCACACATGTGTTTTATTTCAGTTAAGGTGATCCTTTACTATATTTTTCATGCTGGTTAAATAATTTATTCAATTTTCAAGAATGTTAAATTTTTGAAGGATGATAATGAGATTCTTTCTTGTTAGTGTTAAAGTAAAGATTTTTTTTTCCTCAAATATATGATTTTTCAGAAACCATTGCACTCAGTAACAACAGTGGCCCATTTCACAGAGAATCAATGTTTTTTGTTATTTTCTTGGACCCAGTGCTCAAGAATTCAAATCCATATCCCTAGGAAAACTAGTTAGCCTAAATTCTAATTCATTAAAGACTGAAATTCTAAACGTGTTAAAATGAGGCACCTTACTCCAGATAACTAGCACTGAAATTCTATATATGTGTTAAAGTTTGTCACCCTACACCAGAAATCTAACACTGAAACTCTTGTTGATTGTACTCCAGGAGCAGGGTGAGGAGAATGCCAGTATGGACATCAGTGTGTTCATCAAGCTGCAGCAGAGATGTAGGGATCTTGAGAAAGAGAAGAGCAAGCTAGAAGTCCAGTTAGAGAAGAGGGAAGTGGATGGACGCAACAGGACAAACAATATTGAGCATGAGCTAGATCATCTGCATCTCATGGTAGGTTGATGGACATTCTTAATTACCTGTTAGGTTTTTTTTAGAACTGTATTTATTGTCCTCACGGTTGTGCTGTATCGGTGGGAATAACTGTTGGACATCCATATAATGAAGATTCTGCATCACCGTCACCACCAATAAGTGTGCTTTGGAGTTCATAATCATACTTTTGGTGTGCACCTCTATAGGTAGCCTCTCTCATTTTGAGCTCTGTAATTTGTCTCATTTTTCACCAATTTTGGTTGGATTTAGTATTTGTATTTTCAACATTGTGTTTGATATTGGTCAAGGAACAGAGGTAATCAATTTGTAAGGTGTATTTTGGTGTGAATTTGCAGTATTTCTGTTAAGTTTAATGTTTGATGTTCTTGTTCAATTTTACTGTACAGGCATGTGCATTAAGCTTTACTGGTACTTTGCTTGTATACCATTTGAATGTACTGACATTCACAATAGTCTCTTTTGTATGCTCCTTTTGTGTAAGCTATTCCTGCTTGTACAATGGATGGAAAGCCATTGAAAGTGTTGTTTTCTATAGGGCTTGTTATTTCTATTCTGTACACTTTGAATCAGCCCTATATAACCAAGGAATGTTTCACTTGTACTGGCTCACACATGAAGAGCCTCCACTGTAAACATCTCAAATATTGTAGTCAACCTATACTATACTACTGTAATTCGACAGCTACATTTCGATGTCTCCTTAATTCTGGAGATATCCAGCCCAATCCTGGTCCAGTGAATCGCACTGAGAATGTTTCCAATATTGGCCATACCAACTCACCTCCTTATTCAGCTGATTGTACAGCTTTACATATTTCATACAACTTGAATGATCTCCATCAGATTAATAACCAGCCGCTTAATTTACTACCCATGAATGTTTGGAGCAGGATCTGCGATCTTGGCATCGGTCGCCGACGTCGAACTCATCGCGGACGTGGGCGGCGTACGATACCAAGGCCAGATTTCCCTCCACCAATGTCGGTATCATCCAATAGCCTCAAACTTGGCCTTTGGAATGCACGTTCCATGACCAATAAAACACACGCAATTACTGATTTGATTGTTGAACATGATCTAGATGTTCTAGTCATCACCGAGTCGTGGCTCTCTGGAGACAGTAAGAGGGATGGTCTCATATTAGCTGATCTAAGATCTGGTTTGCCTAATTATGATTTCACCCATCGACCCCGGTTATCTTCCAAGGGCGGTGGGATTTTGCTTCTCTATAGATCCACGGCTCGCTGTACCTTGAACAACAACAATGATTTTGCATCTTTTGAATTACTGGATGTCACACTCAATCTGACACCTTCATCTGCTGTAAGGTTGTACTGTATTTATCGACCACCCCCGTCTGCCAATAATAATCTCTCCAACGGCACATTCTTGGATGAATTTCCAACTCTCCTTGAAGGTGCTGTTGTAGATGATAATTTTCCTCTATTATTGGGTGATTTCAACATACATGTTGATGATCCCAATGATAATTTTGCAAAATCTGTTATGACATGTGTTGATTCGTTAGGGTTCAAGCAACATGTTCGTGAACCAACCCATCGCGCAGGTCACACTCTAGATTTGATTTTCACAAGGAATTCGGATGATGTCTGCAACGTGAACTCGCTATCTTCCATGCCTTCCGACCATTGTGCACTTGTCACCACTGTCAATATCGCAAGGCCGAAGAATCCCAAGAAAGAGGTTTCCTTCAGGAAATATCGCAGCATTGACAAGGACTCTCTACGCAACTCTATTGACACAATGTTCCATTCACTTCCTGATCTATCTTGTCCATCTGCTTCCGCGGAGCATTACAACTCATCTTTGCGGACGTTGATTGATGAGCACGCTCCAATCCAGGTCAAGACTGTATCAATCAGACCTGATGCGCCATGGTTTACCGATGATATCCAGGAAGCCAAGAGGCGAAGGCGTCGTGCGGAACGTCGTTCGATCAAGTCTGGACTTTTTGTTGATAGAGAGCTGTACCGCCGTGAATGCGAGTCATATTATGAGTGCATCTTCAATGCGAAGTCAGCGTATCTCAAAGATCTCATCAAGAATGCTGACACTAAAGAACTGTTTCGTCTTGTGAAGACACTCTCAACGCCCACTCAATCTTCACCTCTTCCAGATCATTCTTCTGATAGTGAACTCGCCAACAGATTTGCTACATTCTTCAGGGAAAAAGTCGCCAAAGTTGTATCCTCTTTCCCTAATGTAGTACCAGCACCAGCTTCAAGATCTTTTGCTCCAGGCCCTCGTCATGAACTCTCTGATTTCTGCCTTGTATCCCTCTCACAAGTCAGGAAGCTCATCACTTCACTTCCTTCTAAACACTGTAAGCTAGATCCGATTCCTACCTGGCTTCTAAAGGAAGTCCTCGATGAACTCCTTCCTCACATAACCAAACTGTTCAATCTCTCGTTATCATCCGGAATAGTTCCAGAGTCTTTTAAGACTTCTCTGCTTCTTCCCCTCCTAAAGAAGTCGAGTCTCGACACGAATGGACTTAAGAACTACAGGCCCATCGCAAACCTGCCATTCCTTGGGAAGGTTTTGGAACGTATTGTGTCACTACAGCTGAAAGCCCACATTGACAATCTCGGTTTGTTTCCAATCCACCAATCTGACTATCGGAATCATCATTCTACTGAGACTGCAACTGTCAAGGTCCTAAATGACCTACTTCTAGCTGTAGATAAGGGTAATGAAGCTGTCCTCATCTTGCTTGATTACACTGCCGCATTTGACACTATCAACCACGACCTGTTACTCCATCGCTTAGAGAACGACTTCTCCATCACCGGCACCGTACTTCAATGGATTCGCTCCTATCTCATGCACCGAACTCAGAAGGTGATCATCAATGACACCAACTCGGAATCATTTCCCCTCATCTGCGGCGTTCCTCAGGGTTCCGTGGTCGGCCCCCTCCTGTTTATTCTTTACACCAGCCCTCTCTCAAATGTTATTAACCTTCATCAGAATATTCAACACACTATGTATGCAGACGACACCCAGATTTATGTAACTCTTCACCCAAACAGCAGGACAGTAGCCGCGAACAAACTCACCAGTTGCCTCAATGAAATCAAAACCTGGTCTTTTCAAAACTGTCTCTGCCTTAATGATTCAAAATCTGAAATGATTCATATTACTTCTAAATTTCGGAACTCAGACCCCTTTCCTGATCTTGTTATGAGTGATGGCTCTCTCAGTTGTTGTGCTTCTGTGCGTGACCTTGGTTTAAATATTGACAGCAATCTTACTTTCAAACAACACATTAGTAATATTTGTAAGTCTGCTTCCTTTGGTATATATAAGATCAGTAGAATCAGGAGGCTACTTGACCGACCCACAACTTCAAAATTAGTCCATGCTTTTGTCTCGACCCATATCGATTACTGTAATTCTTCTCTTTCTGGCCTCCCTCAGTCACATCTAGTCCCACTTCAAAGGGTACAGAATAGCGCTGCTCGGCTTGTGACTCTCTCGCGTAAATCAGAGCACATAACTCCAATATTGAACTCACTACATTGGCTTAAAATTCACCACCGCATATCCTTCAAAATTCTTCTCCTGTGCTACAAAGCTATCAATGGCTTAGCCCCCTCTTACCTTTCCGATCTCATATCCTTACGTTCCCGTACGTCGTCACGAACACTTCGTTCATCTTCCACATTACTGTTAACACCTGGACCCCGCACTAACACCCGGTATGGTGACCCCGCCTTTTCAGTTATTGCCCCCGCTCTCTGGAACAAACTGCCCGCCTTTATTCACTGCGCCCCCTCTGTATCTCAATTCAAATCTCTACTCAAAACCTATCTTTTCAAATTGTAAATTGCAGTTGTGCGTCGGTCAATGGAGGTGCGCACCATATTTGTCTTTATTTAGTTGATTGCCACTGTTTTTCTTACCTTATCTATGTTACTTTTGTATTTTTGCTTTTTCTTCTAATTTAATTCTACGGGTTATAGTCTTCTCTTAATCAGAACACTGTGCGCTCAGAAACATCAGTATCAAGCGCCTAATAAATGTTATGTATTATTATTATTATCATTACTGGCTACACAAGTCATCTAAACTTATGTCATCCTGGATTTGAAACCAATTTGATGCATTAGTGCCCTCTGGTCAGGCAGTAGTTCTTGAATTTCATGTCCCTTGGATAGGATATAAAGAAGATGGTCCACAGGTTGCTCATCAACAAGCATATGCTTACTTCCTTTATAGCAGCCTTGTAGACCAAAAAAAATAAAAAGATTATTAAAGCCAACTTGTTCTCTCTGCCCCTGTAGAACAAAGACCTGAATGAGGAGAACAATAGAGTAAAGAAGGATATGGATAACTTGAGACGCACCCTGGAAGGAGACGAAGAAGAGAATAACCCTGTCAAGATCCTCAACAGCCAGGTGGATGTACTCAATCTGGAGAATGAGAAGCATCGGCAGGAGATCGTCAAACTCAAGACAGACCTGGTCAACAGGAGAAGACAGTGGGCTCTACAGGTGCGTACACTTTCAATTCATTGCCTAGTTGCTTTAATAATTAGGGCCCATTCATGTGTGTGTGTGTAATTGGGTTTTTACAGACGTGTATTAATCAATCAGATATGATTATTTACGTCCGGGACCGACCTTTAACGTCACCATCTGAAAGACGATACAAGAGGACAGGTTGTATAAAGAAATGCAGCATACAGTTTATAATGTCTGTATTGTGAATGGGGCATACGTGTATAGAAGGTTACTGATTACCGTCTATACATGTAATACGATATTATAAGTACCGGTATGCAACAGTATTTTGTTGAAAAATTGCACCTTTATTAAGAGGATACCAAAGAATTTATATACATTTATTCATGATTTTTATTGCACTATGTTCTTACCATACCGAGCCTCATGGAAGACCACCACTATTGGTGAAAATGTGCTACCCTGTATAAATGTCAACAATGAATAAATAAAAACATACAGGATTAAATATTTTTATAAAAAAATCAATGAAAAGAAATTCAATGTTGAGGGAAGAGTGCTAAACCCTGCCTAGTTTGATATATCATTGTTGTACAGAAAAATCTTCTCATGGCATGGCAGTCATGATTATTTACATCTGTTTTCATTAAAAATAACCACCAAACCATTACTATGCTATCCTTAATTCAGTTTTCTGGCATTTTTTTTTAGAATGTGCTTTCAAGAAAATTTCTACAAAGTGTAGTTATCCTCTTTGTCCTCCTCAGTCAGAATTAATTGAACCAATTCTAGATTGGGTACAACCCATCTTGACTTGTCATTTCTGTTGATGACATTAAAAATGGTTTCAAATACCTATTTAAACTTGATGCATATCTCATGTACAGTATGATTAACAATTGCAAGTTTCAGTTTATAACAATTGAAATGACAGATTTATTCAGTTCAAATTCTTTTAACTATGTTTTGCATCAATATTCTCTCTTTCGAATGCATTGTATCTGAAAACATCAGTTACCTTTAACTCTTAATTTATGACATTTCATGATCTTAATGTTATGAAACTGAGCTCACATGCAGTATCTAATGTTTTAAAAGTGAATATTATCCTGTTTCTTGAAAGCAATCAGATATGCATTAATAATGTCATCATTGATTCTTTAATAATGTCCTGAGATAATATTTATACATGAAACTCATGAATTCACAATATCTTAATAAGTTGTTGCTGACATTTCTTTAGAATAACTTTTAAAACTGTCTTTTAGTAGAGACCATTTCTAAATCACATCTTCTTTCCCTTTTCTTCTTCATTTCTCCCCTCATCAATCCCTTGTATGAAATCAGGAAGGAGACAGCGTAGAGACAGGAACCAACACTGAGCAGCACATGCTGGTCAGTGATGAGGATCTGGACAACCTTCAGCTGGACTCTAGTCTCATCTCGGACTACAAGTCGGTCAAGACAACAAACCAGTAAGCTAAAATCCTCAATTCTTGACATTTCATCTGATTCCAATCTTTGTTTCTAGTGGTGATTTTTATCTGTCACTATTTGGTAGAGAAATTAGAATGTGGGTGCACACACAGTGGGTTGGTTGATCTTCTTACCATCATCTCTAAGTAGACACTTGTCAGGCTTTATTCTGGGATGCTACTTCATCATCAACTTTGTCTTTCTATATCTCTGACTCTTTCCCCCTCTCTCCCTCTCTATATCTCTTTCTTTTTCTATCTCTCTCTCTGCCTTCTCTCTTTTTGTCTCTCTCTCTCTCTCTTTATCTCTCCGTGTCTCTCTTTCTCTGTTTTTATGTGTTTATATGTTCTCCTCTTTGTCTCTCTCTCTTTCTCTATCAATTTTCACTCACATCTTTATCCCACTTTCCTCTGTATTTCTAGTTCTCTCTCCTTTTCTTCACTTAACAATAACATTGCTTAAAACATAACAGGGCTCAAGAGCTGCATACACCATTGCCTCAAATAAAATCAATTATTGAATAAAGAATGCACATTCATGAGATTATGACAAATGATATAGATTATTCAGACTGGATGTATAAAGTCATATTGCTTATTTGTTTTGATCTTAATAGACAAAGGTAAAATCTGTTGTTTTTGGGGAAGATAGTTTTTCATAAATTTTCAAATTGTTCTTTTAACCATGCAAGATAGCTTTACATCTAAACTTAATTATTCAGAAAAGAAAATTAATTTCAAGTCATTTGCTCAATATTCATGGTGCAATTAGGGGTTCCATATTCAATTATTTCAAAGCTTAAAATAAATAAGCCATTCAACTGCTGCCCACATTTGTTCAAGTAATCATTTTTATATAATGCAACATGAACAGTTACTCACAAAAGAAACATAAGAAGGGCTTTTTCATTATTTAATGACCCATTCAAAATTTGGAATTGCTATTTATGAACTTTGTAGCTGTTAGTAAGCTTGATATAGCCACCTTGAGTGTATTTTATCTTAAATATTTAGATAATTTAAAGATAATTTTAGACATAAGCACATTCTTTGTTATTTGAGAACGATTGGAGATATATCAACCGGAAAGTATCACAGCCAGGAGATGTAGTACATCAACCCAGCACTCAACGTCACCCTGAAACTTATACAAAATGTGCATGAAATTGTTGTTTCCCTGTCATATACCCTAGTATGCATGATAGTATACACTGTAAATGTGGAGTATAGATATGATATTTATTTCAAAGAAGCTCCCTGGCTATACTCTGTAGCAATACATGTTGATGTGCATGCACAATGTAAGACAGTTACCATTTGATTTCTACTTTTCCTCTTGAATAGATGTAAACTGTTATTTTTTCATTTAGAACTACATGTAGATCTGGGGATCTCTCGATGGACATTATTTGATTCATTTTCAATTTCTAGCCCTTCTTTGTTGTATTTTAAAAGTCGTGATTCTTGATCATTTACTTTATTCTCTTAACGTACCCTCCCCCCCCCCCCCTACACAAATGTCACTTCCGCCCCCTGGATTACCTCAAATATTGTTGGACCTCCTGTCCTCCCCCTTTCCCACACCCCACCTTGACCACCCAAACAACTCTCAACCGATTCCCCCCTCCCCCTCATTGTCATTTTCATTAATGCACCAAATGGCACACGTACTCTTTCCTTTTTCTGTGCCCCACCTCACTCTCTTCTGTATTATCTTGCTCAGTTTGTTCAATGCTTTGGCTCACAGTCAAACGAGTCTTGAAGAGACTGTCACAAACTTCGGCAATCTGGCTGAAAATCACAATGACCTCCTGGTTGCTAAGATGTGAGTAACCATGACAACGGTATCTTAACAAATCGTAGAGGGCACCTTACTGGGGATGCTTCATATACATGTTACGGGGCATGCCGGAATGAAGGCTGCGGTGTTTTAGAATGTTGGAATCAGGAATGGCTATAGGAGAGAGATGCATTGAATGGCTTTTATACTTCCAACTAATGTGTTGGCAAAATAGAATGATTTCTGGACTGCTCTTTGATTGAATTGGAAAATTACAAAGTCAACTTAATTCTGTGTTTCTAACTGATTCTAATTGATTTTCAGACTGAATCAATCCTCTTCATACTTCCTCTTTCATTCACTAAAAACTCTGCATTACTCCCTCTTTATAATCAGAATGTTTTCAATAGATTTGCCTTTTCATACTCTTGTATTTACTCTTTGATCATGGGCTGTTTGTTGGCATCGGTATGCACCCGCTTTCTCCATACTTTCCTCTTGCATGTAAACATAGCAGCTTTATTCGATATCATACCCATCCCCTGTGCATGCATATGTATTATCATGACTGTAGTCCCGTCTGTACCTTTCTATGTTTGTTGAACGTTCAAGTGCTACCATCTCACAACAGCAAGTGACAGTTGTTACAACATGACTCACTACTCATCCGTCCATTTAGCTAAATTTCATAAATTGGTCAATATACTGACACATCAGAACTATTCAACTTTTAAAATTTCCATTTGTTGTGCTTACAATATTTTGAGTTGGAAATATTAAAGAATGGATTGCTATTGCCGGTAACTCTAAAACCAGTAATTTCATAACTGTGTCGTTATATCTATGTTTTGACTAAAAAAAAATTAACAGTGATGTCTTTAACGATGTAATAGATTTGAGGAATGAGACTTGTGGCAGAGATTTGCTGATTATTCAAGAGAAAAAAAATATATATATCTTCATGTCAATATAAGCTTATTTTATTAAAAAAAAGATACCAGCCAGTTTCAGATATTCAATCTTTTTGACATGTAGGTTCACATACATGTATACATGTATGTACCTCTATTTGATATGCATCTCCTATATCATCTGCTGAAAGCCAGAAGGGCATTAACTCATATAATTTTACATAGAGTTACCGTAAATCTCCGTGTATAAGGCGCACTTTTAGTACAGTTTTAGCTTTAGTTTAGTTTTTTTTTTTTTAGTTTTAGTTTCGATTTATGGCGCTATGCCTGGCAATGTCTCCCAGCTCAGTAATCAGTGTGTTGACTCACCACTCGGAAACTACAACAACACTAAAATTTGTCTGTCATCTTGGTTTGAAAGTAATCTTTCTAATAGATCTCAATATGTAGTTTATAATAATAATTCCTCAATTTTTTTTTCTATAACAAATGGTGTACGACAAGGTTCTATCCTAGGTACTCCATTGTCAGAAATTTAGAGGATGCTATTCATATAATGCATGACTATTGATGTTTGGCATGGAACACAGTGCTTCTGCTAGGTGATGTGATGAGGCTGGTGTGGGACACTTGGTATCATGAAGCCTTAGAGTCTGGACCTGTTTTTAATTTACATTAATGATCTTACACATTCTTCTACAACGACATTGTTACTATTATTTGTGACAAGTTCACAACTTCAACTGCACCTCGATGTAAAAACGATGTAACACAGGTGCGCCTTATACACAGAGATTTACGGTATGCCCTTCTGGCTCTCAGCAGACAATATTTTATTTAGAAATTATAATTCTTATAATTTCTACATGTGCCGGGAAAGTGATGGTTATAGATGGGTTAATTGAAAGAGAGCAGTTCTAAATGGTAAAGGAAAGCTAATTGCATGACAGGCAGTGTTGGAGTACCTCATAAGCTATGGGTTATGTGGGTTTTGGTGAGGAATGAACAGGATATTGGTATTTATAGATAGTTAGATCATACTCATAGTTTAAAATATGACTTAAACAGAACAGTTCATTCAGATTTAATTGAAAGTGTTCAAGATAAAAATGCACATCAAGATTACAGTAGAGTTTGCAGTTTGATGCTGTAACAATACATTATTCATTAGCCATATTTGAAATGGGTTTGTTTCCTTCATATGTTGATGTTAGTGAGTGAGTGGGATTTGACGTGTTTTAAACTTCTGCATGAGCCAAAATATTATCATATTAAGCTATAGTGATAGTGGGAAATAATTTTATTGAAACTTTGAATAAATACATGCAGTTTTGATGCTCCATAAAACAGATATCTTCTTTTGAGGTATGGTTTGAAATTGTGTTGTCAGTGCTCATGAGGAAAAGCAGTTTAACAATAAATCTTCTCATTTTAATAGTAATTTTAAGTAAAGTATAAACTTCAAGCGATATTAGTATACTCAGCATAAATTCTATGATGAATTTAAGCTATATGCAATTTATGTTTCCTTTGTATTAAAAGGAAGGAAACACAACTCTTCAAGATCACCAAGATTTATGTACCACATGACTCCATAATTGCCATATGATTGTCATAAACAGTACATTTCATACATGCAGAGTTACCCAATTAAAAAAAATTATACTCTTCTGTTCATTTTCGTATCATTATTAGAGCCAAATTCACATTGACCATCAAAAGAAAAATAATTGTATATGTTATCCATTTCAGCATTATTTATTCTTCGTAATGATTCATTGATATTATTTCATCATGGGATGTAATGTATTTGTTTTAATCAAAATGCTTTCTCTATGCTACACAAAGTCATAACAATATCATATATAGAGGAAGGTTCTGCTTTTTGTAGTGTTTTACCGGAAAAAACGGTCTTGTTTAAAGATAGGAAAGATGAAACATTATTCTTTGTTTCGCAAGTGAAGGAATCTTTTGAAGTACATTTAGTTCATGTATCCAAGTATATGCAATTTATTTTAGAAGATTTAGCCTAAATGAATAGGTAGCTCAGCTCACATTTGCATGATTGCAAGCCTTGTTTATATTTAGGAGACATATCTCATGGAGATTGTCATTTAAGTGCCTTGCAATTCCCACATGTCAACTTGGTTTTTATGTTGTACTAAAAAGAGTTCTTTAAATCTTCTTTAATCACAGAATTTTAGAGAAGGAGATCCAGGCACTGCGAATGAATTATGATTATGAGAAGTCTGATCTTAAAGATCAGATTGGAAAGCTACAGCAAGATAATGAGAGACAACAGAGTATCATTGGAGAGGTAGGGTGCCGTTTAATTCTTGAAAATATATATATGCAAAAATAGACATTTAATTAACGAGTTGTTACAATTATTTGTAGATATTATTAATTTGAATAGTCAGACTATCTACAAGTGACAGAGGCTTTCTCTTCAGAGCTCCATTGGGACTATACTCTTTATTACAGTAGGAGCTGACTTTGAATTCACTTTTTGATGCTATGTTAGGCAATCTTTGTGAAATATGCATACAACGTAAATACATTATTTAATTAGGCTATTGATCAGAATTCGACTGTTTCCTCCCAAAGTTATCATACAATGAAAATGTAATAATTTTCCATGGAAATAGCATGTCATTTATTTTTGACATTTGTATACATAAATCATTCTCATTGATGATGCTGTACATTTAAAAAAAACTTACTTTATCAAATTAAATCAACAGAATCTGAAGCTAACACCAGCTGCCAGGGTTAGCCAAGCAATACAATTTGAGCTTTCCAGATTGACTAATGAGAACATTGTAAGTGCATGATGGTGATGATTGTGGTGGTGGTGATGATGATGATAATGGTGATGATGATGATGATGATGGTGATGATAATGGTGATGATGATGATGATGATGTTTATGATAATGATGATGATGATGATGATGATGATGATGATGTTTATGATAATGGTGATGATGATGATGATGATGATGATGTTTATGATAATGGTGATGATGATGATGATGATGATGTTTATGATAATGATGTTGGTGATGATCTATGATGATGCTTATTATGACAGTGATAATGGTGATGATTAGCATGATGGCAAGACAAGATAGGAATGATTGCGATAATAATGAAAATGGTGATGATCATAGTTATTTTTGTTATAGATGAAATTGCCACTGAAGTCAGTATTAAATAGTGGTGATACATAGAATTTGCTGAAACGATTGATATAGGGTTGCTGTAACCATGAAATATTTAGAATGTATGAAAATACATTATTAAGATGAAATTTGTATAGAAGATTTATTTTGAAAAGTTTTGGATTTGACTTGTGTCCATATATTTTTGATAATGTATTATGAGCATTAATCATATGACCACCTATTACCCAGGTAATGACAGTTGTCTAATTTGTTTCTACAACCTTTAAACCCATGTTTTCCTCTACCTTTACATCATTCATTCCCTTCTTGTTCCTCCCTCTTAGAATCTAATGGAGGAGAAGGAATACCTGGAGAAGTTTGTGAAGAAACTCAAGAAGCAGCTCAAGGCAGCTCACAAGAGAATGCAATCAACATCATCAGCTGAACTGGGAGGAGGTATATTCAGTAACCATTTTGACCTTGCCCCCCCCCCCCCTTTCCCGGATTCAATTGGTCTATACTTAAATCAAGAAAAATTATCATAGTAACAGAACATTTCTTGGAATATGAAAAAGCCCTCAAATTATTTGAAAACAATAATTGGGGCTAGAGCTACCATGAATATAATATGAAAATACAAACTAATTAAAATTCTATTAAAATTAACCTGATTTCACAGGTCATATTTTATCTAGAAATTACAATACATTTTAACCGTTAACTAGGGGAAAAGTTCCACTAATACTGGTATATATTTTAAGAATGATGTGTTCACCACAATCACTCCTGTTTGCTATTTTCAAATTGTACTAACCTTCCAACCCATCTATCAAAATGTTCCTCTTTGAGGGAGATTTCAGAGTGCTCAGTGCCTGACAAAATATGGGAATGTAATGGAGTTAGGATTTAATTATCATTACCTCTTAACTGCAGTGTATACAAAGAAAATATTCACAAAACCAAAGCCTTGTTGTAATGTTGTTCCAGCTTGCAGCCACACAGCTAGTTCATAATGGTGAAATATGACTACATCTTATTGAGGCATCACTAAAAATTAAAAAATTAAAAAAACTAAAAAATTTGACAGCTTGTATCAAACATTGCATGCCAACATTAATTCACCTAGAGTTAAAGAAGGATAAGAAGGAAAATTAAACGATAGATATACTTGTGATGTATTACTAGTGATAAAGCAGAAAAGTTGTATATTTGCACTAATCAGGAGTCGATGGCCAGCTTGAAACGGTGGTTGAAAACCCAGTAGAACCGTGTCAAGAGAGTACTACAGAGGAAACAAAGGGCAAGTTTGCAACACCACCAAGAACATTACTCTCCATCAAGTCTACATGTACTTGTGTATAAACTTACTCAGCATGAGCAAATTGTCCACGTACATCACCTCCCATCAATATATATATATTTTGTAGACCATTTGTGAACCAAGTCGACATGCAGAACCTCCCCTTCTCATTTTGCTCCAAGGACCTGTAATATTGATTGAATGTCAAATCTAAGCTACCACAAATTGCATAAATGTACACATCAATTACCCAGATATATCAGATATTATCAATATTTCAACTCCTTTTATTTCATAACTCAACATTTAGGACCTCCCTCCCCCCCCCCCCTTTAATCATTTGTTCTACACACCTTATAAAGTTACCACAAATTATATGAATACAAACATCAGTTACACAGGTTATGTGATTACGGTACTTTGGAGCCTGTATCAGTTCAGAACTCGTACATGTACATGTATCTCCATGAAACTTGACATATATATGTGTGTGTGTGGTTTGTTTGTTTTTCTTTATCATAAATCATAACAAATTTATCATTTGTGATATTACACAGGGTGGTTGATTTATTTCATTGTCATTCTCATTTGGTTAAAGAAGACTTCACACATAGGCTACATATACAAAGGCACTCCCATGTAGCACATAGTTATATGTAGAATGATATTTCATTATACATGTTGTAAAACATACTCGGGTGTTCATGTATATTATGCATTCAAGGATACATTATCTTGATCCATATCAACCTACATTACCTATTACAATTAGATAATAGTACTTGAGCTGTCATTTCTCCATTAAACATTACTGTTCAATAATGTCAGGTCTTGTAATCATGTGAATGCATATATTTGGCAGCAGTGTATATTATTGAAAGTACAGTCAAACCTGCTTTAGTGGCCACCTCTCTACAAAGACCACATTTTTTCCCCTTGAAAATGGTTTCTCATTGCATCATGTACTAAAGGAACCTGTCTACAAAGACCACTTTTTGTGTTTCCCTTGGGCGGTCGCTATAGACAGGTTTGACTGTATATGAAACCATAAATGTACCTACATCCAACCTTTTGAGCTAACTCTTCCCTTTGCAGCCCTTGTGCCCTACGTAAATGTCACATTCTTCCGTCTTGTATACCTCCGTCTCCGTACCTCGTGGATTTTCAGAATTTTAGCCTTTCCTTACTTGCTCTTTTGCCACCGGATGAGTAAGTACATTGAGGTCATGTGATCTTGGACGTACCAATCAGCTAGTTCCATTTGGGGGAAAGGTAGTCTATGAAACAGACTCTGAAACCTTTCTATTGTTTCATCTTAGTGTACCCCCCTCCTTTCTTTCTTTCTTGCCTGAGCTGTCTGTCTGTCTGTCTGTCTTAACAAGTATCTAATCAGCGCATGAACAATAATCCCAGAAATGTATACTATCTAGACTAAAATACTAATGCCAGAGAAGATAACAATTTGTTGAGATTACCCAATGACTGCATTGCATAACAGACAAGTTTGGAATTGGTGGAACATCTCTTACAAAAGGCAGTTTGTAAGCTACAGTGCTCATTTTTTTTTCGCTATAAATTTCAAATAAGTTAATTTCAAAAGCATACAAGAGCATTAATTCAAAGATGATAACTAAATATTTAGAAATGATTTATTTAATTTATACATTGGCTTAACGTTACGACATTTTATAGCACTTTTACATGTTTGCTAATTTGAAAAATTTGGGAAAGGAAAAAAAGCCATGTACACACACATGAAAAATGCATTTGTACTTATGCTAACATCATGCTTCTTGTCTATTCAACAGAATTTTCACTAACTTAACTAATATTAACAAATTTCTTTCTTGCTGCAAGCTTTTGGTTGCATTTTTTCTAAGATTTTAATTTTCCTCTGTTTTAGATCGACAACAATATATATTAATCCCCTGTTTTATGCTTTATGTCACCTCTATATATCACTTCTGTCCCCCTTTTATTTCTGCCAAATCCATTCTCTTTGTCTCTGTTTCTCACATGATATGGACGTCCAAGATAATGATCTTCAAGTACTTACGTATTCAAGTGGTATCACCTTCTCAGTTCCTAAACACATTGTGAAAGAAAATGTTTAGAATCAATTAAGAAAGGTTGATGATGTAGGATAAAGTTAAATGTGAGGTTTTTTAATCATCAAAATGAAAATAAATTGACTCGATCTTGCTGAATTTACAAACACTACATATAGAAATTGGTACATGGGACTAAACACAAGCGGAATGAAAGTTTGGTCCAAACTTTTCTGCTATTTCTTGTCATATTGTATGGGACATTTCTTATATGAAACCGTTCTACCAACTGACATAAACGAATTGGTTCACAAATTACATTTCATCCTTACCAAAACTCAACCTTCTCTTTAGTATTCGTTTGTCAAGATATAAGAAATAGATTGGTAAATGAATCAATTTCTTTTCTGAGACCTTAGGTTAACAAGAGTGTTTGGGAGAAGGAAATTAATAAATTTTATAGTCGATACTGTATTCAATTGGCTATTTAATACTCTAATCGGATTTAGAAATAACCAAGGAACTTTGATTCATATAATACTAGAATTCTATTATATGCTTCATTCACATACTTTATACGATTTTCATTCATGGGACAATATATTCATCATGTTATGTAAGGTACATCTGTGTATCATGTATTAGAACTTATTCTCTCTGTTATTTGATATATATTTACAACAACAACAACAAATCATTTTGAAATAAAATTATGATGCAATTTACCCAATTTGATAAACTTATGATTTCAAACTTATACAAGGAGTTTGAGGAATCTTGGATAGTATTTTTAATTTCAGTTAACATTAGGAAGGTTAAATGCTTGATATCAAGAATATATTTTCCACACTATTTTATTAATTTGTTTAAATAGTGGACAAAATTCTGTATTTTAAAAAAGTATACCGGTAATGTAATTATGTTCTCTGTTCCATCCATACACAACACACATTGATGCACAATGAAATTTGAGTTTCTATGTTCTAAACTCAATACTTTCAACTATTATACTTGTTTAAATAAGACCAAACAAATTGTTAATAATACATTGATTTTGTTTTTAATCAAAATATTGACCACACAAAAGAACAATTTTTTTTCTTGTAGATATGATTTTAGTCAGCTGTTATTACATTACCATAGGCTTCGCACAAAAAGTAAAGAAATTAACCATTTATTTGTTTTACTCCTCCACTATTGAACAGTGGATTTAAGACGATGGATGCCACAATTGCTTCATATATCTCACATTTATCATTTACATCACAACAATTCAATTTAGGTCACCACAAACAAAAAGTCAACCTGTAAAACCAGACTTTTTCCCAACATCAAACTTTTGCAAATTGTAAACGACGGTCCTTTTCTCATCAAGAAACTTTTGTGAATTTCAAATAGTCCGTACAATACCAGTTATGGTTCAAGTCTTTGGGGGCATGAATTTTTTTGTGCAAATCTTAACCTCTCGTTTTAAGTTTGCAAACGTTTTATGCGCACAAAGGTTTTGGGGTGTCACAGTATGGCCCTGATATGTTGTGATGATGTGTAACCATAGAATGTCCTTCTCTACCTCACAGTGGCCACAGTCAACAACATTCCAGACATGCACCTCTCAGGGGTACCGTCAGAGTTCAGCGACACACCCGAGTCATCGCAAGCCAATGTGAGGGTCAAGGAGCGGGAGGAGATGATGGGTATGCTGGAGTACAAGGCAGAGGATGAACCTAAACTACTCAAGATGGTCATCATAGGTAGGAAAGATTGGATTGGATTGGATTCAGTTTATTTCTTTAAAATGTGTATACTATAAATGACCTGGGGGCGTTTCACAAAACTTGTCATTAGTGACAAATGACAGTTTTTGTTATAAGCTACGGAAATCCTTGCTTCTGATTGGTTATCAGCAGATTTGTCATTGGAAAAAGGCTTTGTGAAACAGGCCCCTGGTGGATCCATCTGTAAGATGAAGTGCTGTATGTAGCAAATTACTCAAGGACATGTGAACGAAATAAAAGCGTAATCAAAATATGCAAATTAAAACTGTGAATATGGTCATGGATCTCAAAGTATACCTACCTTTAAAGCCCCACTGCACTACTTATAACTACTTGCGCCCTCTATATAGCAAACGATGCCTAATCATGACCATTGGTCCCCCATGGTCCCCTTTTTTCGTTAATTGAGAGCTGATTTGACGAGATAACCACCTGTCGGTGACCATGCAGGGAGGTCTAATCCCTCCTGGCCAAACTAGTGCAGATGGGATTTAAAGAAATATGATATTGGTATGTTTTTATATGTGGTGGTCATGATTTCAAGTGATCCTTTTATGAAGTCATAGTTTTTTGGAATGGGTGTTCCATTCATCCACACTTTAGAAGGGTAAGGATAATGGAGGCCCTGTAAAAGAAAAGTTGAATTATGATGATAAGGTTGAGGACAAGAGGAAAAATAAGAAATAAAAGCAGAAGTGATCTAGGACTTTAATAGGGGGTATCTGTCTGATAACTTGTTTATCAAAATGTTTGTACTCAAACAAAATTAAACATCAAACCTGAATTGTTGTCTTTGGAAGGACCAAGGTCAAGGTGGCCCATGGTTGACTCCAAAAGATTTAGTTAATTTTGAGATTCAATGCATCTCCACGATAGTTATCAGAGTAAACTGGTAACATCTCTCCATCTCTCCCACCATAACAGACTTCATCCCTGAAGTAGCGGAGGGTCACCTGCCTGGCCTGCCAGCGTACATCATCTTCATGTGTATCCGCCATGCTGACTTTGTCAATGACGATAGGAAGGTCAAAGCCCTACTCACAGGGGTCATCAATGGTATCAAGAAAACTGTCAAGGTCAGTGTCAAGGACGTTTATTGCAGCCATTTTGATTTGTTACAATTATTACATTACTGAATTCATCTTTCTTCAGCACAACCTGCAGTATGAATTTACTGATGTTCAAATGGTATATAGATTCATGATGGAAATTTAGAAAACAAAATATACTTTTGAAATCATATATTTAGGTGGAAAATTCACCTACTTATTTCTGTGTAATTTAGAAAGTCATGTGGATGATTTAATTGCAATATTTCATACTATTTTTGTTTTCAATTTAACTTAGTTTGTTAATTACTTTGGGTGAAGCATCTCTAGTAGATGTATGTGAGCTTGAACAGGTCATATTTATGGACTGAAGGAGTATGATTTGAAAGTGTGAAATATTGTCATTATGTCATTTAATACAACTTGTTTTGCACTCATGTATCAAAGACACAAGTCATTTAGAAACATTTTTCCACCGTTGGCTGGTATCATGACATTTTGATAATTCAGTAATATAGATTTTCTTGATTCTTTCTTCCCAATTTAAATTTGTCTTATTGTACAGAAACACTTTGAAGACTTTGAGTATGTTTCGTTCTGGTTGACAAATGCAACAAGGCTCCTTCATAATCTCAAACAGTACAGTGGAGAGGAGGTGAGATATTTAGATTCTAATCACATGAATTATGGCATAAAATTTTGAGTTAAATGTTTGATCCCGAGTCAAGTATTGTTACGAACATTCCTGGAATAGGTCATGCATTCATTTAGATTGTTAAACATGATCTGCTTTTTACTTCATATATATGTTTGCATGCTATGTTTTCTGTTTGTGAAGACTTCATATATTCGAGTCTTTTGATGTTTCATTTAAAAAAAAAATTGTCTTACTATAAGTCTAGTTTGACACTATTCCTTGAAAATCGTTCAGTGAGAAATCATTAAAGTGTTTGATAATCCAAATACATGATGATTATGTTTGTTGTTGAGATTGATATGGAAATTATTTTACTAATTTCAACAATTTTACAATGCGACTTCTGATGAATAGGAAAGAAAGGCCATGAAGGTATAGTAATCATCTTCTTTTTCGGGAAACCAAATTTAATATTGTTAAACTTGCATGAAAGAAACCGGTTTATTCAGGGTTGTAGCTTTTCTTCAGTTGTTTACAACTACCTAGCAACTTGAAGAGTTATGAAACAATGAGGTAGGAATGTGGTTCGGGCACTTGGGGACCTCAGGACTGAAAGATGTTTGCCCGTAATAGTTTCTTGTCTACATCCATTTTAATTAGCCCTAGGTAGTCTCTTTAACCCTATGTTAACTGGGGGGGGGGGGGTCAATTTGACCCCCCCCCCCCTGTAGAAATTTCGCAACTACTCCGAAACCGCGGCAGATATAAAATTTTCCTTTCACAACTTTTTACTTTCGAGTCTTACGCATCTTTTAAAACAATTTTTTTGAAAATCGGACCTACGGTTACAAGGTCACGTGACCTTTTGTCTTTGCATGTCAGCCCGAAAATAGCTCATTTTCATGATTTGTGTACAAAACATATGTAAAAGTCATTTTTCCTAAAAATAGATAAAACATTGGTTATTGAGTCTTGTTTAAAGTTTAGATGTTTGTTTTGGGGTCAAAATAGTTGAATTGTAGTTATAAATGAAATAAAACAACAAAAACAATAAAATACATAAGTTAAAAAAACAATGAAATACATAAGAAATTATCAAAACAAGAGATAACATAAGGAATAACCTGGCTCTTCCAATTTTTTGTGTTGTATTATTATTCCAAATGGTCTAATAAATATATGTAGTGAAAAAGAATACTTAAATATGAATAATCTATGATTTATGGGCAGAAATGTGAATTTTATGGCCTTATTTGCATAAATTAGCATAAATATGCAAATGAGTGAATTTTTCCAAAAATTGAAATTACCATAGTATTCTTTACACTTCACTTGACATGCATGCAAATTTTTGCGGCGATCGGCGGTGAAACGGCCGAGATCTTAGGGGGGGGGGGGGGTCAAATTGACCCCCCCCCCCCCCCCCCAGTAAAAACCTGGTCTGAAATAGCCCAGTTAAGATAGGGTTAAAGGCATCATTTAACAATGTTACATCTGAGATGCATGGCCCTAGGTGTTATCAGTGTCTGTGATATGAGGTAATATTGAAGCCCTAAAAAAATTGCGCTTCAAAATGATCATGAAGTGCCTCATAAAATTAGAAATCTTTGAGCGACCGGGTTTTACCATACTCATTTGTCCCAATAGACTGTAGTGCTATATAAACCGTTAGGAAAACGGAAAATGAAATTTTGATTTGCTATCATAAATATCTAGATAATCAGACAGGCGAAAAGTCATGGGATTCCTGACTGACCAAATGGTTTATAATTATGATTGCAGCATGAGCTAAATCAAGGATTTTGTTTCAGAATCTGAGGCGATGTTAACCGAGTCACTTTAATGCTTTATAGTAGCTTACTGCTGTCTTTTCCTTTTGGGTCTCATTTTTTTCTCTTGTGCTTTGATTCTACCCTGCTATCGCTTACTAAGTGCAAACTAGAAGTAACATTTTTTGAGCATTTTTATTTTCTGAAGGTGATAGAAAAGAAGCATACAAAACACCAAGTTTGTCCTAAATTTAAAAAAAGGTTGTAGGGAGATTAGTTCCTCTTCTTAAAATTATTCCTGGTTACCTGGTTGTTTCTGAGAACGTTGCATTATAAAGCAGGTAGAAACTGAAATACCTTTGTATTTCTTTATTGATTTGAATTAAAACAAGTTTATTACGAGCAAGGACTCCAATCAAAGACTGCAATTAAATACATGCATAACTTCACAAACGGGCCAACTTGCTAATTTACATGTACCGGTATATATGATATTTCTGGACCAGTGGTAATGGGTACCCTGATATGTACAGTGTATTAATCTAGTCACATTGATAAATAGACTAAACCAACCAATAATTTGATCATCATTCGAGGTAACGTGTGTTTTTGTTTTATCTGTTGTTGGTCTCGTATATGACTTGTCAGTGTAACTAATGACATGGCTCTACATGTATAAAGAGGATCGGAAGAGGAGACTTCTTTTAATACACTCTCTAACCCTCCCTCCTTGTGTTCTCCTTTTGCAGAGTTTCTCATCAAAGAACACGGAGCGACAGAACGAGCACTGTTTGCGAAACTTTGACCTCTCAGAGTACCGTCATGTGATGAATGATCTTGGGATCCATATCTATCAGATGCTCATCAGAATCATTGAGAATAGCGTCCAGCCCATGATAGGTAAGATACAGGTGCAGGCCTGATAATTACCTGATTTCTTTTTTCTTTTTTTTTTACTCAAGGGGGCGTGGTTGAGAGGATAGCATGATAGGGATCGACAGGTGTCATTATCAGTGACGTGGCATATATGGTTAGGGTTCAAATTGGGTACTCTGTTAGGTTTAGGGTTAGGGTTAGGTATAGTTTTGGGTCTAGGATTGAGGTCAAGAATTTGGTTACTATAGGAACTTATTATCATTGTTGAAGGAGCAGGTTTAATACAACAATCATTATCAGAAGAAAATGACTGAGGGTCATTTTCTTAGAGAAATGAATGTTAGGCACTTTCCACATTGCTTAAAGTTCCTTTATCATTTGATATACATGTAAAGTAATGCTAGCTATTGGCATTTGATTTTTAATGTAATTATGTAGAAGGAGTGGGACACAGAGAAATGTTATTGGTGGCGTAAGATCAAATCATTTGGAGATTTATTTGTTGGAGAAAAGAATGTGGTCACAGAATCTGTATTTGACAGGTAAATTTTTAAGATAAAATAGCAAACAATCAGGTAGTATATACAGTAGGCTTATGGTTGCACCATGTGAGAGAGGAGAGAGGATTGGGGAGTCCTGAAAAGGACTGTCAGTAATCAGGAAGTTCTTTTGTATTTTTGTGCATTTAACTGTTCCATCATTATGTGATTGTACAGCGTCAGCCATGCTGAGAACAAATTTTGAATGTCCTCCTAACATGATTCATACTCTTTCTTGTACATGCAGTGACAGCCATGTTGGAAGGGGAGATGGCAGGGTTGGTGAGCAGCAAACCTACAGGGGTCAGGGGTCGTAACTCGACCATCAGAGAACGAGAGGTCAAGGATGTCTCGATAGACTCTCTCATCAAACAGGTCAGTCGTCTACATATGATTCAATAGAAATAATAAATATTAGAGGTGGGTTTGTAAATGTAGCTTGCCTAACATATTGCAAATGATCCCCATTCTATCAAATCAGCATCAGCCTTTAATCGGTTGAAACATGGACATATTGGCTCAGTTATCTATGGGTTAAAGAAACAACTTCTTCCTTTAATGAATTTCAAAGTTTTGCCTCTAGATGTGTGTAGTTCGTAATATGAAAATTTTGTTGAGGTTCAGTGTAAGCCTTTTGTTTTTTTGCATACAATTTATCCAGAATCACAAATTATATTGTGGAAAACATCTACAAAACTTTGATCTCACACTATACTGATTAATCTGATTCTGATGCTTTTACTCTTGGGATTTATGAATACCGGTAGCTTGAAGGAATGGTATAGGGATGATTGTTTTTTTAATAATTATTATTATGATGAATTAGGTGATATAATAGTGAAGGTTGCGAGGGTTACATTTGCTGTTTATTAGTGAGTTATGCAAATATTTTGTTCATATGTTTGAATGATAAGCTTACATGTACATGTATGTTAAAGTAACTCTTCATTGTATTCTTTCTTCTTTTTCTGATCAGTTGGGACAATATATAACAGTGATGAACGTCCATGGTATGGACCCAGAACTAGTCAAGCAGGTCGCAAGACAGGTACGCACTCACTATATGTGTCTCTTATTCTTCTCTTCTTTATCTGTGGATGCTAGTTCTTATCCACTTCATTGTGATAAAAGAAGTGTGCTGAATTTAAAGTGATGGATTGTTAAAGATGTTATGTTGAATGGACTATCTATCTCTGTGTCGACCAGTTGGATAGGCTGTCTCATGTTACACACAATCTGTTAAAATCATATCCCAGATTAGCTATTTTTATATCCATCAAGCTCACAAAGTTGTTAGAAAAAAATTGTATTTCTTTGTATTTTGTCAACAATACCAAGTGAACATTTGGTCAGATCTGAAGTTTTTGACATATCTTCTGAAAACTAGATAATAGATGCTAGATATTGTTTGAATAAAAGAAATATATTAATGTTTTTTGTACTTTTTGTCTGTACAGGCCTTGTATTTGATCACAGCCAGTACTATTAACAACATACTTCTGAGGAAAGACATGTGCCATTGGTCCAAGGGAGTACAAATCAGGTAAAATAAATACTTTGTTTTTCTTCTCTAGAACAAGCTTATGTTTCAATTCATTACATTGTATTTGATTTAGTTTTAGAGACACTGATTTTCTCTGCAAACATACTGATTTTAAACCATTTTATACTACAATGTTCTGATGAGAGTTTGCTGCCTTAGTGTAGTGTAAAGATTTTCACAAACTTGTTTGTGGATACAGGGCATGGCTATGAATATAATTGTGATTGTGATCATGATTATATGATGCAGTTAGGACAGTTCAGCTTGAAAAGTTAAAAAGATAGATTTTCAGGTGATCATATTCAGCTTCAGTATTAAGCAGTCTAAATGTATGTATATATATCAATATATATATATATATATATCAACAAATATCTATACGCTCATTAATGAATGCATATTATTCCACCACCCAAATGACATATTAATTTCACCTATCTCTCTCTCTCTCTCTCTCTGTCTGTCTCTCTCTCTCTCTCTCTCTCTCTCTCTCTCCAGGTATAACCTGAGTGAGCTAGAGGAGTGGCTCAGGTCAAGTCGTCTCTATGATAAGATGATGGAGACGACCCTTGAACCCTTGGTTCAGGTCGCGCAGCTTCTCCAGGTTAAAAAGAGAACAGACGATGATGTGGGTATCATCTGTGACACATGTACTCAACTCACAGTCACACAGGTGAGAAAGCATTGGAAACTATCAACAAATAGTTACAGTTATTGTTGATAGAGCCAAACCTGCCAATAGAGACATCTAAGGGCATTCACATTGTTACACTAAAGCCTTTATGGCTCTGTATAAGCAGATTCTTTTAGAATCACCTGTCCATAAAAACACTAAAACAGTTCAGTTTGATGCATTTCCCATAATAATCATCATTGTATATTGTATGAAAGTGAACCTGTACACAATCATTATATTTTTTGTTTATACTTTTGTTTTATGTTTCTTTATTCATTGATCTTTGTTTCAATGTATGACTGTAATTTGATGTATTAGATTTGCATTTTATCACACACTAGAAACTTGTTTTGCTGTACATGTATTGATTGAGGGTTGACCCGCGCCCCCCCCCCCCCCCCCCCCTGCCGTTAAAAAAAAAGTGTGTGATTTTTCTCTTGAAGCATTTAAAAGCTTTAGCAGGTTGTCTGATCTGTTAATTTTGACCACTTTTACTAGAAATGTAACCGTTACTGATGTCTCTTTGACACGTAAGATTCTTCAAGGTATTTCATGTGTGGAAAATTAGTTCCATGACTAATATGATAATGTTGTTGGGTGTTCCTCTATTGAATGTGTAATTTTGATATTCTTTCCTCAGATCATCAAGATCCTCAACCTGTACACGCCGGATGAATACGAGAAGAGAACCGAGATCGCATTCATCCGCAAGGTCCAGTCACGTCTTGCGAACCGGAACGACCCCAAGCGCGAGTCGCAGCTCCTTATCGACGCCAAGCACACATTCCCGGTCACGTTCCCGTACAACCCATCAAGCGTGGAACTGAACGAGATCACGATACCCAGCTCCTTTCATTTGGACTTCCTTAAAAAGCTCTGAACATGTGTCCGTCAGCGGGTGTTCATAAGAGACTTTGCTATAGAGCACAATGATGAATAACTCATTCTACAAGTATTAGGCACATTTCACACTTGGGATTGTGCATGGATCTGATCAGGTACTAAGGTAGTTTCATGACAGGAGGAATACTCTCTTCGTGGATGTCTCCCTGCACTGGATAGTATATTAATCAGCAGAGTAATATTATCTGTATTTCATTTCATTCTAATCTGGTTTGTCTGGATATCACCCTTCTAGCTTACCAATCTAAACGCTGTGTACTGTCTGTGTAGAGTTACATCTTGGAAGGTGAAGAGGAGAGTCACTTGGAAATTTATTTCTTATCAAAAGAAAATGTGTCTAAAGATCTTTGATTTCTCAAAGTTTAAAACAAATAACAGTAATTATTTTCTTCTTGTGTTTCACAAAGCAGTAATATGATTTGTAAAAGTTTACAAGGTGTAATATTATTGTTACTCCTGCAATCCTTCTATCCATCTTATTCATATTTAATGTTTTTGTTGCTTATTTGAAATTAAATGTTCAAAGATACATGATACAAAGATGAAATACAGGACGATGATAGACATTGGAGTTCAGCACAATCATATTTTGTCAAGGAAAGAGTGTAACCCATTTTTGTGTAATTATATAAACGGGATAAGCTGTACTCGGTGGAAAGCAGATATGTAGCGTGTTATGTTTAGTAGAGGATTCATACATACAGTCATTTCTAGTTGTAGTTCTGCTTGCCAATAAATTGTTGAGGTTTTCTCTATCATAGAAAATTATGAGAATATGTTAAGTATGCATGTCCTCTTTAGCAAGTGCAATCTAAAAATTATGAGATTTAAAGGAATTTTCATCTTGGGAATTTACAGCTGGTATACAAAAGCCTATTAGATTGCAAAAAAATTAAATAATTACAAATTTTGGGATGTGGACAGAATCCTTCACCCGCATTTACAATATTCTTGGATTTTTTCCATGAATTACGCATATTAAAGTAGGTTCATGATTATTAAAGAATACTTTCATTTTATATTTGCCAATTATTAAATCATTGAACAATATAGAAATTAGGCAAGGTGAAATAGCACATATTTCTGTGTTTGCCTTTGTTCAGTTTTTTTCTATACAATATTTCATAGCTAGACAATTGAGTTATTGACTGTAGAAGAAATGCGCTTTCGTCACTGATGTTGCCTATATCCTAAACAATTCCGTTTTCAAGAAGTCTGTGATTCCCGTAATACACTATAGATGCTTAGAAGAGGTACCAGTGAGCAAAGGTCTCTACATTGTATTGGATATGATTATAGATTATCATGTACACCAATTCATTGCATTTTGTACAAGTGACAAGTTTTATAGGTCTAGTGAAAGTGACAAATGCACAAAGAATTCATCAACTTAACAAACTGGATTTCAGATACACCAAATGTATTCTACACAGAGCATATCAGATTGGAATATGGCCGTTTCAAATTGACATTTTGTGTATTTGCAATTTTGTTCTAAATCTCATACTTTCAGCACAGAATAACTTGGTTGTTGTTATTGTCCTGTATTACCATGTCATTATCTTTATTCAGATTCATAGTTTTTGTTGTTTATTTTTATTGTATTCTGATGTTTTATGTATGTGAATTGTTTAGAGGTTGAAAAATAATTCTGTTTATCAAAATACCAAGGTAACACAGTGCTTCCAGCCAATCAATCTTTATACTTGTGTTTATTTGACAGAGAGAGATCAAAGTTATGATTGTGGTCAGTTATTGTGTAACTCTGGAGCTATATTTTTCATTCTCTTTCTTTCACTCCCTTTTTATATCTCTCTCTCTCTCTCTCTCTCTCTCTCTCTTACATTTCACTATATTTTCAATTTTCCCTTTCTCTCTTTCTCTCATTGTTCCACAATGCATTCCAGAATCATTGTATATATTCACTCATTTTCATTTTAGCTGATTGTTTTGTGGACAAAGAAAGCATTTTAATGTTAAACCTCCTATTTGTTTCTTTGTTATGAATGTTTTATGATCAAACTTGGAGATTAATGTACATTGGGGAATTGGTTTTAGTCTGTAAATTGGACAACTCTATTTATGACTTCAAATTCATCATATTCATTATATAAAAGTGGAAAAGAGGTGAGAAAGACATTCCTTTTTAAGGAAGATTTTCAGATTGGATTCTGTGTTTGAATTGTGTAAACAGCTTATGATTGTATTCTTTGTGATAGTATTTGTAAGATTCGGTTGAGTTATATTCAGAGTTATGACCGGAAAAAAAATATCATGTCATGTCAAAGAAAGAGTATTTTTATAAGATGTTGCGGTATTATAAGCTTGATGCAAAGTTTGATTAAACATCACTTTATGCTTTTCTTCCCTAAAAACAGCATATTTTACATATTCTTCCTCAGAATTGTTGACATTGAAGTGACATACATCACGCATTGTGTAAAATGGCTGCAAAACAAGGAGATTGAAAATATAAATTACAATCCATGTATATTTATTTTAGATTAAAGCTTGAATGTATTAGCAAGCATAAGCTAGTTCATAGCAATATTTGTATAATTCTTTCTTTTTCTGATTAAAAGAAATGAATAGAAAATTGAATTCAGAAATTTACAATTAAGTAGCTCTTACACATATATGTCTTGGTTTTATTCTAGGTACCTCTAAAATGTTATAAACAGTAAATCTCCCTTAACATAAAAACATTTTAAATGGCTTTATACTGATCTCGAGGTGTTGGAACAGTTTTGAAAATGTTACTTATTTCTACCTTCTCTTGTAATATCAATATTTATATAAAATTAAGTGACATGGAGAAGAGGAAAAACAGTACTCGTGCTTGGCTACACATTATTTGTAGTAACACGAACCCAAATTGTTCTGCTGTATATTGACAATCCGAGTGTAACTTAAGCCATGCAGTCCCAATTATTGAAGATATATTTGTATTCAGAAGATTAGTATCTTTATTTTCTCCAATCATGTACAGGTAAGATTTTGTGAGAAAGTTTGACAAAAAGATGTAAATTTAACATGTGTATAAAAAGTGCAAGTACATCCACTATGCCTCTGCAATTCTTTTCTAAGTATTCATCGTGTAAAATTATGCACAGCTGTAAAACATGGCACAAGTAAAGAATGTTTAGTGTTGTACATCACAAGTAAAACAATAAAATTGTTTCCCCGAACACAAGATCATGTAAATGCACACCAAATGAATCACTTGATGTGAAAGGGCAATATAATTGATAATGAAATTATTGTGCTAATCAACGGCCGATATGATATGACAAAATAAAGTTCAGATTAATACTTGCGTACCGGGTATGTGTTGTTTGAGATTTTAAATATCAATATCAATTCATTCAATGTAGATGTAAAGCAAAGCAGTCTTTCATAAAATTACAATCAAGAAAAGGGACATTTAGAATACGACAATGTGGATGGACTTTAGTGATGTTTTTGTATGCTCATGTATATCTTTGTTCTTCTGCATACATATAAATGTTCACAAACCTGCCAATTTGCCGATGATCAAAGTTTTTTTCTTGGGTAATCGGTTGTTTAATTATCGTCTTATGTATTCTCATGTTTATAACAAATTTCTTTACTTTATATGATGTTTTTAGCTTAATCAATTAATTCTATGAGTTTTAGAACAGAGGTCAGTAGAAATTCTTTTTCTGTTTATATTATGATTCTAAAAAGATATCTTAATTTATTCATAGACTATGAGGGAACGGTGTGTGAAAGAGTCAATATGAAATGAAATCCTTCAATCTACTTATATATTGTGATTTAATAATCTTTCTCTATGATGATTTGGCTTTCAATAAATTGGTGAATGAAATAGATTATCTGAAAATTTGTAGACCATATATTTTGTTTATGTATTGGTATATTACCAATCACAATATATATATTTCTTAGATTTTAGATTCTCACAATTTGGGGTGGAAGTCAACTTTTGAGCCTCGTAGGTGACGATTAATATTGGATAATTTGGTGTAGATATTATGACTTGAGAAGAGATTATGTATAGCAGCTTTAAGTGGTAAAATATATGTGGTGTACATGTTCAAGAAGATTGTTTTTACAGTAAAAACAGAAAGATTAAATGCACCTAAATGTAGCAAATATTGTCAAAATGTGTGACCTTGTTTTTATTTTCTGATGCTCTTTATGCATATGTATTGCTCCTGGTGAGACTTGCCAGACATAGCAATGACTAGTATGTGGAAAGTGGATTCAATCCCAAGAGATGGCATGATTCATAGCAGGTGAATGACATGGCTGGTGACCAGAGGTTCTGTAGAGAAACATGCATGAATAATTTTTTGAAATACATTTAGAAAATAGGTCTATTGACCTTCTACATATCAAGGGTTCAGTGACACAAAGACGTAACTCAATATTTTGCCAAAATGAGTATTTCATATCAAAATGTCAGAAAAATGTGGACTTTCCAGGAAACACAAAGACTTAACTCCACCCAACACCCAATTGAAGTCAATGGCTAGTGAAACATAGACTTAAGGCCCAAGTGCTCAGAGACACATAAACCACTTTTTCTCAAAACGGCCAATATGGAGTTACGTCTTCGTGTCACTCACCCCTCAATATATCTCTTGCTATCCTCTCCTATTTCTCTCTCTCTTAGATTAGCACATCACTCTGCACAACATGTCTAGCGTACAAATACCAACGAATTGTTAACTAAGCAAACAGGATACAACTGTGTTAGGACTGAATTTTTCATTGCACACAAACACTTTTACATACAGAGTCACCTACTACACATTGAACTCTAATAAATAATATAAAATGTCTCGCATCATACATCACCCTGCAATCTGATCGCTACAATTTCAAAATTTGTTCACAGCAAATTCTATATACACTTTCTGACACTGATGGCAATGCTGGTTTTTACCCCCCTTTATAAATAATCTACAGTGGTTGTTTGAGTTGTCATTAACTGGTTGACCCATACAGCTATAGTAATATATTTAACTTTTATTTAACCAACAAAACACAACTGTCAGTAGGTTAGGTTTGTCAGCAGGGTAAAAAAGGAGGCATTGGTATAAAAAAACACTGCCATGTATTGTTATAAAGGAATTGTCCATTATTCATATTTACCTGTCAACTACCCCCCCTCCCCCCCCCCCCCCCCCCCAACAAAAAGGGACACACATCACAGAACCCCCTGTATTTGCCCACCTCTTCAATCCCTCCAAGCAATCCATCCCCACCCCCGTTATCTTCACAGGAGGGAAACAACAACAATGAAAATACAACTTCATATCAATGGAAAGCTGAATGAACATAAAATGCAATATAAAGGAATACAAATTTGTTTCCCTTTCAGTATTGCACCAAAGAAAATTAAAATCTATTTGTTCTGCACCCCTCCAAATTACTCGTCAACAGGGGGTCAAATTTGCCGCAGTTGCGTTGACAACATTACATGTGGACCAGATTGGCTCGCCTATATAGCTGAGGCGATGAGCCATGCTTAATTAATGCAAAGTCAATGTGAATATTCCTACTCCATAATATTAGATGATGTCAACGAGTCAATAGCTAGTTTTTAGGTTTGAGTTTTCAGAGAGCTGTTATTCCTCTGACAGACACTAAAATAGCATGTTATTGTTATCATTGTAATGTATAACTTTAAGCGTTCCATTGATATATGATGCATGTATTTCATTTTTCACTTCCGACAGGGTCTTTAATACATGAACATGAATACTGAAATCCAATGCCCACATCATGATGGGGGCTTATTTGCATATTCACTTGCGCCACAAAAGACCTCAAAATCAGATTGCCAGACATAATTTCAGCATCCTTAACCCATACTTCTTCACAGAAAGTTCAAGTATACAACATAGTCCTGACTAATACCTCATGCATTAGACACATCGCCAAACCTACTCCAAACCGACTTTAAACATGAATGATTCTTGGCCATTCACTGTAATGTCATATTTTGTTCGGTCCGTTGTCAGAGGTACGAGCCACAATGTTCATCACCGCAAGGTTGTCGATGATGGGAATGATGAAACTCTGGTTTGATTCTCTACCTCATCTGGATTTCTCCTCTGATGTTGGCCATCCTGAGCGGAATCAGTTCCGTCATCTCTCTGCAAAGATCAAGTTCATCCTACAAGAAAAGAGGTGTAAAGCATAAAAGATCAATGTAAGAACAGGGAACAATAAATTATTGTTGCTGTCTTGTGTGTTAACTTGTGCATCTCAATGCAGGCATGGGTTCAGGGAAACACACTCCATTCCTCGGACTAGAATGTTAACTGGAGGTCCGGTATTTAGTGTGCCTGCAATACACAACTGTTAATCTACATACAGGGCCTTGTTTCATAAAAAATGTGGCAGCCAATCAAATGCCACAATTTCAGTAGTTTATAACAGTTATTGTAACTTGTTATTGATAACAAGTTTCATAAAAACAGGGCTGTGATCTTTGTGATAAGCTAGCTGCACATCCCCTTTGAAGATTTTAAGTAGAAGAAAGGTATACATCTAAGACCATATATCTGGAATATAATCCCACCCCATCCCTGACGGTTATCCTTGGGGAAGGGGGTGAGGGAAGCTGTAGTTAACCTAAGGTGTTACTAGGTGGTGCTAGGATCATTTAAAATCGAAATTGAGCTAGAAAATACACAGGCTTAGGAGGTGCAGCCATAGCTTACCTTGACTATATCCTTATGATCAGGATTCTTATCACAGTAGTCTACTATTGCCTTGTAGCTATCCAAACTGAAAGATAGAGAAGGAGAGAAGGAAGTTAAGACATGCAGTGGACGGTAGAGACACGATACTGGCTTTTATTAATGACTTCCAGAAAATCAAAGCAAATTAAATCAACATATGCAATCTAGGAATACAATATATCACAAGAGATATTAAGCTGACCAAAATTCACAAATGTTGCACAAGTAAAAAAAAAAAAAAATACAAAACAACAGGTAATTATGATTTCTAGTACTGATAGTCAGATGAAATCAACAATATTTTAATGTTAATTAGGTGTTGTATAAGACATGTTGGGGCTGAGAAGTTAATTCCATTACAGTTGATTAGAAAGTCATAACATAAAGTGTACAGAAATGTAACAAAAGATATTTAAAAAATAATTTGATAATAAAATAGTTGATGAGAAGCCCCTGCTCACTTACCTGAGCTGCAGATAGTCCAATCTTTCAGGAGGGCTAGGTGTTACAAACTTTGAATATCTGTAGAAAAAGTGACAGAGTTATATGAGTTTTATGACATATAAATATTTGGCTACCAATTAAGTTTACATATTCAGGCCCCAAACTGTATGTATTTGACATAATTAAAATACAGCAGAATTCATAAAATATTAGAATAAAGAAAGAAGGGATCCAAAAACCAAGAATTTTATAATTACATGCAATTCAAGAACAAAATATATTTAAACTAATCTTTGCATGTCAAAAGGAAAATACGAGAACATGAATTTGGGTTTTTAGCTCCAGAAAAAGGTAACATAATCGTGAATAAAAGGAATTGGTCATCACTGTAATGAACTACCGTCATAGCCCGACTTATAGCACCCTTTCACAGGTCTGTATCACCCCTTAAGATCTGAAACATGAAGGTAAATAGTTGATCTCAATTTGATCATAAATGTACCACCAAATTTTTGAAAGATGTTTTTTAATAACATGAAATTAATTAATGCTCCTATCCCAATTGCCTATAAATACATCCACATCATACACCATATTGTTTATGATTTTTTTTTGTCCATGGTCTGTCATGTATTTAAGTAAAAAAAGTTCTGAAATCATTCTGAACTCACAATCTTCCGACACAGAAGTAAGCTACCAAGACGGGCCTCAAGACATCACTTTCAAACTTATCAGGCAGCTTTCCCTCATGGTCCTTTGTTGAATCTAACATGTTTTTTTTAAAAGATGAAATACAGTCGATTACAAGGAATGCATTTGAGGTAAACATATTATAACCACTTTAGTAATGTCCACCACACTCCACATGATCTGACTACAATCCAATTTGTAATAGTCATATGATTAGTAAAATCTAAATTTCAAGGGATTTCATGCTTCCTTGGAGAGGGAAAAGTTAAACTAGCTCAGAACCGTAGTGATATGAGATTGTTCACAATTGAAGCTGATTCTGCTTTATTCTGACTAGAAGAGTTAAATGAATTAAGATTATAGTTGTTTATACTTTTCGTTATTTAAAACCTAAATAAGGATAATGATGTTTGTTTCGATTTCCATATTTAGATTTCTTTTATTTTAAGAGTTAAATGAATTAAGATTCTAGTTGTTTATACTTTTCGTTATTTAAAACCTAAATAAGGATAATGATGTTTGTTTCGATTTCCATATTTAGATTTATTTTATTTTAAGAGTTAAATGAATTAAGATTCTAGTTGTTTATACTTTTTCGTTATTTAAAACATAAATAAGGATAATGATGTTTGTTTCAATTTCCATATTTAGATTTATTTCATTTTTTTAATCTGATTGCAGGAGGGACGTTAAGTTTGCATTAGGCAACTACCAATGGCAAGGCATGGTACAGCTTTAACAACATGTTGGAGCTAAGGTTATTATGAATGGTAAAGAAAAAGAAGCATTGTGGGTAGTAGAAAAAAGAGACAATTATCCCCACAAGAGTTCTTGACACTTAAACAAAAGGTTGAGACGAGACAGCTGCATTTAATAAATTTACAAATATTGAACTGAAATCTAAATCTTAAGAACTGCAAATTCCTTGATGTAAAATGTAACAGTTTTATATTTAAAAAATCATTCACGCAAATAAAGGTTTAGATACTTACGAATGAAATCTTGATAATATGTCAGGCTCTGCTTGCATCTGTGAATAGAAATGATACAATCAGTCCACCTATGTAATGAAAACAGGGTCTTGTACTGTACAAATGAACCCAATAATCTACAGATCTCTTAAATCTAGATGTCCCACTTTTTTCGTTTTTTATGTCACTTTACAAGTGATCTAGATGCTGCTTAAAAGCTTTTGTTTCACCTTTGAGAAAATTAACTCCATCTGTGCATTACGTAATGTATTGATGGGAGCTAAAATGAAGAAAAGTAACAGTACCTAACATTTAAGAGCATTATCCAGTATTCATCTTTAATACAATGTAGTACAAATTATCTTCATATGCTCATGCACAGATTGTATCTACAAACTGGTTCATTGTTCATTAAAGGTCGGGTGACATGCAAATATAAGTTGATTCCTGGTGATGTGCAAGGCTTGATGCATAAAACTCATAATTCAAACCCTTACAAGATGTTGATCTTGGATGCTACTTTGTGTGTGGGTGGTACTCTTTGTTTCTCTGCTAGAGCTATCTTCAAATCCATCATCTCACTGTATAAATAGTATAATAAAAGAAAACAAGTTTGGTTTACATGATTGATTTTTGTGATTGATTTCATTGATCACTATATGCAATTAACCGCAAAAATCAACTGTATCGTGCTAAGCTTCGAGTTACAGGGCCCACGACAACCATTATAGTGATGATTCTATAATATAAGAAGAGGATGCATGAAGCTAGTATCTAAGACAGTAATGATCATAAAAGTCACTCAAAGTGGATAAAGAAGCAAGTCTGATGTGATTTGATGTTTGCTGTACGTCTCACACATTACCAAATTTTAATGAAAAGTAAACCACTGATAACAAAAAAAGAAAGAGTAATTTTCCTTGTTACTTGGTCTGATTTCAGTTCTATGAGGCTGTCAAACTAATAGAATTATTGGGTATACTAAAATTGATGATGAGGTCGATCACCCATGGGACAAAATACCTATTAGTTCACCATTATTGTGGAAACAAGGCCGGGTCAATTTTGCATCACGGATGCTGATAAAGCTGATACAAACCATAAAAACAGAGTCATAAACATCACTCAGAATGATTAAAATAAACTATTTTCTTATCAAATTGTCTTTCCAGTAATGGCGTCTAATGCACCCATAATCTAGAAAGGATGCTCTTTTCTAGAGCTTAATAAGATGATGGAGAATAGACAAAAGACAAGACGTATGAAAATAAAGATGTTGAGATGAAGAAAAACTGAGGATGATCCTTTGGTGAAGAAAAATCAAAATACTAATGAGTAATGTTTTGGCCCTGATTTAAAACTTCTGTTTTAACATTATTAAATGTCTTCACCATCTATTAAAAGTAGATGTAATAATCCACTTGGTATTGCTGTAATCCATCCAACCCTCCTCACCCTGTCGATCTAGTCTGTAGTCCCACGTATTGTCTCACCTGTAAGTTTCAGCCAATTCGAACATGAGTTGTCTACAGATGGTGAGAAAATGTTGTCTGTTAAGACCATCCAACATGTCGGCCAGCATGTCTACTCGTCGCTTGTGCATCTTGCATCGCCGTTCAAAATCAATCTCAAAGAACGATATCAATTTGAACAGTTGACTGTGATCCTAGATAAGAAGATGATGTAATACAGGGAATGTGTCAGAAGAAAGAAATGGTCTTTGTTTTATCAAATGAACCAAGGAACAGCATACAAGGACCATCAAAATGCAAACAGAGTACAAGAGGCATTCAATAATGGCAACACTATTTATCTTATTAGTCCACATACATTTCGTCTAATTTTCTGATCAGAAAAGTTTTAAAATGTAAGATTCTTTCTTAAATCAGAATTCTTATTAAAACACACAATTTTGTCCTGGCAGCATCTATCCAATTTTAATTTGGCAGGCGACGCACAAAATGTTAAGGCAATTATCATTCCAAACTAACCTACTCTTCTAATTCTACATAATGCATTATCAATCAATCATGTATCATATGAATGACTACAGGTTTCTAATCGGCTCCATCTTTAAATTATACACTGATAACAAGACTGCTTCAAGATTCAAAGTTTTGAGTATCTACTTGGAAAAACTTCCCCCAAAATAGGAAATCGGTTTAATTTTTTTCTTCTAAAGTTCCATGCAATGAGCAGCTAGTTTCAATTCTAATTGTAATGTAGAAGTTTTGTTTTCTTTCTTACTTTAACTAGTTCTATATGATCTGAGACGAATCCATCAATAATATAGTATTCCTTGGCAGCATTGATCCACTTCTGAGCAGGTAGAAACAAACTACGAGCCTGCATGATTGGTGAAGGAAAGGATTAGGTGTGTCATGATTAGAATTAAGAAGAGAATATTTCCTTAATGTGCACTTTTTATTTGGAATATATACTCAAAGAAACAAGTACATGTACTTTAAATCCCAAATTTCAAAATTTGAGACACCTGGCTGGGAAGTTTTTGTTTAAAAAGAATTGTCAATCTCTCTACCAGATGAACCTGGTAATGACTTATGTTAATTACAGCATGAAATTACACCAACTTAAAATAGCAATGACCAAATGATTTTTTATTCTAAAAATTCATTTGTGATTCATGTTGTGTGATTAAATGATCTTGAAGTTTCACTAATTAACATCTTTAATTTCTACTCAAACTGTCTATCCAAGGTAGAATTTCTCTTTAAAATGATTGCCCACAAAGGGGACATTCGACAAGGCACTACCATGGATATGTATGAAGAGCATGAATGTGTATCATACATACACACACAAGTTGAGTGTGACTGATAAAGCTTGGGGTGTATAGCAGAGCCACATACATACAGGTACTGGTGTGAGCTAGAGTCTATTGTCGTGTTAAAATACAAAGCAGGACTTCCTGTGTATTCATCGTGGGTGAATGGAAGGATTATGATATTCGTGTGAACCTCCCCCAGGGATTTATTCTTTTTCTATTCTCACCCAAAGAAATAATTCAACATATTCTGAGAGTTTTATTATATTCCTGCCCAAGATTTCCCACCTAAGTGTATGAGAGAGGCATAAAGGAAGAATAACGTACAGTCTCTCAGCAAAACATCAAAGGGCAGGAATACATTTCATTTTTCAGAATACCTGCACTTATTCTTTGAGGTGAGGTTTCCTTCAAGTTCTATTCTTTTCACATTTTGGTATGAAATCAGAGATTATTGAGTAACTCCTCACATGCTCTCCCAACAAAGAATCAAATGAGTACCCATATTGAACATGATGGAAGATATCAATTTGAAATGAATATGACTTTTTACCACTAAAAGGTATGTACTACATTATAAATGTATGTGTAAATTGTTCTCTGGTAAGACAAGTTCACAGTGAATTAAAAACTTGTGGTGCCACACACAACTATGCGTGAAAATGAAAATAATTTGGTAATCAAGGGAACAGATTAGGGTTAAATCAAAACTCCTATTCCTTTGCAGATTTATCTCTACCAATTGCTTCATGTGAAATACCACAGCCAGCCATCTAATGACGCCAATGTGTACATTTCCTTACCTCATCAAATGTCAGAACCACCTCATCTCTGACCTGACTTTCTAATGAAGTCAGTTCTAAGGATTCAAAGCGATCAGCCAGTTTGTCTTCTTCCGTTCCGCATTCCGTCTGCTCATCCTGGGCAATAGAGGGCGTTTCTTTTCTGTCATTTGATGCAGAGGGAGTGCTAGATGCATTCTCGAGAGTTCCGTTCAGCTCATGTTCTCTTTTACATTATAGAGATGGTAAAACAAGAGAACAACATAGGTTTATTTCATGTGGACTAATTAAAAAACACTATTAGGTGAGACACAATGAATGCTGAATTAGCCAAAATCTCAAACAATGTTAAGGATGTACAACTGTGTTATTAAAGACTCTTTACGTTTAATTCAGTATGCTCTGCTATGAAAGACAAGCAAGAGCAAGATTCTAGCTTGTGGTAAAAGAATCGGTATGATTGTTATTGAAAGTATAAAATGACATAACCTTTCGCTAAATTCCTGGTTACCTCAAAAAATGCAACAGGTTTAGTAAGTGAGACAAAGTTACATTTGTTGGCGACTTCAATGTACAAACTGTGGGTAAGACTTCACTATTTTTTCTTCTTAATTGTGGTATGTGTGTAATTCCCCATGAATTCATTAGCTGCAATTTGTTGTTGTTGAATACTACAAAATATATATAAACATGTTATACTTCTAAGTGTTTGTAATGATTTTCTGCATTGCTTTGGTTCATACAGGTACCCTATCCTCAAGTCTTACTTGGAGAACTGTAGAAGTGAGATACAGTATTTGATCCAGCATCTGTTGATGTCAGCCTTACGACTCGTGATGTTTTCTTGATGAGCATCCCTGTCATCTCTCTCCATGTCTTCAGGGATTGGCTTGTTTTCTGCTTCAGAAAATATGCGAGTTGCACTGGCTGTGGGGAAATGTTGAAGGAATAGAGAGAACCTGATAAAGTGACTTTATCATAATTAAGAATAGCAGAAAGAGATAATAGAAATGTATCTATATCACTCTTCGTAAAGCTACAATATCTATATCAATGCCATCACTATTCACATCACATTCTTTTAATTTGTGTTAATCTTAGCTTCTTCACAACGACAGAAATGAGAGAAAGGAGGAAGGGTAGAGGAAGAGAAAGAGAGAGAGAGAGAGGGAAGGCAGAGATAGAGAGAAAGAGAGACTGACAGACAGACAGACAGACAGACAGACAGACAGACAGACAGGCAGGCAGGCAGACAGACAGACAGGCAGACAGACAGACAGACAGACGGAAGACAGACGAAGATATGTAAGGAGAAGTTTGGGTATGTATTGAGGATAGACCTTAAGAGAATTTCTATTCAGTATCTTACTATTTTCAATGACACCATCTTCCCAAATTCAAGCCTATAATATTGATGTCATCATTGCTGCTGCTGTTAACACATCAAAGAACAAAGAAACAAACTCACCTAAGCAATGTCTTGCCTTTGTATAATCATCCTGTGTGATGTAGTATTGTGAGAGAGTAGCACAGTTCAGAGCCCAGTCTATAGGGTCATACTGGAAAGTACTCAGCTGTCTTTGCAGTGTCATGTGACAGTATCTAGCAGCCTGCAATAAAAAGTAGAACAAGTTTCATGATTACTACATGGAGTGAAAATCAAAGTCACATGGCAGCTTGTAATCAGGAGTAGAACAAGTCTTGAGACCGATCCTATTAGAATGACAAGAACAATATCTATAAATCATTTCAAAATTTGTCAATTTAAGTTCATGCACAAAATGTGAAAGATATTGGTTGATTGCTGGTCCTATCTCACCCGTTAATGCTAATACGGCTCCAGCACCGATATAATATGTGTTTAAGTTTAAACTTCAGGAGACAGATTTAGGAATAACTTATAGTTAGATATAATTGTCGTTGTTGGTCCAATGGGATCAGTCTTTCATAGATAATTCATATATAGCTAAACAGGGTATGAAACGATGAAACGAATGGCTCAAGACCGAGGAACTTGGAGAGACACTTGATATAGAATTTTGATTGGGTCACTGAACCTGTCATAAACTGACAGATCACTATTGATGATGATGAGCTAAAATCACAGTCAAGTGACACTTGTCAGTTTGAAATGTGAAGATAAATACATGTATTGCAACTTTTTATGGTTAGTCAAATAAAATAAAATATTAGGCAAAAGAATTGGATCAGTACTTTTACTTTCTACTCATCATATGAAAAGCACATGAGGTCTAATCAATTACATCAGATGATCATTTAATACAAAGTTAATCATTCAATCTACAGTGAAACCTCTACATAAAGACCACTCAAGTGAGATGAGGAGACAGTCTTTATGGGAAGGTGGTCTTTAGGCGCAGGTTCTTTTCATACAGGTTTCAACAAGAATTCTGCTCAGAGGAAATAAAAAGTGTGTTATTTATAGACAGGGGGTTGGTAGTTTGACTGTATAAAAATCAAATGAATGGTCTGCATGTTTAATGAACACTTATCCAGAGCTGCCAACCTTGTACGACCAAAAAACTTACAACCACGCCCGACACACTTCCAATGCAGAAATGTCCATTCCTCATGCTGTTTTTTCCATATCAGGACCTATAGTTTATTTACAAGTAGGTACTTTTTTTTGTGGTAATATCAGCGTTTCATTCTTTTAAAGAATATTTTTCTCTTCAAGTACCGGTATGTTTTCAAGTTTGTTTTGACCTCAGTTTTCTATTGAATTTTTGATCAAATCAATATTTAAGGGCAGTTTTTTGATGTACGGTATGTTTAAAATATAAAAAAATAAAAAATTATTAAAAAAACAGATTTTATGAAGGAAAAAACGTACTACCGTAATTTGGAGGAAAAAAACAGGATATTTCTGGAAAAAACGTAATGGTTGGCAGCTCTGACTTATCAAATATACACTTCCCTTACCAGAGTCTTGTCTCCTTGTTTCTCAAACACCTGTGCCAGATAGTAGAGAGTGAGAGTGTAGCAGTTCTCAAACTCTCGTTCCCTCTCTAGATCAGATGGAAAGTCTGTTTCTGGTAGGAGTAATCTGTTGGGTTATGACAAATTCAGAAAGTGAATAGAAACAAGATTGACATGCTAATATCAGATCATGACCATAAACAAGTCTTCAAATTTTAATCTCCTTGATGGTCTGAGAAGTCTGTAAGTTATTTTTAAAACTCTTTTTCTTCTTTGGTCTACTAATTAAACAAACAATGGAATGCCACGTTTAACTTTTGCAAATGTATAATACAAGTATATGTGTAACATATTCTCACACAAAAAAAGGTGGTAAAAAGAGATAAATCCTCAAAATATTATCCAACTAGCATGGGACATGAGTTAACAAGTTTTCTTTGAAATATCAATGACGATATGTCTTCTATCGACATGATTGTCTATTGAATTCTTTAAACTGGGACATTTTTTTATGGTGTTCCTGTACCCTATCTTGGTAATCTTTTGACATAAGCAAACACCCCCTGCAGTAGCATTGCAATGTCCAATGTACTGTAAACACTGTTATCTTCGCGTGATTAAAAAAAACATACTCGCTTGTTCTTAAATTCGCATTACACGCATAAAAGTCATGCTTATTATTTTTATATTTCTTAGCGCGAAATCCGCGAATATTTCCGTTTACAGTAACGGTGACTACTCTCCATCTCCATATATTTTGAGTTCAAGAGTGAGAGTACACAATGAATCACAGGAGGGGCTTAAATCATGAATAACCACTATCCTTTCTGTAGCCCCATTTTAAGTTAACAGAGTCATATACAGTCACAAACCCTAAAACTAGTGTAGATAATCTCAACATGAAATTAAATAATTACAGCAAAATGTGAGTGTTTATTTTCATTTTGCATAATACTCACTCATGAATGATAGAGGGAGATGAGCTCACATCCTTCTTGAAAGTGTGGAACACAGTTTGAGCTTCCTGGATTTGAAAACAAAATAATAAAAAGAAAATGAGAATTAAGATCTTACTGAAACTTATATTCAGAATGCCTTTAACATCTTTCATACTGCAACGATTTCAGAGCTTCAACACCAAAAAGGGTTTATCAGGAATTTGAACATTAAACTTCATCATGAAATAAAAAGGCATGCATTTATATATGAACATAATCTAGGAGTGCAATTATTTACCTTGAGGAATTCCATTGCCTTGGAATGATCCCTCCTTGTGCACCACAGAATAGCAAGCTGAAAGAAGAAATTAACAATTCAAAACGTTAATAACATTACAACAACTTCAATTGTCCTTGATTAAACAATAAATAGTATCACTTTGCCACATGATTGAATATCTTCTATCCAAACGTCTTCCATTTTCTCTTGAAATAACTATGAATTTTTCATATCATTTGTACAAATCAAAGATTTAGAATCTGAAATCTTAACCTGATTTCAGTTCATCTGTTTTATATACTTATTGCTCTCTTGGTTATGAGGTACGTTACTTCTTCAAATCATTTGCACTTTCTTAAAAGTATTCTAAAACACTTAATATAATAATGCAGCTTGTAAAGTTTATGTAATATGTCAAGAAAAAGATATTTTCAATTTATTGTGTCACATTCAATCTGTCAAAATCTAGCCTGAAGTTACAACTTTCTGTGCTCTTGTCACTGGAAATCTTTGTTATCTTTCGTCCACATCTATGATCAGATATGCTTTTATTGAAATTCATTTTTAGAAATTAGATTTTTTGAGGAAAAAATTACTCTGTACTCTGTCTGAAACAAAGTTCTTCAATTCTATTCACACACATTCTGATGAGGTACATGTATATCTTACAGATTATGGAAAAATCTTTTGTGATTGATTTATTCATGTCAGACTTTGGCAGGCACTATCCCAGTCGGCACTGTTTTTTGTTTACCTGGTTATTACAACCTGAGATAACTTCTTTCAGAGTCTAAGGAAATATGTATACGGACTCCTCACCTGGTTTAATGTGTTCAGTGCAGTGGTGACACATCTAGAATCTAGTCTGTACTCTTCAAGAATCTTATCTGCCTTAGTAAGATGCTCATGGCCTGAAGATGTCTCCTCAGTCTCTAAAAAGTTCACTCCTAGTTGATACTGTATAAGTGCTAACCGAAACTTGAGCTCTGTGGAAAGAAGAAATTCATGAGAAATTTCACTGACTTAGCAGGACTTCAAACATCAGTTTAAAAGGAAACCAAAAGTCTTCTTAGCTATAAAAACAAACAAACAAAAAACCTTATCATTTCACAGAATTTATCCAAATATTTGGTAACCCTGAAAATGTTAGCATAGTACACAAGACTCCATTTTATAAAGTTTTCACAGGGGTCAGTCTAGGTTAATATTTTGAAGGTCTGAATGCACGTGTCCTGCGTTAAAAATTGGAAATAATTGGGTCCAGTGTGAAAACTTGGTAGCCCATGTGCACCAAATCTCTGCTATAGGCCAGCTTTGACTTACATGTTCTTTTCCTAGGTCTAATGACGAGACACATGTATAACTGACTTGTACATTTTGGGTTGAAAATGCCAGTATTTAACTATTTGCAGTCAAGTTTATGTACCATTTCACTTGTCACTCCTTGTCTCAATCTTTTCTATGTCCTACTTTTTACTAGGGTCTGCATGCATGTGCTCTATAGATGTTTTAATTGATTTATGAATCTTTGATGCGCATTCTCTTTTCCCCTATATTTATTTATTTCAATAATTTCAGTTCTGCTATTCAAAATTTTTCATCTGGTCCAATATTCATAATCACTAGATATCAATAAATACTGAAGTGGAGAATAAATGGGTTAGTGACATTGATTTTGTACTCACGAAACATGAAATCTAAACTTGAAAGATTTTACCTTTGGAGTCTTCTCCCTGCTCACTGGAATTTTCAAGTTCTTTCCGTATTTCATGAAGCAGTTCTCTTGCTTTGTACTTAGATTTATAGGGATTGGTTTCTGGATCATTCTTGGATTCCTGTCATAAATACATAGAGAAAGAGACAAAATTAAAAGATACTTGTATGGGAAATTAGCAATAGCATGTGCAAGTGCGGATATCTTTCCATGCTCGATCGCACGTACATTCGTGCGCAGTATATAAAGAGGCTTAATCCCTCCGCCTTGGCCAGAACGCAGAACCAGTACCAGAAGTAAACATCTACAGCTAGAGACATCGGAGCATCACAGCAACGCATCAAGGATCGGACATCGGACATTGGATCTATCGCAGACTACTGCTAGTGCTACCGCTCAGCAGCTTATCCCTCAGCTCAGTGTCCAGCTAGCAGTACAGCGCCACCGCCAGCCGGGTCGGCGGGGGAATTCACTGACTCTGCATCCGTACCCGCTGCACGTGCACTGCACTGCCCAATTTTATCGAACATTCAGTAGATCAGGCGTGGTCATATCTCCATTCCTGTGGGACTCCCACGCTCTAAAAACGCGGGCTTGGAGAGTCCTTGTCAGCTGCCGTTGCCTCCTGGTGATTAGGTGACGATTTACCAGCCTGACGGTCAGGTCCGACAACTGGGCTTCTCTGTAGAGCAGTGCTGCCAGCTGGTATGGCCCCATGCTCTTGCCGCCAGCCCTAACGGTTATATCGGTATGCACATTTACCTCATCTAGTAGTGGCGTATTGCTGTGCTGCCGAAGCAGTTGGAATGTTGGCACGACTTCGTTTAGTGGGAAGAATGGAAGAGCCATGATCTTCTGGTGAAGCGTCCATGTGGCATCATCAGTGGTGTACGTTGCTGTCAGACCAACAGCCTGTACTTTCTGAAAGACTGCTTACTTCCAGTGAAAGTTACAGCCCACCAATCGTGCCTGAAACGAAAACTGGAAGACAAGATTTAAAAACCTTCCAGAGAGCTGCCTCAAAATCTACCATGATATCCTCCACAACAGCTGGTCCTGGCAGTGCATCCCGTAGCTCTTGAATGGCCTTCCTGTACGCTCCACTCCTCTTGCTAGACATCAGGATGTAAGCGAGGGCAACTTGCTTGATGGAAGCTCCAACTTCGTAGTAAGCGTGCACCACCCAGCAATTGATAGAATGGCAGCCTGACAACTTTAAAAGTACCATCTATAAACCACGTTTGAGCTTGTCTCAGCAGCTGCAGCCATTGTGGGGTATCATAAATTAGACTCCTGTTGCCTCCACGGGTAACATCGGCAATCAGGAAATTTGAAGTTTTCGTTGAGGTTGAAATCCAGCGTTCTTGGCTCTGTCGGCTTCCTTGACCTGATTGGCCATCCTTTTCAGTGTTGCTGTCCGTGCAGGGTAGGTCAGACCACGCTGGAGCAGGACGCCTTCAGCTATCTCCATGCCTCCAGCCAGTGGCTGCCTCTTGGCCTGGATCTGAGCTCTTTGTGCAGCAGCCTTCGATGTAACTCAGCCTGTTTAGGAGGGTGGATGTGGCGATGGAGACCAGGCGTGTAGATGCATGTTGCCTTGCTGGATCATGGTCAAGGAGCACTTTACCTCACTGTTCCTGACAGAGCACCTATGATTTGAAAGAGACATACTGTAGCCATGACTGTCAAGAAGCACCTTTTTCCTTCGTTGGGAGCAACCCTCTAGAACCTGGTAGATGGTGGCCTGGTCGACGATCGACAAATCATCTGCTGAGGCGTTGATTGCATCAGAAAGGTCGTGTGTAAAACTATTCTAAAGTAAAACTCTACGTGGAGAACGATAGATCCAATGTCTGATGTCCGATCCTTGATGCGTTGCTGTGATGCTCTGATGTCTCTAGCTGTAGATGTTTACTTCTGGTACTGGTTCTGAGTTCTGGCCAAGGCGGCAGGATTTAGCCTCCTTATATACGGCGCACGCATGTACGTGCGATTGAGCATGGAAAGCCATCCGACGCACTAACATGCATTCGGTCCGTATTGCTAATTTCCCATATTTGTCCCAACTAAATAGACTAAATTATACTCAGTTATATATTTATCATGATCTAGATTAAAGTGTCCCAGTAACATTACCTCAGATCCTGAAGCAAAAATCCTGGATTTAACTCATGCCACAAACGTAATTATAAACCTTTACGGCACTCAAAAATCCCGTAACTTTTACAAGCAGATCGCCTGTCTGCATTCAATTATCCAGACATTTATAATTGGAAATCCAAATTTCACTTTTCGTTTTCCTAACTGATTTTGTATTACTACAGTCTATTGGGAAAAAGGAGTAAATTATATCACAGATCTTGATAGCACGTAGGGCCATGCATCTCAGATCAATAAATTAATCAATACTATACTTGTATTATACCTCTGTCATTATCTATAGGTATAATGTCTAATGTATCAATATTAGTCAATACTACTTGTATTATGTACCTATGTATAATGTATAAATATATTAATCAAATAATAAAGCACACTATTTATTAATAATAGCTAATTCTTATATAGTGCTTCAGAACTTACTGACTTACTTATTTAATCAATAATAAAGCAATGATAGCTAGTTCTTATATAGCTCTTTTCAGGACTAACTGACTTGCTTACTTAACTTAACTTACTTATATTATTCATTTATATCCTGAATCATTTATCCGCAGATATCCCAATTCCAAATCTAGAGAGGGATCGGAGAGACTCGAACCTAATCCCCCCTAGAGGGAAAGGTAAACCTTTGGAAAAAAGGGAAATAAATTTTAAGCTTAAATACCTAACCAAACATGCCATAAAGTGCTTGGCCACTTCTCACCGTCTGTCCCATGAGGTCGGCTAGGGGCAGTCCCCACAGATCTGCGACGATCGCCCCCACATCACCCAGAAAGTCTGGTGAATTATCACCCATTCTTGGATGAGGGGGGAGATGGGGGGAATCGGTCTCCAGGACCACGCGATCTGCTGCCACTGCCAGTAACCCCCTGACCTGTGATGAGGTGAAATGCCGGGCCAGCCCCAAAAAGCCAAAATAGCAATGGGGGAAGGCTATGGCCCAGGCTTTCACCTGAACTTCATCAGAATTAAAACAATGGAGATGGAGCCGCTGAAGTGGGGAGCACTGTCGTTTGAGAAGCCTTCTGCTGTGCACCACATAGTTAGTATCTGCGTGCGCCCCCCCTCGAAGGTGTAAGATGAGGACCCTCCCCTGGGTGCCCTGACCTAGGAGGCGAAGGAACAACACCTCCTGGTCCGACTTCGCTCATCCCAACCACGAAAGGGTTCTGCAACAGGGCGACAAACCGTCCCCAATCTTCCTCGGAGTATGCTGTGGCATGTTTGGGATTTATCCAGAGGGCCAGCTTCCAACCACTACCCCCAATTGGTGACTTCAAGGCCAGCACCCGACTAAGGAAGTTGGGATCCCTGTAAAAGGTGAGGTCACAAAAATTCATGACCCCCCCAACCAACTCAATTCGGTGCTCAGGCTAGATGTTGGCTTGTTGATGCCTGCCCCCAAACCATCCACACCTATCCGGGTGAAAATGGGTATTTCCCCATGAACTTTGCACAGTAGGAACGAACATGCCTGAATAAAATGCTGTCAGCTGAAGTTATCCAACCTTCAATGTCACCTTGGACATCAGCCCCTGTACTAATTAGGAAGCAAGATGGAAGCGTCTGATGGTGTATAGACTATCGTAAACTAAACAATGTTACTAAGAAGGACGTCTACCCCCTTTCTTGCATTGAAGAGTGTTTGGATACTCTAGCCGAAAATACATGGTTTTCGAAACTAGATGCAAACTCTGCTTATTGGCAAATTAATCTTAGGAATGAAGACCATGAGAAGACAGCATTCATCAACAATATCAGGCAGTTGTTGGAGCGTTTTAGTGACTTTAAGCTTAAGTTGAAGCCCAAGATATGTGCCCTTCTCCAACGCCGGGCAGAGAAGTGGATGAAAATGATCAACACCTTAAGGAAGAACACATACAAGCCGTGGTGGGCTGGCCAATCCCTAAATGTACTAGAGAGGTGGAGCAGCTCCTCGGTCTTGTGAATTACCATCGAGTCTTCCTTAAAGACTATGTCCAAGTAGTAGGACCCTTATATGGTCTCACGAGCAAGAATTAGTTCCATTGGGAAGAAAAGCATCAAGATGCTTTTGATCAAGTCAAAAGAATAATGATCACCGCCCCTGTACTTGCACTACCCAACTCTGTGGATCCGTTCATTTTGGATACCGATGCGTCAGGCACCGCTATTGGTGCTGCACTTTCTCAAGTTCAGGAGGGACAAGAGCGAAATATTGCTTACGGCAGTTTTTCCTTATCCCCCGAACATCGACGCTACTGCTGAAAAGCAAGATCCGAGCTGGGACGAGGGATTTACCCCAGCCGGCTTAAGCTGCTGGAGGAGTCTTCCATTCCCCAGCCGGAGCCCAAAGGTAGTAGGGGGATGGCGGCGTGGTGCTCTTCTTCTGAAGAGCCTCCCACTCCGGGAGGTATGGGGAGGGGGCTTGGTGCTCTTTTCGAAGAGCCCACCCCTTCCAGGGGGTATGGGGAGGGGGCTTACCTTTACTTTACCTTTACCGCAAATACTGGAAGAATGCTGAGACAGCACTCGAGCTTCCAGGTCTATCTTCTTGTACTCATACTCTTTAATAATAATTCTCATTATATTCAAGTCAGGGAGGCAGAGGGGCAAGAGGTTGCATCTTGACTGGACAATGTACCATGTACAATGTCCCAGGAGCAAAGAAATTGAAGAAATCAGTTAGAGTATTGAGAGATATGACACTGTTCCTTCCAGCAACGATCAAGCCTGGTTTTGAAGGCGTCTATGGTGGGAGCCTGAACTACTACTTCAGGCAGAGAGTTCTAGTCGTCAATCACTCTGTGACTAAATGTGTTCTTCCTTACATTTGTCCTACACCTCGGCTTTGCAAGCTTGAGACTATGCCCTCTTGTTGGTGTGTCTGCTAGTTGGAAGAAGTGGTCAGGGTTGAGTCTGTCATGCTCATAAATGATCTTGTACACCTGAATCATGTCTCCTCTCCTTCTCCTGTACTCAAGGGATGGCAAGTTTAGGCATTTAAGTCTCTCTATGTAAGGTAGGTGTTTCATTGTGGAGATCATCTTTGTTGCTCTCTTCTGTAATCTCTCCACAGCTTTTGCGTCTGAAATGTACCTTGGCGACCAGATTACATTTCCGTACTCAAGGAGGGTGCGCACTAGTCCCTTAAACAGCTTGGGAATGGTGGATGTTTCATGACACTGATAGGCACGTCTGATGCTGATCAGGACCCTGTCGGCCTTGTTGATGGCATACAACACATGGCTGTGGAACTTCAGTTTGTCATCAACAAGTACCCCCCAGATCCTTTGCCTCTCCAACTGTACTCAGGGCTGAACTCCCGATTGCGTAGCGCTCCTGACAGTCTCCAGATCCAAGATGTAAAACACAGCATTTTTTTGCGTTAAACTGGAGTTGCCACTTTGAGGACCAGTCTGTCAATGAGCACAGGTCAGCTTGGAGAAGTTTGCGTTGGTCAGGAGTAGAGACGCATGAGAAAGCCTTGGTGTCATCTGCGTAAATTCTTACAGTGGAGTCCAACACCTCAGGGAGATCGTTGATGTAGAGAACAAACAGTGTTGGGCCAAGTACGCTGCCCTGGGGCACCCCGCTCTTCACGTTGCACCACTGAGATCTGGCATTATTTACCACCACCCTCTGTGTTCGGCCATGAAGGAAATCAGCAATCAATGTTTTGAAGTTCCCTTGGATCTTGTAAGCATCAAGTTTTGACAACAGCCGTTGGTGGGGCACGCTGTCAAATGCCTTTTGAAAGTCTAAGTAGACAACATCAACCTTTTCTCCTTGATCTAGCCAGGCAGTCCATTCCTCAAGAGTGTGGAGCAGTTGTGTAACACATGATCTACCTGGGACAAATCCATGCTGAGAATCGCTGAAAAGATCATGTGACATCAAATGTTCAACCACCTTATCTCTGATGAGAGATTCAATGATCTTACAGGGGACTGATGTCAGGCTTATTGGGCGGTAGTTGTTAGCATCCAACTTGCTCCCCTTCTTGTGCACAGGAACAACGTGGCTTATTTTCCATGCTGAGGGAAGCTTGCCCTCTTGAAATGACTTGGTAAAGATGATGGCCAATGGAATACAAACTGATGCTGCGGTCTCATGTAAAACACAGGGATGGATACCATCCCTGTCCAGCACTTTTGAACTTGGAAAGCAAACTAAGTTTATGATGTACATCATCTGCAGTAATGACAAGTGCTGATAAGCATTCAGGAGGTTGCCTAGATTCCAGAACTGGTATAGCAGAAGTGTTCAAGATATCTGCTTTCTCTTCATCTGATGTAGCGAAGGTTTTATCTGTCTTTCTGAGGTCAGGTAGCCCACCTCTTGTTTTCAGACTATCTTTGGCATATCTCCAGAATGCTTTTGGATTTTTCTTAACATTCTTTGCAAGATCCCTCTCAAAGTTACTGCGCAGCTCTTTTGTGAAAGATTGGAGTGTCTTTGCCAGTCTTCTAGCTCTTGATATGTCTGCTGGGTGCTTTGTAGTTTGGGCTTGTCGCCAAGCACGATGCTTCTGTGCTTGCAGTTTGAGCGCTTGTTTGTTCATCCAACAGTGCTTTTTCTTTCGTCGGCGTGAAGCAGAACGCGGGATACATTTCATCATCTTTTCTGTCAATGTTGTGTGAAAGAACGACCAGGCCTGTTCAGTATCCATATCCTTCATAGTCTCCGGAGGCGGAGGGTATGGCAGGGATTGGAGCTCTTGAGAGCCCACCCATTCCGCGGGATTCCCTTCGTAAGTTTGTATACCCTCCCACTTTCCGGCTTTATTTACAAGCTAAAGAATTTTTTTTTCTTCATATTTCGCTTGTTTTTATGGTCGGGAGGAATATGGGAAAGTATGGGTATACGGGCCGCAGGCTGTGCATACGTCAGGTTGCTTTACATGGTCGTGCAGGTATATAAGGAGGCTTAAGCCCACTGGCCCTAGTGAGATCCAGGGTACATACAGAACAGAGTAACAGTCTACAACACAGCTACATCGGAGGAACATCACAGCATTGAGGATCAACGTCGAGGAACATTGGAACTTCAGCTATCGGTGAGTCCTTACCAGTACTAGACAAAAGTCTTTACCGTATTTTCCGGCGTAAAGGCCGCAGTATTTTCGGGTGAGAAAAAATCAAAAAGTTGGGGTGCGGCGTATACGCAACAACAACAAAATTCAGCGGTCAAAACATCACGTCCATTTGCACGTATGGGACTATAGGAACGGTAGCATGACTAGACAACGGTACAGGACAATTCTAGAATAACTCCACACAACTTACCGACAATTTTATGTTGCATAGTTGACATGAAGACGAAAAAACTTATTTTTCTAAAAATATCTGCCGATAGATCTAGATCTAAGTCCGTACCATTGCATCGCCAAAAAGTAAACAAAGGGACAGGCCGTTACTTACGGAGCTAGCTGCCGCGCAACGCAACTGCGCAGGTCGAAAAATGCTATTTCGGATTACACCGCACATCGAGGAAGGGGTATTGTAGGATACCAAATCTGCGTACGATACAGTACTAGCTTAAAAGTCGATGAAGATCTGCTAAATTATGATCATTTTTGAGGTTAACTTCTTGTTGATTTATAAGAATATTGATGAATTGGTATAGTTTGTAAAAAAAAAAGAGTGTTCTACAAGAAAATTACGATCTTTTTGTTTGGTCCGTTTTTTTTTTCTCTCTTTTTTTTTTTTTTTTTTTTTTTTTTTTTTTTTTCCCTCTACGAAATGTCAAAGTTGGGGGTGCGGCCTATACGGCGGTGCGGCCTTTACGCCGGCAAATACGGTACTTGTTACAATTTTCTGGGTGAGTCATAATCATTTTTCAGAAAATACACCATTCATTACATTAACCATAGACACATAGTCTCATACAAAATCACGACACCATTGATATCGATAACAATTTGTGCGTGCCTCCACAACTTCTCTAGAGTCTACCGCATTCCATTGGCATTAGTATAAAAAAAGTGTCATTTTTTCGCCAAAATCTACATTTTATTTAAAATAACCAGACAACAGACTGTAGAGAGGACAATTAGATCTATTACATCTAACATAAAATTGTGCACGTGGGACTGATTAGAGTTTTGTAGCTGTAAAGCTACATCTGCTGTCACGTATTGTACAATATGGTTTGAGTTTAACTTACCTCATCTGATAGTTTCCTCGCTTCTGAATATTTCTTAATCATACCATTGATCTGTAAATCGCCTGAAGAAGCCATGGTCATTCGGAAATATGACTACGAGTTTTATGAATATAAATTAATAATGCGACTGATTATAAGCTTCTTGAGCGCATGCGCACATAGCACACACTATACTGTACTTCGTTGCTGTGTACACACATAACCCCCCCCCCCCCCCCCCCCCACTTGCCTTTAATTTTTGTTATGCCGACTTCCTCTACAGAATGTTCAATATCTCATCACGAACAAAAACGAACAAGGCAACTTGTTAGATCCTACCGTAATTACACCTCCCTCCCCCTCCCATCCATCCCCTTCCCTTTCGCTTATCTCCTGTATTCCTGTACCAATAAATGCCCCATTTATAGCCAGTCATTAGTTATGCGGCGTTTAATATTGATTAATCGCACTTTAAAAATATCATAGCTTTCTTATTCAATTTTAATCGGTTTTTGCTCAAATTATTGTTACTGACCTGTTTTCTTTTTCTTTATTTTTTTTTTTTATTTTTTTTTTTATTTTTTTTTTAATTTTTTTTTTGGGGGGGGGCTTCCCATTTGTAAGGGGTGGGAATTATTAAATCAGTAGTAGAAGAATGTTTCTGAAAAGTAGTCACTGACACAATGTAGCATAGGTAGCTAATTTGCATATATAGTACCGTGTGCATGATCAGGCAGGGTTAGGGCAAGGGTTGTGATTATTTTTAGAAACATACCTCTACTACTGACTAAAAATGACCATCCCTTTATTCAATGTAATTTTGTCGAAAGTAGCGGTGTTATAAAGGAGAATGAGGGGCGCTCGTAACATTTGCCAAACATTCCCTTAAACATTTTAATCGGTTTTTCCTCAAACATTTACTGACCTGTTTTTCTCATTTTTCTGCTTCTATCAAAACCAACTTGCTTCTCTCTGTCTTTTATATTCTAGAATGTGCCGTCTAACAAATTACGGGCGCCGTACCCTTGTAATAATTGTATACTTTTATGTGCCTAGCAACATGTCGCTTCAACTTTTTATTCAGAATTCACTTCAAATAATTTGTGTCAAAAAATAAAAGATACAAAAATTGAGAATAGGAATAGAAAAAGGAAGAGGAAGAGGAAGAAGAGGAAGAGGAAGAGGAAGAGGAAGGAGAAGGAGAAGGAGAAGGAGAAGGAGAAGTAGGAGGAAAATGAAGAACAAGAACAAGAACAAGAACAAGAACAAGAAGAACAAGAAGAAAAGGAAGAACAAGAAGAGGAAGAAGAAGAAGAAGAAGAAGAAGAAGAAGAAGGAGAAGAAGAACAAGAGGAGGAAGAAGAAGAAGAAGAAGAAGAAGAAGAAGAAGAAGAAGAAGAAGAAGAAGAAGAAGAAGAAGAAGAAATTGAAGGAGAAGAAATTGAAGGAGAAGAAGAAGAAATTGAAGGAGAAGGAGGAGAGGAAGGAGAAAAGGAGAAGGAGGAGAAGAAGAAGAAGAAAAGGAAGAAGAAGAAGAAGAAGAAGAAGAAGAAGGAGAAGAAAATGAAGGAGAACAAGGAGAAGAAGAAGGAGAACAAGGAGAACAAGAACAAGAACAAGAACAAGAACAAGGAGAATAAGGAGAGGAAGGAGAAGGAGAAGAAGGAGGAGAAGGAGAAGAAGGAGGAGAAGAAGGAGAAGAAGAAGAAATCGCAACTGATCAGAACAAGAAATGTTCAGTGACTTTGAAATAAATGCTACTGTAACCTCCTCTTTTGTGACAAGCTCCCGTCAAGAGGGGGGGGGGGGGGGGGGGTAGTGAAAACCAGAGAGACAAGCGAAGTGGATCCAATACACCCCATAAATGAAATAAAGTCAACTACCCGGTATGATAAGAAACGCTAACCACATGCGGATCAAGGGGGGGGGGGGAATGGGCCATTGTCACATCCTTTTTTTTTTATAAAGGAAGATCATGTTGGAAAATCACATTACGACTTTACCTGGGTGGATCTATTTGTGGAACGATACTTGGCTAGTTTTTAAGCTGAATATTCTAATTTTTAAGATGAGAAATATGTCCTTCCGTCTTGTCCTGGAGGCTTATATACAATACCATACTGATACACTCCGACATTATACGTGTCTTTTTAAGGGCACTTTTGACTCACAGAATATAAGAGATCATCCCTTCTGCTCTCATCTCATAACAATTTCTTCCTCAATATAGATGAAGGAAATTAATAATGGCCTGATGTCAGGCTTATTGCAATATTGGGCGGTAGTTGTTAGCATCTAACTTGCTCCCCTTCTTGTGCACAGGAACAACGTGGCTTATTTTTCATGCTGAGGGAAGCTTGCCCTCTTGAAATGACTTGGTAAAGATGATGGCCAATGGAATACAAACTGATGCTGCGGTCTCATGTAAAACACAGGGATGGATACCATCCGGTCCAGCACTTTTGAACTTGGAAAGCAAACTAAGTTTATGATGTACATCATCTGCAGTAATGACAAGTGCTGATAAGCATTCAGGAGGTTGCCTAGATTCCAGAACTGGTATAGCAGAAGTGTCCTTATCAGTTAAGGTTGTCTCAAAGAAAGTGTTCAAGATATCTGCTTTCTCTTCATCTGATGTAGCGAAGGTTTTATCTGTCTTTCTGAGGTCAGGTAGCCCACCTCTTGTTTTCAGACTATCTTTGGCATATCTCCAGAATGCTTTTGGATTTTTCTTAACATTCTTTGCAAGATCCCTCTCAAAGTTACTGCGCAGCTCTTTTGTGAAAGATTGGAGTGTCTTTGCCAGTCTTCTAGCTCTTGATATGTCTGCTGGGTGCTTTGTAGTTTGGGCTTGTCGCCAAGCACGATGCTTCTGTGCTTGCAGTTTGAGCGCTTGTTTGTTCATCCAACAGTGCTTTTTCTTTCGTCGGCGTGAAGCAGAACGCGGGATACATTTCATCATCTTTTCTGTCAATGTTGTGTGAAAGAACGACCAGGCCTGTTCAGTATCCATATCCTTCATAGTCTCCGGAGGCGGAGGGTATGGCAGGGATTGGAGCTCTTGAGAGCCCACCCATTCCGCAGAATTCCCTTCGTAAGTTTGTATACCCTCCCACTTTCCGGCTTTATTTACAAGCTAAAGAATTTTTTTTTCTTCATATTTCGCTTGTTTTTATGGTCGGGAGGAATATGGGAAAGTATGGGTATACGGGCCGCAGGCTGTGCATACGTCAGGTTGCTTTACATGGTCGTGCAGGTATATAAGGAGGCTTAAGCCCACTGGCCCTAGTGAGATCCAGGGTACATACAGAACAGAGTAACAGTCTACAACACAGCTACATCGGAGGAACATCACAGCATTGAGGATCAACGTCGAGGAACATTGGAACTTCAGCTATCGGTGAGTCCTTACCAGTACTAGACAAAAGTCTTTACTTGTTACAATTTTCTGGGTGAGTCATAATCATTTTTCAGAAAATACACCATTCATTACATTAACCATAGACACATAGTCTCATACAAAATCACGACACCATTGATATCGATAACAATTTGTGCGTGCCTCCACAACTTCTCTAGAGTCTACCGCATTCCATTGGCATTAGTATAAAAAAAGTGTCATTTTTTCGCCAAAATCTACATTTTATTTAAAATAACCAGACAACAGACTGTAGAGAGGACAATTAAATATGTGAGAATGAATATTATTTTACCTAATTTATGGCCTGGTCCCCTAGGTCTATACCCCGGGAAAGACCCATTAAGTCTAGATCTATTACATCTATAGGGATTGATATCGTTGAACCGATACCGAGACCGAGATGATCGGGATGGTGATCGAGAGACTAGAAAATGGACTGTTGTCTGTAATATTCTGATTGTTGTTTCTAGGCCGTTGTCGCCTTATTAAAGGTGTTTTAACCCAATTCCTGTCTGAGATCTAATCCTTCCTGTCTGTACCTAGTGAATCCCCTTATACTGGCGTAATCGGCAGGATTTCTTTGTGCTATGGCCTTTTGGAAATCTAAGGATTGGGTGAGAAATTGACACGGTCGGTTCATGCAGTGTGTGACTGTTGTTGCCCCACTTGTTGTCTAATAGTAATATGTCTATGTCTATGCTGGTACTTGTCAAAAGCCTTTAATTTCAGCAACTAAACGAGGATATTGTGGTGTGGTGTCTCTCATAGTGGTCATGATTGATTAGTGCATAGTGCGTTGTGTAGGCCTAGTAGGCCTACTTGTTGTAGTAGTAGTAGATCTAGGGTCTAGATCTAGACTCTACAGATAGACTAATCAAGGTTAAGGTAGCTATTAAACAAGTAGACCTCTAGACTAGACTCTAGTCTAGAGTCTAGTGAAGTAACATTAAAAATTAAATAAAAAAATAAATAAATACATAGGGTCTAGACTAAATAAATAAAAGTTGATTAAAATAGTAGATCTAGTAGTCTAGACCATCTCACTAACCATACACCATACACTAAAACACACATGTTCAATAGGTCACTAAATTAAATTTAAACTAGATCTAGATCTAGTCTAGTTCAGTGCTCAATAAAAGATAAAATTAACCATGACAGACCGATCAGCATATCTCGGCAGATTTACAGCTGAGCACATAGCACACTTGTGTGAATTGAATCATATTGATACCAATGCTGTAAAGACCAAGCAAGAGCGGATCTCATGTTTATGTGATTTGCCTAAGCTGGTAGAGGATGAACCAAAAAATACAGGTGTGGGTGTGGATGACCTTTTGCGGGTCATGAAGCACCTTGAAGATTCTCATCATCATGAGACTGAGAAATTATGCAAATCCTTACTGTCTGCTGCAATCGGTAGCTCTGCACAAACTGGGCCTCCGTTAAAGGGATTACATCAGCTAAGTAGCGATGATGATGTGGTGTGCTACCTTAGCACTTTTGAGCGACTAGCCCTGGCAGCAAACAAGCCAAAGAGTGAATGGCCTCGGCTGTTAGAACCATATCTGACCGGAAGAGCTCAGCAGGCATTCCACGCCCTGAGTGCCAGAGAACAGAATGACTACGACGATGTTGTCCTGGCCATCAAAAGAAGGTACCACCTCACTCCGGAGGCATACCGAATAAAGTTCAAAAAAGAACATAAGAAGACCAATGAAAGTTATGAAGAATTCGCTAGTTATTTACAAGACTATTTTTTGAAGTGGGTGGAAATACCCCAGGAGGCAATAGAGATGCCTGAAGTCTCTAAGGGGCTCAATCTGATCATGATAGACCAGTTCTTAGAGAGAGTACCCGATGAAGTGTTGAGGTTGAAACTGAGTGAGCTACAAGCCACATCCCTCATGGTAGTTGCGCGCAAGGCGGATGAGTTAATGATCCAGAGAGGGGCGAATTATGCTGGTAACGCGACCTCAGGGAGTGATCCCTCCACTCCACGACGGACAGGTGCAAGCAGTAACCCCCCTGGACGCAGATCCTTTAATGCTGCTTGCTACCGGTGTGGCCAGCTCGGGCACAGAATTGCCAACTGTCCGGTACCTCCGGGGGCCACAGGGTCGGGTTTCCAGGGTGGACCTCCACAAGGCTTTGCTCGAGAACCGTCGCCAAGGTGCAATTTCATTGCAAAGGATAGGGGTGATGCTACAATTGCAGATGTTGTTGTTCAGGGTCTAGATGGCAGAGTGGTGAAGACCCGAGCCCTGCTGGACTCGGGGTCAGAGGTTTCCCTGGTCACCTTTGAATTGTGTAAGGAGTTAGGGGTAGAGGTTACTCGTGAAACTGAAGGGGTGTTAGGCATGATCAATGAAACTGCCTTAGTGCCTGATGGTTTAGCATCCCTGCAAGTGGGTCTAGGAGGCAGCACTGCGACTGAGGTCTTTCATGTGGTTGGTAGGCTCCCAGTACCTGTCCTCCTTGGTGCTGACTTTGCCGAAAAGGTGAAACTTATCATAGATTTTGGCAGTCGTAGTTATAGCACAAGTAGTAATGGGGCCAATGAGCGGCCAGTTAAGTTCTCGTTGAATGGAGGGCAGGAGATGTCACATGTTGGAGAAGAAGTCGATACTTATCTCCACGCTGAGGATGAGATGAAGAAACTTGATCTAACTGAAACAGATAGACTGAAATTAGATCAGGTGTTTCAAGACTTCCCAACTGTGTTTAGTGAGGTACCTGGTCATACGAACATGGCTATTCATAGAATTGATGTAGGAGGGGCTTCCCCCATCCGCTCTCACCCGTACAAGGTGAGTCCTGAGAAAAGACAAGCTCTTGATGAAGAGTTGGATAAGCTTCTGGACATGGGGAAGATTGAGCCGTCAGATTCACCTTGGGCCGCTCCTGTAGTGATGGTTCCTAAGAAGAACGGGAAGTACAGGATGTGTGTCGATTACCGGAAATTGAATACAGTGACAAAGATTGATGCCTTCCCCATGCCTACAGTGGATGACATTTTGAGCTCTCTGCATGGTGCCTCGGTTTTCTCATCATTAGATCTGCGCAGTGGATACTGGCAGATGGGCGTTGCAGGTGAGGATGAGGAGAAGACTGCTTTTGTTTGTCATAGGGGTCTATTCCACTTCAAGGTCCTTCCTTTCGGTGTGGTGAATGGTCCTGCCAGTTTCCAACGGTTGATGTCCAAGGTGCTTGATGGCCTGATAGGGCGAAATTGCTATGTCTACTTGGACGACATTGTGTGTTTCTCTCCGGATGTTGAACAGCACATCTCTGATCTTCAGGAGATCTTTTGTTGCTTAAGACAAGCGGGTCTGACCGTAAATACTGAGAAATGTCAGTTTGCCTGCCAAGAAATGAAATATCTTGGGCATGTTGTCAGCTCAAATGGACTCAAGATGGACCCCGAGAAGGTGTCTACCATTGTTAACTATCCTCAACCTAGGTCGATCAAGGAATTAGAGAGGTTCCTTGGGATGGCCGGATGGTATCAGAAATTCATTCCTAGCTTCTCAGATGTTGCTGCACCCCTTCATGGATTGAAGAAGAAAGGTGTTCCCTGGAATTGGACTGCTGACTGCACTCGTGCTTTTCAGGCCTTGAAGGAGAGCCTCCTCACTGAGCCAATATTAGGCTACCCTGATGAAGAATCCAGGTTTGCTGTACACACAGATGCCAGCAATGTTGGGGTCGGTGCAGTCCTGATCCAGCAGCAACCGTCTGGGACGAGAACTATCGCCTATGCAAGTCGGTCTTTGTCTGCTGCAGAAAGGAATTATAGTACTACTGAGAAGGAGTGTTTGGCTGTAGTATGGGCCCTAGAGAAATGGCGGCCATATCTAGAAGGTAGAGAGTGTCGTGTTATAACGGACCACCAGGCACTTTGCTGGTTATTTTGGAAGAAGAAGCAAAATGGGCGACTTGCACGTTGGATTTTGAGGCTTCAGGATTTTCGGTTTCAGGTGATATATAGGCCTGGAAAGCAGCATCATGTCCCGGACGCACTATCTAGGATTCCTGAGAAAGGTGTTGCCCCTTTGGTGGGAGTTGTAAGCAGGGTTTTGTCGAATCAAGTCTGTGGCGGACATGAAAAGGACTTATGTGCGGCCAGTGATTGCATTTCCCCAGATGATGAGTCGGTTGGTTGGGTACAATGTGATGATTGTGATAAGTGGTATCACCAGGTTTGTGTCCATATTGGTTCTCAAGAGGCGGAGGATGTAGACAAATACTCTTGCCCATCTTGTGTTGGCAAGTCAGAGGCCACGGATGAAGTCGTTCTTCCTTTGGATTTGACAAAGGATTCTGTCCTGAGGGCCCAACGGAGTGACCCAGATCTTTTGCCAGTCATTCAGATCCTTGAAAAGCAAAAGAATGGTGGTGGGGAGGATCAAGGTCCTGTTCAGAAGATTTCAGATTTCAGTTTGAAGGAAATGGTGTTGTATAAGAATGAATGTGTAGTTATCCCGAAGGTGCTTCAGAATGCAGTGTTAGTTGAGTGTCATTGCAAGCCAATAGCTGGGCATCTTGGGAGAAAGAAGACACTTCAAAGGTTGAAGTCAATGGGTCTCTGGTGGAGTGGTATGTCGCAGTCTGTAAGAAGCTTTATTCGCAGTTGTAAGGTTTGTCTTCAAACAAAGCCTTCTTACCAGAGACGTCAAGGAAAGATGCTGTCTAGTACCTCCTCGAGGCCTTGGGAAAAGGTTGGTGTAGATCTCATGGGGCCTTTACCAAAGTCATATGCTGGGCATGAGTATATTCTGGTGGCTGTCGACCATTTCTCAAAGTTTGTGGAGATTCTGCCTTTGAAGTCAGCTACCAGCCAGTCGGTTGCAACCACTCTAGTGAGGGAGCTGTTCTGCAGATATGGACCTCCAGGAGCCCTACTCTCGGACAATGGCCCCCAATTCAGAGGGAAGGTTCTGCGAGCTGTCTGCACAGACTGGGGGATAGAGCAGATCTTTATCACGCCATATCACCCCCAAACGAACTGGGTCGAAAGGGTGAATCGTAACATCAAGGCCATGCTTCAAGCTTACACCGGATCTGATCATCGACAGTGGGATGTTCATCTCGCTGAACTCGCGTTTGCCCTGAACAGCAGTAGTCATGACACACTTGGTGTAGAACCATCAGTAGTTATGTTTGGACGGCGCTTGGCTTCTCCCTTGACTAACCGCCTGCAGACTGAGGGAAACAAAGACATTCCTACGCAAGAAGAAATCGCACACAATCGTCAACGCGCTGTTAGTAGCTCCAAACAATATTACGACCAGAGCCGTGATGAGTGCCGCATCACTGAAGGAAGCCAAGTCATGGTGAAGACTAAACCTCTGTCAAATGCGAAAAAGAACTTCTCAGCTAAGCTAGCACCACGATGGACTGGGCCGTTTGTTGTGCAGAAAAAACTAACCCCAGTGAATTTCCTTGTGGTGAACGCTGCCAACAAGAAGGTGACTCGCATCGTTCATGTGGACCAATTGAAAGGGTGCTAATTACTTCGAACATAGACTTCGCATGTTACCAACACTGTTAAAAAATTATCGCTGTTTGTGACATATTGGATCAGGACTGGTTGAAAGTTCGCGACCCGCGATTACATTGACTTACCTCTATAGCCGAGTAAGATTGCAGTTTGGTCGAGAGCGGGACTGTCACATTCGGGCTATGGAGCGCGATGGAAACGAAATGGACGCTAAGTTTTAATTGATCTGGACTCTTAATATAGATTCTAACAGACTCTTATTTCAACTGATGTTGTATGTTAATGTCAACCATTTATATTGGTGCATACCCATGTGCTTTATTTCTGGCTCATGCAGAATTATGCACTCTTCAGAAGTGTTTGATGACTAATATTAACATGTCGGATCCTTATCTTTACAGTTAAAGGATAAATACAACCGGTTGGGAATTGTTGAAAATTGGAACTGTATATAAACTTGTGATTCCCTGTGAATTTTCTGTCATTGCATCTAGTGTTTTACTAAGAGTTATACATGTACACTGAATTTTTGTGCACATGAAATTGTTATACAGTATATACACAGAATTTGTGTTCCAAAAGATAAACGAAACAGAAGAACTACCAATTCAGTGTAGTTTATAATTTACACATATACAGCTGTTAGTTTCGCTAACATCCTACATGTATACTTTGGTAAACACTATATCTGACCCGAAATCGGGTATAACAATATGTATATATATTGTTATATATATTTAAATGTTTTTTGCCGGACCTGCTGACCGGATTTACATTAATAGAGGATATGAAGTATGTTTAGTTGACATACATCCTACACTGTAGCCATGTAGGTAGGGCTAAATTACAAATTTGTCTACGAGTTATTTCTTTTAGAAAGAAATCAAACAAAAGAGCACTCAGCTGTGCTGGTGCGGTGTTACTTATTTTGATTTTTTTTTAAAAGATATTCATGGATATGCTTGAACAGGTTAAGACGATAATCTGTATTGGAAGTTTTTTCTTGTTGGTGTTTGACATTATGCACTTTGCATCTCTGTTTTGCGGGGGAAAGCTATCTTTTTGGGGTGCGGTGTTCGTTATTCTTACAGTGTACATTTTTGGGTACTGATGGTATCTTGCGCAGACAAGCGAACTGAATATATAGATTTATCCTGAACTCAACATAAAAACAGTCGATAGCGATCACAGCATATTAAGAGAACTGGTGGTCGTATGTTTTGTCTGTACGCGCGCTTGGTTGCGATATTGTTGCTTCACGTGTATATGTCTCGGGCGAGATTTGGCTTGTTTTATGAGCAGTTTGGAAATGTTAAAAATAATATTTTAAAAAAACCCCGTAGGGTATTTTTGGTGGGGGAGAGTATAGGGATTGATATCGTTGAACCGATACCGAGACCGAGATGATCGGGATGGTGATCGAGAGACTAGAAAATGGACTGTTGTCTGTAATATTCTGATTGTTGTTTCTAGGCCGTTGTCGCCTTATTAAAGGTGTTTTAACCCAATTCCTGTCTGAGATCTAATCCTTCCTGTCTGTACCTAGTGAATCCCCTTATACATCTAACATAAAATTGTGCACGTGGGACTGATTAGAGTTTTGTAGCTGTAAAGCTACATCTGCTGTCACGTATTGTACAATATGGTTTGAGTTTAACTTACCTCATCTGATAGTTTCCTCGCTTCTGAATATTTCTTAATCATATCATTGATCTGTAAATCGCCTGAAGAAGCCATGGTCATTCGGAAATATGACTACGAGTTTTATGAATATAAATTAATAATGCGACTGATTATAAGCTTCTTGAGCGCATGCGCACATAGCACACACTATACTGTACTTCGTTGCTGTGTACACACATAACCCCCCCCCCCCCCCCCCCCCCACTTGCCTTTAATTTTTGTTATGCCGACTTCCTCTACAGAATGTTCAATATCTCATCACGAACAAAAACGAACAAGGCAACTTGTTAGATCCTACCGTAATTACACCTCCCTCCCCCTCCCATCCATCCCCTTCCCTTTCGCTTATCTCCTGTATTCCTGTACCAATAAATGCCCCATTTATAGCCAGTCATTAGTTATGCGGCGTTTAATATTGATTAATCGCACTTTAAAAATATCATAGCTTTCTTATTCAATTTTAATCGGTTTTTGCTCAAATTATTGTTACTGACCTGTTTTCTTTTTCTTTATTTTATTTTTTTATTTTTTATTTTTTTATTTTTTTGGGGGGGGGGGCTTCCCATTTGTAAGGGGTGGGAATTATTAAATCAGTAGTAGAAGAATGTTTCTGAAAAGTAGTCACTGACACAATGTAGCATAGGTAGCTAATTTGCATATATAGTACCGTGTGCATGATCAGGCAGGGTTAGGGCAAGGGTTGTGATTATTTTTAGAAACATACCTCTACTACTGACTAAAAATGACCATCCCTTTATTCAATGTAATTTTGTCGAAAGTAGCGGTGTTATAAAGGAGAATGAGGGGCGCTCGTAACATTTGCCAAACATTCCCTTAAACATTTTAATCGGTTTTTCCTCAAACATTTACTGACCTGTTTTTCTCATTTTTCTGCTTCTATCAAAACCAACTTGCTTCTCTCTGTCTTTTATATTCTAGAATGTGCCGTCTAACAAATTACGGGCGCCGTACCTTTGTAATAATTGTATACTTTTATGTGCCTAGCAACATGTCGCTTCAACTTTTTATTCAGAATTCACTTCAAATAATTTGTGTCAAAAAATAAAAGATACAAAAATTGAGAATAGGAATAGAAAAAGGAAGAGGAAGAAGAGGAAGAGGAAGAGGAAGAGGAAGGAGAAGGAGAAGGAGAAGGAGAAGGAGAAGTAGGAGGAAAATGAAGAACAAGAACAAGAACAAGAACAAGAAGAACAAGAAGAACAAGAAGAAAAGGAAGAAGAAGAAGAAGAAGAAGAAGAAGAAGAAGAAGAAGAAGAAGAAGAAGAAGAAGAAGAAGAAGAAGAAGAAGAAGAAGAAGAAGAAGAAGAAGAAGAAGAAGAAGAAGAAGAAGAAGAAGAAGAAGAAGAAGAAGAAGAAGAAGAAGAAGAAGAAGAAGAAGAAGAAGAAGAAGAAGAAGAAGAAGAAGAAGAAGAAGAAGAAGAAGAAGAAGAAGAAGAAGAAGAAGAAGAAGAAGAAGAAGAAGAAATTGAAGGAGAAGAAATTGAAGGAGAAGAAGAAGAAATTGAAGGAGAAGGAGGAGAGGAAGGAGAAAAGGAGAAGGAGGAGAAGAAGAAGAAGAAGAAGAAGAAGAAGAAGAAGAAGAAGAAGAAATTGAAGGAGAAGAAATTGAAGGAGAAGAAGAAGAAATTGAAGGAGAAGGAGGAGAGGAAGGAGAAAAGGAGGAGGAGAAGAAGAAGAAGAAAAGGAAGAAGAAGAAGAAGAAGAAGAAGGAGAAGAAATTGAAGGAGAACAAGGAGAAGAAGAAGGAGAACAAGGAGAACAAGAACAAGAACAAGAACAAGAACAAGGAGAATAAGGAGAGGAAGGAGAAGGAGAAGAAGGAGGAGAAGGAGAAGAAGGAGGAGAAGAAGGAGAAGAAGAAGAAATCGCAACTGATCAGAACAAGAAATGTTCAGTGACTTTGAAATAAATGCTACTGTAACCTCCTCTTTTGTGACAAGTTACCGTCAAGAGGGGGGGGGGGGGTAATGAAAACCAGAGAGACAAGCGAAGTGGATCCAATACACCCCATAAATGAAATAAAGTCAACTACCCGGTATGATAAGAAACGCTAACCACATGCGGATCAAGGGGGGGGGGGGGGGAATGGGCCATTGTCACATCCTTTTTTTTTTATAAAGGAAGATCATGTTGGAAAATCACATTACGACTTTACCTGGGTGGATCTATTTGTGGAACGATACTTGGCTAGTTTTTAAGCTGAATATTCTAATTTTTAAGATGAGAAATATGTCCTTCCGTCTTGTCCTGGAGGCTTATATACAATACCATACTGATACACTCCGACATTATACGTGTCTTTTTAAGGGCACTTTTGACTCACAGAATATAAGAGATCATCCCTTCTGCTCTCATCTCATAACAATTTCTTCCTCAATATAGATGAAGGAAATTAATAATGGCCGGTTTTCAAAGAAAAGGCATCGAACATCGAAATGGGACGCTTTTAGGTGTGTGTGGGAGGGGGGTGGGGGCTGGATCCGCTGTCCTTTGTAACAAAGCCATGAAATTATTGAAGGTCTATGTAGAGTAGCCATTTTGGTCAAGAAAGGGCAGATCATCTCAACATGTTTGGATATCATCTAAATTTGCCTCATAAGACAAAAATGCAAGTATACTTCAGAAAGGGTATTTGTTGTGTTAGAAGGGCAACTTTATTGCAGGAGGGGCACTTTTAAGATAAATTTGGCAAAAGGGGAGGTGTTTGAGCTCTCTTTGATCCATCGTCCTACTGCTGATACACAATCTCTTTCTCAATTCTCTTTCTCATCTATTCAGAACACGGTCTCAACTATTTTCGAAAAATCAGGACAATTTTAATACCCTAGTGTATGTCCTAAAGAAAATCATGTTCTGATAAGTAATATGTCACTGTTGTGTTCTCACATTTAAAAAGGTGACGCACAAGGCTATTTAAATTGCCTTAAGTTGATTTTTCATAGGTACAGTAGTTGCTATCATGTTACATTGGACAATCATCATAAAGAGCTCTGATATAACAGTGATTTTCATGGTCCTGATGTCCTTGTTATATTAAACGAGCTTCCACTGTACTTCAACACTCAATTCCATAGCAGATCACACAATGCATAATGGTGTACATGTTCACACAACAAGAAAGTCAATACACAGGATAATTTTTTTTGTCACAACGGTCAAGAGTTTAATCATGAGACAACTCGCAACATGAATGCTTTCGTTACACTGCACAGGAAAAAGACAGAATCTTTCTCATAAGGAGGGGGTGGGTATACATACTGTAGTCAAGTGTATGCCACATAAAGAGGCACTAATCCTCCACTTTTTGATCTTTTTTTTTCTTTGCCAAATTTTCTTCTGAATCTTGTTAAATGACATTTTTCTCTCTAAAGGATAACAATTGCACCTCATTCAAAAAATAAAAAATAAAAAAAAGTAAACGTCCATCTTATCTCCGGATCTTATAACAACTTCATCTTTTTTTATCTTCTTTAACAATAAAAAATTCTTTCTCCCACATCTCCTTCCCAAGTCGATTGTGCAGTTCCGTTATTTGTATTTTTTCGTAATACCCCGACTCTGGCTACCATAGTACAATGATCTTACTAATCAATATTCATTACAACTACCATACAACAGTTTGTAAAACTAGCGGTGAAACAAGCACCGCTTGAATATTATTATTATCATTTTTTGTAAAAACAATTTGCAGTTAGGGCAACAGACATGATGACAACAAACAACACTGAATATTTTTTTAAGTCTTGGGAAGTCTACTTTACATAGGACACAGGCACCATCCATTATAGAACTCATTGGTTAGTCAAAGCCATATACACAAGTGGCAGCTCCAAATCAACTGGGTCAATTTGGTGTATGCAAAAAGATGAAGTGCTGTGTGATAAAGCATGGACGTTGGGTCTCCGCTAATCAGAGGTACCCACAGCTTCATCGTGTTGTAGTAGAAGTAGTGGTTTCAGTTGTAGAAGTTGTAGTAGTTGTTGTAGTAGTAATGGTTTCTGTAGAAGTAGTTATAGCAGTAACAGTAGAAGTAGTTTATAGTAATAGTAGTTAAGACATAAAAGCCACAATACCTAGTAAAATACACCAAAATTTCATTGGAAAAAACATTTAAATTAGAGTGCAGCAATGTCACACGGTACATTAAATATAACTACTGACCCTAACGTGCTCGCACCCTCATCCACGCCCTGATACAGCGACAGACAACCACTCCACATCCTGGCACACAAAGAGAGTCCTCACACACATTTTCAAAATCTTGTGTTATTTCCTTGTTCACACATGCAAAGACAGTTGGGACAAAAAGATTGTTTCTCATATACATACTGCATGAACATAGGCACACTCCCTCAGTCACATTCATACATGCACTATCACATTCACACACACTTAAAAACACCCTCTCCCAAAGACAAAAAGAGAAACGTAAATAACCTATTCAACAGGTTATTACAACCTTTTGTTAGAAATTAAAAAGAAAAGAAAAGAGATAACTTAAAGATCTTGGATACAGTAGACACCAGTAAGAACTGATTCACACAAGACAGAAAAAAAAAGCAGGGTTGGCCGTGAGTGTACCAGGCCCAAAAAAATAAAAACAAGCATCGCAGGTTGGCACGTATGAGAACGCACCTCCTCCGCTTAATGAGCAACTGGCCTGCCAGAACATTCATGAAGAAGATCCTTTCACACGGCAACTCTACTCTTCACAAACTTGTATAACAATAGTACACTGATAATTACACCGCCGCAAAAGAGCGAGCCCTTATTTCCACAACAATATTTACCTATATCAAAAATGTTCTTGTCTAGTAAGTTATTTGAACAGATTGAAAAGTTGGGGTTTGTTAGAATATTTAGTTTTTCAATCATTTCTTTCAAGGTATTTCAATAAATAACAAATGTCTTTATCTAAGTCCTTATCTGCACACTAAAATGCAGTCTACATGAGTCAACTTGGCAAATATACACACATTGATGATGTAAAGTTGATGATAAAAGTAGACCAGATCAACTTAATTGAAGAAAAAAATATAACACAAAATAGCTTTTGTCCACATCCTAATACACATCAACATAAATGCAATTTTACATCAAACCGGTTGGTCTGTTATACATGTAGAACAAATGCAAAAAGTGTATTTCATATTTCTGTTTTTTGTAAGTGAAATAGATTAAAAATAATGCAAATAATAGACGGGTAGACATTCTCAATTTGTAATTAAAAAATGAAGCTGATCTGCTTCAAAGGTGAATACATAATAAAATATCATACAATCTATATAACTTTTTTTTTGTTAATTTTGCTTACACTTTCCCTATGAAATACACTGGAATCTACATAAACCTGAATGATTAAAAAAAAGACCACTCTCAACTGATATTATCATGTGGCTAACCTTGAACCAGGTACGTACTGAAAATGAAATAATTACCATTGCATCACAAGATTTGGTCGAGTTGTGCCAAATGAATCTTTTCTTTAAAAAAAAAAGAGAAAGAAAAGATGTTACCAGTACTACCATCTAAGATTCTAATTGTATAAATCTAACATTAAAACAGCATTTATCTATATGAATCTTTTAATGTGCATCAATTCTTCTGGCGAGTATGAAGCATATCTCTGCCAACTTCAAAGATCCCCCTTGCATCAAAGAATCACTAACACAATATCCATGACCACAATAATCCATGACATATGGTGTCAAGAGTACTCTTGTTTACTTTGTTTTCGTTTCCATCACATGATCCGAGTACAAAAGAGAATTTAATTGATTTCATGATTACAAATGGATTCAAACTCTTTTTTTTGTCTTTTTTTTTTTACCAAGAACTCTTCAATAGAACAATCCGATCTAATGTGTAGAGAAGATACATCACAAAAGTTAATGAGTCATCTGAGTTATGTAAATCAAATGCTCCTCGAGTACTCCATGATATCAGTTTTTGTTTTGTTTTTCTTTTTTCAGTAATGATCCATTTTCTGCAATCATCTAGCACTGAGGCAGCTTGCGTATAAGTTTCTACGATAATTGACATAATAATAATAAGGTAAGTTTCTGACCAATTACCATTTATGCAACCATTTCAATTCTTGTGCAGAACACGAAAAATGTTATGTGATTTCAATTCAAGAATAGTACTTTAAAATGTTCACTTACTGGAGGAGAAGTAAGGAAAGAAAAAAAAAGAGTTCCTCAAAATGTTACAAACTTGTAAATTTCAAGAGATTATTACTCTGGAGTATGGACAGGGTACAAGCTCATTGCAAGAAATTGTTTCTCTTTTACACAACATACGTAAGGTGCTTAGTACTTATCAAATAATAGCAAAACACTCTGGAGGTGTCTAATTGAGAATAAAGCATATATTATGTGCACAAAATAGTATGTTTCTGAATAAATAATTTACTTTGGACACAGTACGTACTGATTTCAAAATTCTTTTTACAATTTTACAAATTCAAGGAATGCAGAACCTAGCAATTCACAAAAAAGACTAGTATCTCAAAGAGTCCGCTTTAGAGTTAGTGGTGAGTTCGTTGTAATGTTTGGAAAGAAACACATGGAAAAATAATCATTATCAAATATTAAGAAAACTAGAAAAGAAAAAAAAAGAGAAAAGGAAAAACTCCTTGAATCAATGCATGAAAAGTCAAAATCATATTTTTATGTCTTTACGTAGATAGTGACTTCTTTGGTCCATTTTCAAACAAATACGCATTGCATTTCATGTTAATGAATCGAGTAACATGTTCGAGTCACAATTTGTTCCCGATGGTAAAAGAGAGAGCTACATTGCAAAGCCCTCACTTTTGTTTTGTATTCAAAGAAGCATTATCAACTAAATTGCTTGAACTACCTTTATATCATTCATATCTTTTGTTTTGCTTGAAATTGTGATTTTTTTTTTTTTTTTACTATTGATGACAGCATAGAAGTGCAACACTGCAAAGTATCAAGCCATTTGTATGTGCTGAAGCAGTTCTAAAGTGATACAGGAGTATACTTCTATCCCACTTGCTTATTCTATGACTGAACTAGTAATTTTTCTATCTCTTTGCTCATTTCATTTTTTTCCTGTAACATTAGTGCAACTTTCAAAAACATCAATTTTCCTCCAAATTACCATTTTATTTAATAAATGATTAATTTCAAGCAGTTGAGATTTGCATTTGAGTTGATCACATTAATTAGCATGTCCAGCCAGCAATCAACAATTGTATAGAAATTGGCCAAAACATTTTATTCAACAGTTCATCAATATCAACAAAATAATGAGTTATTGCCCCACATAGGGTTTCAGCAGTACCAATCACAATGAATCCTCGAGTCCTAAACATGGTTAGAGTCAGACAAGCCTGTCATATTTGTTTCCATTTCAGATGTGTTAAAGAAGAAGCAACACATTGCCTTAATAATAAATAGTATTTCCTCATCCATTCCTTGGGAGCACAAATCATGTCAATCATTTTAATTTACTAAACATCAAAATATCAGTCACTTATCAATGAAATTGTTAAAAGAGGGAGGTAATGTGAAAAGTGCATTTACATTTGCTAAGTACTAGATTCATTATTCTTCCCTCAAACAAAATGGAAATGTTTGAAACATGATGTAAAAAAAGAAAAAGAACAAAGGTTGTTTTCTTAAATAAAGTGCCATGATTCATAATATAGCAAACAGCAAAGTAAACAAGACAGGCAACCTTTTGGCGCAATCTCCTTTCGTATCATGGTTACGTCCCACACTACATGGAAAATTCTTTCAACTATCCACAAAATTAGACTTGAGATTGTGAAGCAGATGTAGAAAATTGCATTAATTGTTTGACTAAATGCTCTCACCATCAGATTACTTACTTCCTCAAGTTAACAAAGACATTTTGATGCATGAAATGTGTAGAGTTGATAAAGATAAATCATGAAAAAATTAGCTAAATTTGCTTATTTTTGATACACTTTTTGTTTGTAAAATGCAGTCAGCTGCCATTTGTACAAAGTCCCAGGCATTCACCATATCTCTCCTTCTGGGACAAAATAAGCTTATAAACACAGGTGATAACATTTGCAAAGAATAGCACACAGTGGTTAGTTAAGAAGTCTTGTTACAAGCTAGAAGTGCTTCCTAAACACTGGGACTGGCAAAAAGTGATTAAATCTTTGTCATTTCAAGCATGATCTAGAGAAATAATTTCATTGATAATGCATATATATAGATTAGTATATATAAAAGAAATGAAAAATGTTAAAAATTGTGCAAATTGAATGTGTTGATTTTTATTAAATTTGAACGAATGGTCGTCTTCTTTCTTCTGTCCTCTTCTCTTTGTTGAGAAACCAAATGCTCTGCCAGTAAGTTGGCAGATCAAGGTGTAAGGATGGCAACTATCACACTGACTGACTGACTGACTGACTGACATTAACAATTTACACCTCCCCTAGTGAAGCAAAAACATGGGTCGATGTAAGCAGTAACTCACCTATTGCCAACTACTTGCTTGCTGAACAGATGGAAAATAAATGCAAATTTATACAAAAATCGCAACATAAAGCTTCTTGAAAGAATGTGGTCAGTTTCCATTCAACTTCAGCATAAACTTTCATACATTCCTGTCAAAAAATGCTGGCTTGCTGTATTTTTGTTTTAGATTTTGAACATATTCAGCAAATGGAGTCAGAAAGGGAAGGAAAACAAGAAGGAAAAAAGGCTCAAAGAGAGAGAGAGAGAGGGAGAGAAAAAAAAAAAGAAGAATGACAGAAAAGAGAAAGCCAGGTCAAGGATGAAAATGGAATAGATATGTAGAAGACAGATTGACAGTGAATGAGAATAAAAAAGAAACATTGCTAGAGTAAGAGACAGGCAGTTTTCAATGTCATCTTATGGCAGTGAGTTGCTGCTTCAAAATAAATTCTTCCCTTTCCAGACCACTATTTTTCCACAGCCATCATATACTGGCCTAACACACAAATCAATCCATCATTCTGTACTCTTGTTTCATCTGGTTGGATTTCCTGCTCGATCGAAATTGTTCCACAATCCAGAGGAATCAATAGTTTTCTCATACTTGTCCACGCCCTGGCAAGAGAAGCAAGAAGGTATTGCGACGCTGGCGCAGCTTGGCTTTGCTAGTTGTTAACATATCCCAACAGATGATCTCAACTCATAAGAACAGGAACATTATCAAGGCGAGAAGGATTTTGTTGATATTGATACTTCCACAAATTTCTAGCTTATCCAGCTGTGTTGGCGATCCATGTGTTTGATCCATGCATAAATAGCAAACAAGGCAAATTTTCCTCTAGTAGCTGCTAAACGTGACATAGGGTGGAGCTACAAGCCAGCCAGGGGTCCAGCAGTACTGCATGGGCTTCCTTCCAAAAAAAAGACGAGCTTTCCACGATGTCTTCAATACACCATCACTGTTGCAACACATCCACTAGCTTTCAGCATTGATAACAATTAATTAATTCCTAGTTTGATTTCCTAACACAAGAGCTCTCGCCCAACACGTAAGACAAAAAGAAAAAATGCACGGTCTTCTCAGGTACAAGTCGATAGTGCACGTCCCCAATACAAAAAAATTGTCTTTCGTTTGATTTCTGTGTACTGATAGGGTAAATCAACCACAACTACTGGGCAATGAGACACAGGCCAGCAGAGGGCAGGTCAATTTATTACTTGCTAGGCCAAAAAGGAGCCCATGCCAGCCGGGCAGAGTGGACACAGCAATGACAGTCTTTGCCGGCTGCTACACCAAATTGTACTCCTTTAGATTCAGTTGGAGGATGGTGTCCTTGACGGCAGCGAACACAAATCGGATATTCTCCGTGTCGGTCGCACATGTGAAGTGCGAGTAGATGATCTTGTCACTGTCCGGATTCAGCTCAACAAACATCTTCAAGATGAACTCTCGCGCTGCTGTTGCATCTCTTGACGGTCCTGCTCATGTGCATTGTAGGGAGAAGCAAGAATGTAGAGAAAGAAAGAAAAACAAATCATGTTAAGACAGGTATCATACATGTACAATAGCAACAGAAAGGACATTTTGTTTGTACAATTTTGCTCATGTACTTCTAGGAGTTGATTTTGGGGTTTATATGGTTATCAAAAAGATCTCTTAAATTTAAAGAATCTACAGCTATGAAAAGATAAGGGAAGAATCACATATTTATTCAATGATATTGGGCGAACTCTTTTTTTCCTTTTTTTTCTTCTTCTAATCAACATCTCTTCTCAAAGTTATTCAAACAATTCCATAAACTGCACAACCTAGAGATTAGCCTGCTGAATTCTACAAACAATTTTGTATAATGTAATTCTCATCAGTTTAATCACTTGCCATATAACAGGGGTAAATGGCAGCAAATCTGCCCACAAAAAAATCTTGCTCCCGGAATTTAAAGTAGGATAACAATTTATGCCATCTGCCAGATCTTATCTCATAACTTTCCTTCCCAAGCCACTCATGGTGGTATAATCATTCTATTTCCTCATTTAATTCTGGTTACCAAGACTTTTTCGAAAACCCACACCAACCCCCTGAAAGAGGATGTACTTTTGTTTCCCTACAAAAGTTAGACCAGCAAGAATTCATTTCCTCCTGCATTTCAGTGCAGTAGACACACAAAGCAAGTACGAGCTGAGTAGAATAGATTACAGTGTGAAAGAAGTAGACTTCACTGCAGTCCACAGGTATATGTGACAGCTGCAACACTCAACTTAGTCTAGAGCTTGGGGAAGAAAGGACAGATTAAACAACATTAAGTTGTATAAATAGTCTTTTTGTAAATCATGACATGCCAATACATCACTCGACAATTTGAAAATCATGTGAAAATCGTTTGAAAATCACATGTAATATCATAGGTGCAATATAATACCGAGTGGAGTTCTCTCAAAAAGGTGTAATATATATTTTTTAAATAACTCCAAATAATAATCTCTTAGGCACGCTAAGACCACGCCTTTCTGGCCACATGTCTGTATTGTCCTTTATGCCAATATCCGTGTGCCAAACTTTCCGGTATTTGTGATATTCAAAGAGATTTGTTGAGGTTTGGATTGTGTGTTTGTATAAATACATGTGCAAAATTTTCATGACAGTAAGTTGTGGGCAGACATGGAACCATGAAAAATTTAATACAGAAAATGGTTCATGTTGAAGTAGACAAACAGAGGAAATGATAAGTAAAATTCCAGAAAAATAGAACAAACAAGATAGAATTTTTTTCAAATCATCTCATTGGTAATGTAGTCTATTTATGTGATGCCATACATGAAAAACTCTCCCAATTATTTACAAATAGTTACGATTGAATAACCCTTTTTTCATGAGAAGTAAAAGTATTTCCCTCATACATGTCAGCTATCATGAAAAGAGGTCTCCTTTGTTGTTAAAATAAGGGGAAAGGGGTATTTTCAATCTCATTTACTCATCATTGCAGTAGGAATCCTATACTTTACTTAATTGTAATTCTAAAAATTCTGAACTTTCTTATTCTTTGTCTGATTTTTCTGAAACTCTACATCAAAGATTTGTCTACATCTACTAAATTCATTTTTTGATGAAGGGTCAAGTCAGTTTACTTCAGTTGCCATACCTCAGTCACACTGCCAGACTGACCCAATACTAAATGATAATAAATACATTGGAAGTTTTTATGTTTGTTTGTCTATTGTCTGTCTCTTGGTTGTGACTGGGGTAATAGGTTATGATACACCTCATTCAGAGTGATTCCTTAGCTCCCAACCCACACCCCTTCCCAATATAGGATTCAAGGGCCCTGAAGCTGGCCAGCTCAGTCAGTAACATGTCTAGGACCAGGCACACTCACCGTCGAATTCTGGAAAGTAGTCTACAAGATGTGAATGCATGATCTTCTCCTCCAGTAGGTCCTTCTTGTTGAGGAATAAAATCACAGATGAATTCTGAAACCAGGGATACGTGATGATGGTTCGAAACAGTGCTTTACTTTCCTCCATTCGGTTCTGTATTAAAAAAGAATAATGGTAGAAAAAGAGATGTCATACCAAAATAATTTTCTGTTAACAAATAGAAGGAAACAAATCTTCCCAAGCTTTGCACGATTACATGAAAATGATTGTTACAACATATAAAATCATAATAAAATTGTGAATATTACCAGGTGAAATGCGCATTCATACATGTCAAGGCGAACTACCTAAAAAAGATTGTGGTGACAAACTACAGATTTGTCAACCACAATGCGAGTAAAGGAATGGAAAGTGGCAACGATGTGGAAGTTTTTAAAAGTTGTGCCCAACATTGGCTCCTACAAGTACCCACTAATCTTTGTGAAAGGTACATGACACTACATTCATCTCATCTCACATTGCCTGATGTTGTGTTGTACAGGCAATTTACTGCCTTGTGTATGATATTGCATGAGGGGGAGTAGAATTATTATTCATGATTCTGGTATTACAGAAAAATATTAACATGGGAGCCAATTTTATTTGTACATGGAACATGGTTAGGTTTTCATGCCCTGGCTATCAAGATATTTTTTCCGGTAAACAATTTTTCTTATTATATTTTCAATTAATGCAAGTGTCTCTTCTTAAAAGTATGCACCACAAACTTCTTACGTGTTCTTCACACAAACCTGAAGCTACTTACCTCACTATCCGACTCGACAAGCAATTGGTCATATTCACTTAAGGCGACTAGAAACATTATAGATGTGACATTCTCAAAACAGTGAATCCACTTTCGTCGTTCTGACCTCTGCCCTCCAACATCGACCATCCTGTCAAGTAATGAAAAAAGTAATGTTGTTCATTCTGAGTAAAATCATTTGAATAATCACAGATCTGACATGTTGCTCCAGGCTTATTCCATTAAAGATATGGGATTAGTGTTGAGTCAGGGTTAGGGTTGCCATTGGGTTTTCAGTTAAGTTAAGGGTTAGGGTAGGCTTTGGGTTAAGGTTAGGTTTAGGTTTGGCTTGGGGTTAGGGTCGGGTTAGGGTCTGGTTAGGTTAAGGTTTAGGGTTTGGTAGCGTTTTACCCAGGGTTGAGGTTAGGAATTTGGTAAATATATGATATTGATTTGAGAGCATTGGATTTGAGCAACGCCTGAGAAATTTTCACCTATACTTGCATTGAAATTACATGTATATCTGTGATAATAACTGTAGGTGTTAAATTAAAACAAATATTTATGTTAATCATTTGTGAAATGGAAAAATTAATAATTCTGTGAAAGATATAGCATTCCACTCAACTCTGCTCCACTAAATGATTAGAACAGCTGCATTTTCACTTTCATCAAACAGTTTTACCAATACACTCATAACCAAGTACATGTATTTTTTACCCAGCTATATGTCTCCCAATTTACTGATAAAGATTATATGTACATATCAATCACAATATTACACTATCAAATTTGTTAGATAAGATATGCCCATATCCTCCTCAGTTTTATGGAATGCACTTCCAGATTCCATGAGAAATCACAATAATTTAAACAAGTTTAAGATTTCTCTTAAAAAGTATTTATTCAATGTTAAAAGTGTACACCCATGAACTCAATATCCGACACTACTTTTTTGCTTCTAAGTGGATTTTCTAATTTGTATGATTTTTTCTTGTAATTCTTTCCTTTCTATTTAAAGCACATAGGGACATGCTATCCTGTAATGCATTATGCGCTATAAATGAACCAAGTATTATTATTATTATTATTATTATTATTATATCAACACTCACCTGAAAATAATTGAATCTAGATCAAACGGATATTCAATGATTCCTGTTGTGGGTACTCGTACTCTGAGTACATCTTGTTCCGTAGGTATATAGTTTGAATCTGAAATTCTCTTTAAATCACTAAGGTAGCTGAAATGAGAAATGAGAAAGAAAGAAGACATACATTAAATGGAGTTTGCACTACACAACAACAATATATTGATGCTTTATGACTTACTATGTGTGACCTGGCATTACAAAACCACCAATAAGTTATTAAAGCTGATGACCCGTTTCAACACATTATTACTTAACTTCCATTACACATACAGTACTTTTTTCACATAATATTAATTGTAGTAAAATTATTCAACAAAATGCTCAACTTTCCATGTGTTGAAAGTTCAATAAGAAACATCCACTCATCACCAAGTCAGCAAGCCATAAGAAACATGTATCTGATCTGCTGCCCTCTACAGGTGATCAATATCCAATTACTTTCAACCACCATTGACATGCATGCATGACATGGTGGTTTTCAACACAGTGCTACTCATGTGATTTTTTTGCAGTCACAGGTAAAATAGTGTTTTTCAACCGCATGCTTCATAATCTGATTTTACGCAATGTTCCCTTCTTTGAAAAATGAAGTCTTGCAATCTGACACCTTGCAATTAGACATTTCAAATTGTGGGGCATATACATACACATGTAGTTTAACTACCGGTACAATCATTACACATGAAACTCTCTCATTGACGACTACCGAGATGTCAACCTTGCTAAACATCCTCATCTTTGGGTGTTTTTTTCACTGACCAGACCTGCTCTCTCATTTTCTATTTTCAGTTAATTGTAAAGTGTACTAAAAAAAAAGAAGATAAAATTGAGTTCTGGTCATGTGCTTGGGAAAGAAACTGTGTGGAAGCTACTGGAAAAGATAGATCACGAAGCACATACATGTAGGTATTGGTGTATATTGTGAGGTTTTTGAATCCTCAAAATACATAGAAATGCATATACATGTATGAGACTACACAAACATGCGGTATGAAAGTGTGATACGCAATTTTGGGCCGTTACTTGTCTTCTTTCAAATATGGGGGTACTTTAAGAGTCATACTTTTCCGGGGACTTTTTTTTCTATGATGCTCTTGCACACAAACATAAATGGAATGAAAAAGCTCACAGATAATTTTTCACCTTTCACAGAACTAAACCTTCTCTTTAAGGCATATGCTACTATAGAGAATTAACAGTTGATTTGCAAAGAAAACCATAATCCATAGAATACTGCATTAAGAATCAAGTAATATAAAATATTCTCGAAATACTCGCAACTAATAATAATTCTGAGTGCCTACACATACATGTACATATACCTAAAAGAAAACTACCGACCCAAAGACCGAAAAAGGAAAGGTTTATATAATTGGATTACAATAATTCCATATGAAAGAAAGTGGAAGGAGTAAATGTCTCCCTAGCAACCTGGGCAAGCATCAGCAATGCTACATCCAGCCTTTCCATATGTACACTGTACATGTAGGTGACAGTAACACACAATCTTTATTGACTGATGCAACAAAGAGAATAACTCCTCTACCAATACTAGGCATGCAGCTTTGTATCAAAAGAACATCATGATTGGGAGGGAGGGCGGGTAGGCCTACATATGACCTACTGCAGGAATTTGTAAAGACCTCTTGCAGAGTACTGTGTGTAGTATGTGTACAGTATCATGTATCTAATGTAATTTACTTTAGTTCACAGGTACTCTACAGACATTAGATTCTTTAACATAAAATAAATAACACAAGGTACATGTAGGTCTGAGCATGTTTGAGCATTAACCAAGATACATGTACATGAAACATGTACAGTACATGTACACGTTGTTTCAGTCAACATGAATTCTGTCCAAAACACTATGTTTGTATAGATTGAAATATTAGACTAAGCCAACTAATCTATAGGTTTATTTTGGTCGACATTCTTTTATCTGCTGTGACTGTTCAGTTATTAATATGATTTTTGTACACATATTTTTAATTGTCTAAGACAAGTATGATACTGATCATTTTCTGTGATGCTTTCAACAGCAGCCCTTAAATTTCAACTTTTCTGTAGGGCACATTCCTATATTACAGCACAAATAGAAAGAATTGGAAAGGGCACAAAAAATCTCCAAGGCCAACGAGAGGGACATTGAGGCCAAACAAAGGGGCATCCACGGCCATGGCCTTGGTTATGAAATGTATGTTATAAAGAATAGAATTTCAATAGCCAGAATGTTATTTGCATACAGTGCTTCTTTGTACAGTACATGTACGTCTGACAATTACATGTTCATGTACATGTACATGTGTTTCGGACTGAACAACATCTAAACTTTAGGCTTGTTCACATATTATGGCAGAGTAAGCCTCAGCGGTCATTATAGTGTACTGCCCTTAACATTTGTTATCTTATAACACAGAGATGATTGAGTATACACTGTACATGTATGTGTATACCGGTAGACTTTCTTGCGCCCAGCTACTTTCCTATTCCAACTTGCCATGTACATGAAGTACCCCAAAAACCAACCCCCAAAATGTGGTAGACCACACATTTTTTTGTACTGAATAAATAGCAAGTATGTGTGCAATCTGCATTCAACTATTGAAATACAATAACTCACAACAGGTGACAGACACATGTAATAGTTTGTCACTAGACAAAAGGCATCAAACTAGAATACATTACTAATGAAATAATGGTGCATAGATCAGGCTCAACAAATGGTATGATTTGATATTAAACAACATTATCTGCTCATGTGTAGACCATGAATCCCAACATGTAGTCTAATGAGCCATTTGTTTTACATCAAGTTTGTTATTTTTTAATAGGTTTCAAACGGTACAAAAACATTTTCATAGGATGAAATGTGAAACACAATTTTATAGATTTATATAGTCCAAATTAGTATTAGCGGTATCATGATTTTCTCACTTTGAGGTTACAGTTTGAAAGAATATGACAAAGCTGGAGACATTAATAATGGAAGTTTAAAAATCCAGAGCGTGATCGTCTTTAATCGATAATCCAGAGCGTGATCGTCTTTAATCGATTGCCCTCTGATGCCCCACTAAATATTTATGTGTAGGACAACAGCTTTCATTAAACAAAGTCTACATAGTCCTACATATAAATTATACAAATATAAATTCTTTGATTCTTAACTACATGTACATACATTTCATAAATTCAAATCAGCTTAAAACCGATTTCCAAAGATTCATCTCAAAGCAAAAGTAACAAATGGTAAAAGGCTGAGACACTTAAAAACAAGAAAACCATACAGCAATTTTACTGGGCCTTACTGTTTTTATTTTGTTCTTCCCAAAACGTATTTTAATATTTTGTTTATATTTTATTCTATACAAGATAAGGCTGCGACGGGTAGTCGAATGCTCGAGTACCCGCACGGTTGACAACTACTCGGGTACGATTTCTTGTACCCGAATATTCGGCCGCAAAAAAAAAAAAAAAAAAAAAAAAAAAAAAATGTCCAGGCCCACGCTTACCCGTGCCAGGGAGAGCGGCGTCCGCTGGCATGGTACCGTCGGTAAAAATGTTTCCCAACTCAAGCACTGTCAAACTCACCTTTCAGAAACTGGGACCAAATGTCCAGATTTCTGTTTGGACTTGGAGGAAAATGGATTATTCTGCCATCTTTGGTTTTTAAAACAGCATTGTTTACTGTTATTATTCTTATTAAATCGGCGCCTTCAACTGCAACTCAAAGTAAAGTTGCATGCGTTTTCAGCGAGGGACCTGAGAAACTGCCGAGTGGTATGGTAGTGGCAAAAAATTCAAAAAAAGAAAAAAAATCCAAAAAAATTATTAAAAAACATGGCGTCCGAATATTCGAGTATTCGCCTGTGAGCCTGGGAGTGTACTCGGGTACCTCATTACACTGTTGTGCACAGCCCTAATACAAGACTTGTTTTATAAAGTAATCTCATTACATAGCATAAGGATTCAAGATTTGCAACTGTCACTGACATACCTTCCTACTTCTCTTACCCAAAGATTTCATTGCACAAATGTTCAGAACTTCAGGTTCATTGGATTGATGTACATGTACATGTACATGTACATGTACTGGTACTTCTTCATGACAAACAAAATCAATATACAATGTATGTTTGTTCATTTTTAACATAAATAAAGCAAATGCAAGCAAATTTTACAAAATAATAAAAATGTATACAAAAATTATTCTTGAAATGTATTTAGTTGCTTAATCAATTTTTTCAGATAAATTCAACCAAACTTTCACGGTTCAAATTGATCATAAAAGGGTGTCAGAAACCTAAATCTCTCTCTCCACCTTGCTACTCTCCACCCAGGTGTTAAATGGGTACCCGGTAGGATGCGACCGTCATTGTTGGTCAAACAGTTTTTTAACGTCAAGCTGGAAAGCTCCCCAGGGAGTGGAGATTGGGCACACATTGTGTGCGGGCAAGCACTGAATCCAATGACCGGGGTAATAGTATATTTGTAAAGCGCTTAGAGACATTGTATTAAAGGTAAAGACCAGTATTGGAAACGCCCCAATTTCAAAAAATGAAATGGAAGCTCTCATTACCAATCATGTGAAAGAATATGTTTTGACTAATACATGATGATAACAAATTTGCCGGGAAACCGCCTACTAATTCATATATTTGGTAAATTTGTTTCTCTCATGGACTGTGAGAGATATAGGGTAGTCCCATATACATCTTTCTGTGTATAGTGCTTGTAACTTTACAAAGAATGGGCCAAATTTCTTATCATTTTGATGATTCCAGAACCTTGCAGATGCTAGATGCTAGATGATCAACCTTTTCTGATCGATTCCACAACGTTTCTTTCACAATGCAATCGCATGACCATTACTGGTCTTTACCTTTAAGCGTTATCTAAAAGCTAAATATTATTTTTTATTATTCTAAAGTTGCTGAGGAAAAAATGAAAGGGATAATAAGTAAAAACAACAGAAATTCCTATGTAGAAGTAACTGTCAGTTAAAACAATATTACCTGAGAAAGTGCATTGTTTCCTATCTTATTCCCCCCCCCCCCTTCCCCAAACAAAAAAGAAGAGGCTGTCTTAAAATGTGATGATTTATAAAGATCCTCAAATGTGTCTGCAGACATAAATATGTCCTTTATGATCACCACTATAACCCTACAATAAAAAATCAGTAGATTTATAGATGTGTGTATGCACATGTACATTAGATCTTAATGTGCTCCCCCAAAAAAAATCAAAAAAATATAAATAAAATAAAAATAAATAAATTGTAAAAACATCAGCAATGAAGTTCCAACCAATGAAGAATACAAAAGGTATTTTTCAAAAAATTCTACAACCTTAGAATAAACGGTACATTGTGTGATAATGCATGTGTGTGTGGATAGTTGGATACTTATGTTATCATGGAAAGTCATTACAAAAATGTATGCCTACATTTAAAAGAACATCTGTTTATTCCACAATTCAAAAAAAGAACTATACCGGCCTATATTCAATAGTGCCATCACTCTGAGATGAAGGCTACATAAAATGTTGGACTTCTGTCCATAACCAAGAGGAATGTGTTCTCCCATTCAACATGTCAGAATCCTTTTCAGTATGGCAATATCCGAGCATTACTGCAGAGTGGCCAGTGCAGATCTAATGCGCACAAATTCTGCAGACATATATTATGCACCACAACCAAAGCATAGCAAACACGCACCCTTTCACTGACTATGCACGCTGCATTATTCACGCACACTCTCTATAAAGGCAAAAGGGAGCCTATGGTCGGCTACATAACTGCCAGTGCCTGCCACACACAGTGCCATGCCTAAATACTTGTTCTGTGCTCAGGCACTGTGGGATGCAATGTGCAATAACAGCTTGCATACAACAGCATGTACATGTAGAGCCTGTAGAGTGAGTTGAGGCGGCGGCGACGGAATACAACATACTTGTGTACACACACACCAATCATGCACCTATACACTACAAGCACATACATGCAAGTACATGTATGGCTTCCTTAGTTATGTACCGTACAATAAAAGAAAAATGTACCCGCACAAATATATCAAATCAGATAATGTGCCCAATTCTGTTCAAATGAAAACATAAGGCTGATTATTTGTTATGTCTTTATCAATTGAGACTGATTTACTGTCAAAAGGGGGGAAAACAGGTGAATTCATATTGTCTCACCTCTTACCTTTTATTTTATTTTCTCCCATTTTTTTATTTGTTCATTTTTTATTTTTAGTTAGGGGAAGAGGGGGGGGGGGGGGGTTGTCACCTATAGTTTTAAGCATGGATACATATGTATTTGAATACATGAAACACACGTATACCAGTGTATTTGTAACTGGAAAAAGGTGCAAATTAAAAAAGTAAGAGTGTTCATTTGGTCACGTGATCTATCATACATACATCATTTCAGAATAAATGTATGCAGTATACATGTATGCAGTATCCATGATGTGATTCACAAAGCATAAAGCAAGCATTTAAAGACTGACATTTAGCAATATACATGTACATGTACATACATGTAGTCGAATGATAACTCCCACAAGTAGTGCTGAATTTCATTCATAACATGTCATGTATTGGAACAAAACATTAACTTGGTATTTGTGATTGGTTGAGTTTTGATGTCGGAAAAACAGGACGCAATATTGTGTAATTACATTTTTTTGTTATGCATCAGTGCTTAAAAAATAAGAAGCATCTTTACATAAACGTATGCCTACATAATACTGATATGAAATGACCAGCAATCATTTAAAGAAATAAAAGTGTTTTTCATCCCAGAAACTGGTATTCCACAGAGGAGGCTCCCTCCTTCCTTCTTATTCAACTACAGACTGGTCTCCCTCTCCAACCAACCAAGGCTGACGTCAGACAGTGACGCACAGGGGATAGCTCAACACATCAAGGTAAGGTTTCTGCCTCTATTTGTGGCCGGTTGCCGCATGCGGGGGTGGCACTAAACACAGGCAAGTTCCATAAACTGCAACAGGCTTATAAGATGTTTCCTCTCCATCCTTCTAGCATTTGTTACCTAATACGCCTTAATGATTATGGTCTCTCTATCCCTCTTTCTCCGCCCTTTGTGTATCCCAGTCTCTCTCTATTCCCATTTATTCTTGTCTCCCCATCCTCCACCGTCTCCCCCATCTCCCTCTCTGTATTGCAAGCACAATGCAGTGTTGAAGTTTTTCCCTATAATTTCCAAATCTGGTTATTTGCCCCCCCCCCAAAAAAACAATGTGTTTAGCAGTTAACTGTACAAAATATGAATAATTTGTGAAATTTTTATGATGATACCAGAAGAACAGTTTAATCATTGGTTAAATTAAGCAGGGCTCTCACTTAAAGGGATTGGGTATCTTTGCCTCAGATTCTAAATAAAATCTTGCATTTAGCTCATGCTGTAAACATAATTTTTAACCTTTAGGTCATACATGAATCCCATGACTTTCACAAGCCAATCACCTGTCAGCTTATCGCAATATCTATGATTAGAATTAGACATTTCAGAATTCGTTCTGGCACTTCATGATCAATTTGAAGCGCAATTTTTTTAGGGCTCCGCTGCAATATTACACCATGTCACAGACACTGATAACACGTTGGACCGTGCATCTCAGATTTGTAAAACTAGAAACATTGTTAAACAATGCCTTCAACTTTTTTTCCTGGTTGCCCGTAGGTTGCCCGTTGGTTGCCCGTTGGCGTTTTAGTTGGTCAATGGCACCCAGGCAAACGCTAATTTCGAGCCCTGTTAAGTGACCTCATATTACTGTATCATGAAACATAGCGAGTGGAAAATAAACCCATGCCAAAAAGGGCACAGAGATGTTTCATAAGAGTCTTAATTTTTCCATCACTTTATCCTAAACTAGTAATCCATTGGTATTTTAAAATTAAGGTACCGTTACTCATTAAATTCTGCAAAAATTTACCTACATGTACTGTATTTAACTAGCATTCCAAGAAAATCAAGAGAATGACTTGTCTCAATCAATTGAAGGAAAAAAAAAATTGGGGTGCATAACCCTTTTGTCATCAGTCACATATATTGTCTTCTCAAAACAAATTACCGTATTTGCCGGCGTAAAGGTCGCAGTATTTTCGGAAGAGAAAACATCAAAAAGTCTGGGTGTGGCCATTGCGCAACAACTAAAAATTCAGCGGTCAAAACAGCGCGACCATTCGTACATATGGGAATACAATAACTATACAATGGTACAGGACATTTCTAGAAAAACTTCACACATCTTACTGACAATTTTATGTTGCATTGTTGACATGAAGACTAAAATAAACTTCATAAGTTATTTTTCTAACAAAATCTAGATCTAAGTTCATGCCATTGCATCACTAAAAAGTAAAAGAAGGGACCGTTACGGAGCTAGCTGCCGTGCAACGCAACTGTGCATCTAGCTGAAGTCGCAATTTCGTATTACACTGTAGAATGGTAGGGGTATATGTAGGATACCAAATCTGCGATACAGTACTAGCTTAAAAATTGATAAAGATTTGCTAAAATACGATAATTTTTTTAGGTAAACTTCCTGTAAATTTATAAGAATATTGATGATTTTGGAAAAATAGTGTTCTACGAGAAAATTATGATTATTTTGTTTGGTCAGTTTTTTTTTTTTCTTCTACAAAATGTCAAAGTTGGGGGTGCGGCCTATGCGGCGCTGCGGCCTTATCGCCGGCAAAGACGGTAAATGAAAATTATCGCTTCATAACTCCCAACAACAGAATATTCATCATCAACTCCACATGATGCGGTACTACACCTCATAAAAATGCCACAGTAAAATGAACCGAAATTTCTTCATTTCTAGTCCACCAAATTTACATAAAGGAAGTCCACCCTGACATGATGGAGCTCCCTGTTGACATTCAGTTAATTCAAATTGATGCAGAAAATTCAGATAAATAGGATAAAGAGAGTTTGACAAAAATTTGAAAATATTAATAGTTTTCAAGTTTTGAAGATTCCACAAGGAACCATTGATTTCCTTTGTGACAATTGGTTTACTTGTTTGTGTAGAATTGAATGATACATAAGAACATGTTTTAAACAGTATTTTATTTAGGCACATGTTTGAGGAGGGGGGAGGGGGGAGGACATCATAACAATCTGTTTAATGGAGAGTAACTTGTGGAGGAAATCATAGGGTTGTTAATTGAATTAGATTAGTAGTTATCTTCTCAAGTTTGAAAACTAAGGCAACTTTCTTTATTGTACAATAAAATTTCCTCAAACTTTCAGACCCGTTTCTTTTACTGAAATCAACATTGTGGCAGGATTTACCCTTATCACAACTCAGAAGTATCATCTTCTCCAATACTTGGTCTAATTCAAGTTCCAGTTAGGTAATCATCTTGCTTTGAACATTTCATTTATATTTCTTATTTGAACTATAGCATTTCTGTTTGTTCAAGAGAAATTGCTTTTAAACACAACATCATCCTTGCTGGTTACACAGATGTAATTTTGAAAAAAATTAACAAATGAATAAAGAGATAAATCCTAAATATGACTACTTTCTGACCACATGACTATCAAAATAATCAATAATTCTTGGTAGACGGAAAACCTCAGCCCATGTGACTCTTAAATCACAATTCTTTGTAAACAATGCACCACAACAACATTTTTATTAAAACCATAGCAGTTGAGAATCGCCTATTAGTGACGTTTTATTTTTATCTTTTGATCCTGAATGACCTGAATAACAAGTTGTACATGAGCAGAAAGAGCAAAAATCACACAAAACTTTGAGTCCATTTCCAATGCAGTATGTTGTGCAGTTCTTGAATAAGAGCTATTTGCTCGTAACTAATCATTAAAGTCTCTAAATTGGCAATGCGGTGTAAAAAAAAAATCGCTATTTTAGTGTACACATTGGCAATTTTTCGGTCAAATTTTAGAATTTTCTTTCACACTGGTTCATTGAATAATTTGTTTTCCTTCAAACTAATAAGGAGAGGAAATTAAGTTTAATTATCGCCAATCTGAGGAGGGAAAATGAATTAATCTAGAAAATTTGAAATTTTTGAACTGCCAAGGGTTAATAAACAATTGGGGCAACCAATGAACCAATTACGATATCATATGTGATATACAAGTAAAATCAAAATCATATAATAGGCCTTCATCAGACCCTAGTTGCAAAATAACCCGCTATTTTAACTACCGTATTTTCTGGCGATAAGGCCGCAGCGCCGTATAGGCCGCACCTCCGATTTTGACATTTAAAAAAAAAAAAAAAAAAAAAAAAAAAAAAAATATTTTGTCAAAGTCGGGATTCGATCTCTTGCGAGCAAATGTTGATGTGACTCAAATCACCGCCTTAAACCGCTCGGCTATCATGCGCTGATAACATACACTGCAGTTTTCTGTGATGTAGTCATTGAAATGGATTGAAAATGGCAACTTCGCGTGATGGATGCTTCGCGGCTGCTCCGTTAAACGGGCCCTTCTTTTACTTTTGCAATGCATTGGCACGAACTTAGATCAAAATCTATCGGCAGATGTTATTTTTGGAAGTTTATTTTCGTCTTCATGTCAACAATGCAAGATAAAATTGTCGGTAAGATGTTTGGAAATGTATAGTTATTGTACCGTTCGTAGATCTAGTCCCATATGTACAAATTCGTGCTGGTTTTGACTTTTTTTTTTTTTTTTTTTTCTGTTTCGCCGTACAGGCCGCACCCCGACTTTTTGATATTTTCTCTTCCAAAAATACTGCGGCCTTTACGCCGGCGAATACGGTAGTGGCAGTTGGCCAAATATTTGGTCAATAAAATTATCCCCAGATATATTGTTCTCGTTTCCAAAATAGCCCGCTATTTAGGAAATAGCGGCTAATTTGCACCCATCCAAACTTATTTGTCATGAGCGTATCGGTCTGGTGAAAGCGCAATTTCGAGTCTGAAAATAGCAGGTTATTTTGCAACTTTAGTCTGATGAAAACAGGCCTAATGTGCATTTAGCATGTAGATTCCATCCACAACATTTACACAATCAATGAGATACACAAAAATGAAACAAGCCCAAGCCCAAGCTCAGTTTGAGCCTGCGTATTGGAAGATCTATTGTGTCTGGTGTCAATCTCAGTGTGACTGGGGTATCATTATGCTGGCTAAACTGTACTCTGGTTCATTCAAGTTCCTTCTTAGATATCCTATTTCTTAGATCCAGAGGGGCATTAGCTCTAGTTAGAGTACATTTTAATGTCTTTCTGGCTCCAAACAGACAAAATATTGTGAAATTACATTTTTTTGTTATGCATCAGTGCTTAAAAAATAAGAAGCATCTTTACATAAACGTATGCCTACATAATACTGATATGAAATGACCAGCAATCATTTAAATGTCAACTGTGAAAGAAGATGATACTTACTATTTTGCTGAATCTGTGAGCTGGTATTCTCTCCTTCTGTCATAACATTCTTGAATTCCTGAATCATTCCATATACAATCTACATAACCTATGTATGGCTCATGAAATACCGTTACTGTTTCGTGGTCTATTAATCTGACCTCCTGAGCTTTTTTCTGCAAGATAAAAAAGAAGAAAACAAAAAATTGTGTAATTATACTTAAATACAAATGCATTTACAAAATGTGAATTCAACATCGTTTCCATTTGTACACTTCCTATCTATTTTGTTTTCCAAACGTAAACATCAACTCACCCAGCATTGAGACTATCAGCAGTCGTTGTATTGCTATACAAGTCTCATGTAACTATATGATAAATAATTACATTTTTAGATAAAAAGAAACGAACAGCGAAACGCCTGTTCAAGCAACTTTTCTGAAGAAAACTTGATAGAGAATCAGGTTCCCACTGTAGTCTGAACGTTCTATCGTAAATTAATTGTATAACTGGGCCGAGCTTATCGTAAGCAGGCACTAAAGAGTGGACAGCTGTTCTGCCAACTAACCTTGTCAACATTAGTTTCTTTATACATTGCTGTTTTCTAGTCTGTACGCTCCTTTTGTCATACAACGGTTCTTAATGACGTTTCTTTTAACAAGTTTCATACCGGTAAATTTATTTAGTCTGAACAGGCTATTGATTCCATTTGAAGAATACATGTTAATCATGCAGAGAATGATAAACTATATTAGATTTGTGAGAAGTTTGGTCATTTGTCTGTACAAAATTAACAATCATTCAAATAATATTCATTGATAAATGCTTATATGTGCAAAAATTACTTCATTTTGAAAAATAAATACATGTGAAAGTCATCATTGTGCATCAAATATAGGTTTATGAGACAAGTGCAATAAAAAAGAAAGAAAGAAAGAATGGAGAATAAAAACAACATACATGTATACATGCACATGCTGGTCTTATAAGCCCAAGTTTACTGCAGAGCTTATCTACGCTATTGCCCAAATTTACATACACCCTGTATATCTAATGATAACCATCTAGAATGCATACCAAAATATGAACCAAATGATAAATATCACTCATGCATGTACCTGCCAACATTTGAAAATAAGAAATCTGTACCATTAGCAGGGGTTTGGGGGTGCAGACCCCAGTGGGGTCAAGGGGTTACAGGCATAAATGTATGTGTGTGTATTGAACAGGCGATCACATGGCCGTACCATGGCCATGTATGCAGCGGCAGTGTAACTGGCAATACACAGTAAATCTTTACAAAAAAGCGAATACAAATATCCTGTACCAGTCTATAAGACGCACCCGACTTTCAAATTTTGAATAGAATTGCAAGCTATGCTAGCTATGCTGGAGACGATTCCATGCAAAGACGAATCTATTTGAATACACGGGGGCGGAGGGCGAATTCACCCCGGAAACACCATCAACAGCCCCCGAAATAGGCCCAAAATCTGATTAGGGGGACGACATCAAAAAAGGAAATGATCTTAAATTGCCCCCGTAACGATTACGAGCGGCCGCTCGCTCTCTTTTTAGCTTTGTATTCATTGTGTGCATTTCTAAATCTCTGTGTAAAATTGTATACACAAAAAATCGGTCGTAAAAAACTTGAACCATATTCCATAACTTACCTGGCTTCATTTTCGCGGTTGCGATATCGAGACAAATCGTAGGGGCCGAGTTTTTGGTGGTCTATTTTGTTTTGATAGATCATATTAGCTGAACCTAGACCACTAAACATCGCGAAACTGCATCAATTTCCATCCCGATTGCCGCAATTTTATAAAGATTTCGTGAATAGAGGAATGAAATTAAAACCTATTTTGTGATTATTCTCGGTATTGATACTGAATTTTGATAATCATTCTTCAAAGTAAAGAAAATCAGAAAAAAGCCTCCAAAAGTTGAAAAAGTAGCCCCCAAAAATTTGAAATGGAGACCCCGAAATGAAAAACTTAATTTTTTCTGTCTCTCTGTTCCGACAGCACTGCACTGTTGGCGCTATGTGTGGTCTCAAGGCAGTGTGCAACTGAACTGTCACACTGATTTCTCTGATTTTCTGATGAAAAATGATTATCAAAATATTCAGTAAACATGTCCAGAATAATGACAAAATACGCTTCGATTTCAATAGAGATTCATGAAAACTTTTTTTAAATCGCGGCAATCATACTGGAAATCGATCGCAATTTCAAAGTTTTTTATGTTTTGCTATGGCTTAGCGAATCGTCTAGTTTCAGCTAATGATATTGATCAAAACAAATTTGACTGCCAAAAACGTGATCCCTACACTCCAATTTACTGGTTTTTACGTACATGAAACATGGTAAGGTATGGATTGATTTATTTACGACCAAATTTGTGTATACAATTTGACATTGAGATTCAGCGAGCGTGCGCGGCAACCTAGATTGCACATAATGAATATGAAGCTAGGAGAGAGTGTCCACTCGTAGTCGTGTGGCAATTGTTACGGGGGCGATTTTGGACCATTTCCTTTTTTTTAAGTCGCCCCATAATTGCCTTTTGGGCCTATTGCGGGGGTCTTTTTGGTAATTTGGGGCGACTTCACCCGCGGCCCACATGTATTTTTTCCCCTGCTGTTTATTGGTCTAAGAGTCTTAGAAATTTACAGTTTTTAAATAAACTGTGACATGATTCATAAACAATTACAGTAAAACCTGCTTTAGTGACCACCTGTCTACAAAGACCACATTTGTTTGTTTCCCTTGAAAATGGTTTCTCATTGAAACATATACTAAAGGAAACTGTACATAAAGAGGACCCGTATGTAAAGACCTCTTTTCTTGTCTCCCTTGAGTGGTCTTTATAAACAGGTTTCACTGTACAAAGAAAAATTAAAATCTCGTCCAAAATCACACCCAGATCATTTTAATTCATTCGCATGCATTATTTGTGTAAAATTTCTTTTAAATTTCATTGGAACATTATCCTGCTGTGTGAACAAATAAAGTAACTGTGTCAGTCATAGTATTATCTTTTCCCATCAATTTATCTAATTACATTGATTATTTTGGATTCATGTCTGCATGTTCACATGCATGATAAATATCAGGGATGAGACAGAGAAATTCCCCAAAAGGGAGAAGATTAAAAAGGGGTCCGGGCTGATAGTTAAAGGGGCAGCACCTCCTTTCCGCAGAAAACTTTAGAATATATTTACTTAAAAAGACACGTTTTCCTTGCATTTAAATTTTAAATTTGAGAAATATTTGTTCCCCTATCTTGCTTTAAGGGACTCTATAACATTGTTTAGATGAGAGAAATATGCTGCTAAGGTAGATGTACAATTAATGATAATCTGAAAGTTTGATTTTTTTCCTTCTTCTTTTTGTTGTTGTTCCGTCTTGAACTCTATTAGGGTGCGTTTATGCAAGGAGGTGAAAGAAAGGAGTCGAAACTCTTGCAATTTATTCAAACGCATTTATGAGTTCTAAAGCATAACAATGGGATGTGTAATATTCCACTTGGCTTTGAAGTTCCATGACAAGGACCTGCCCTCGCGGGGTCAACGTAGCATGAAAATTCTGATACAGAGCCCGAATTTGCCTAGAGAAGGGAGCATAACCAGGACCCCCGTGGAACTGCGTTTACGATGAGCGTTTGCAATGAGCGCTTCAAAACGCTCATGCTGCTTTTAGAGTTAAGCATAAACGCACCCTTTATCGGCAGAATTCCGTTGAATCAGCGGAGGAATCACATCCCTGAAATACGACTTCTACCTTGCAGCGGCGGCGATTTCTTTTCATGACTGGGGGTGGGACGAAATACGAGGGACGAGGGAGCATAGAAGATTTTTTAGGACAGTTAATGTCTTTTACACATTAATACTGTAGCTGTTTTTGAATAACTATAATAATGTTTATTAGAGTAAGTTTTTTTCTTTCCAGTAAGTTGGTCTTGATATTTTTGCATAGCTTTAAAGAAAGTTCCGGTAGTGCTATGTAATACGAGACTTATTTCTGCATTACACACCACCCGGGACGTACACGGTGGCACTAGCACTACAAGTGCGGTGCCTTCACAATTCCTAATGAACTTTTTACCCATGTGCCATGTGTCTGGATAGGTTCTTAACCGGACAGTTTATTTCAAACAGGAATTTGAAGGACTTTACAAGCAATGTGTGATAAATCTTTTGAGACTTAAGCTGGACAATACATTAATGGACTAATATTTATCATGGTTAGTGCTATTTGATGCTTATTTTTGTGAAAATCTAAAGATAAACATAACAGCTTTACCTTTCTTAGGTGGATACACAACCCCCCCCCCCCCCCTCCCCTTTCTCTTCCTACTATAGTAGTTGGACTTCAACCTTGCAACATGTTTTTAGAGCGATGAATATCAATGTCTTTGTAATCCAAAGGCTTTTAATTTATTCCCAACATCATAATAAGCATTATTTTTTAGGTAAATAATAGAATAAACGAGGTAACGACTGCAAAAGTTTATTAAAAATTTGGCTAGGTGTTCTTTCCGAGATAGGTCTGGATGAAATTATCTCAGAACCGTCCCGGTACCTTGTCAGAGGCTGAAACTGCCAAGGATTCCCTGTTGATCTTGACTTGGTTCTAAGTGCAGTACATTTCAAAACCTTTACAGTAAACAACCTTAACCCCATTCTCCCCTTCTCTAAATTTGTTTGTTAATAAAGAAACATGAAGCTTAATAAGGATTCAATTAGCTTTCTGCACATGTTCATTTATAAATGCAACTTTTATCAGTACATCTCCCACTAACTGTCAGAGATATTGAAGTCCATACCAGAAATAACAGGGCTTGCATTACATGAACCTTATTTTTTCTAAGACATTTCCAAGAAATTTTACCAAATTAATGACTGAATGTGCATCTATCAATAGTTAGGAGCAGGAGTATATAACCATACAATAAATGTTAATAAATTTGTTCTAAAAATAGAAAATATGTGTACACTGTAGGTAGAGTACTAACAAACAAGTATAAGGGTACGGTCTAGTGCTGTAAGTCAGACGCTATGTTCGTGTTCGGTTCGGTTCGGCAGAGTTCGGCAATTTTTCACCCGAACTTGGTTCGGTTCGGGGTTCGGTAATATAATAGCAAGCAGCGTCATAGCCACGGCGGTCGGCACTGGGCGGGCCGGCCGGCCTGGCGGGCCCGACCAGCACGGAGGACCTCTGCACACTGCTTCCGACCAGTACGAATTTCACATTAAAAACTGCTCTAAACGTAATTATTTGAGAAGAAAAATACTACTTACATTCGTATTTCCGTCTTGAATCGTGTTTTATTTTCAATTTTAAAAGAATCGTGTTTTCAATTTGTCAATAAATGATATTTTTTAAAGATTTTCCGAGACGGTTGTTGTCTAATGTTAGAGTCATGAAAGCTGCCGGATCTTGAATAGAAATTCAGGCTCGTCAATAACTGTTTTTTTATAAGTTTTTATTTTTAATAGGAAAAATATAAAATCTGTTTTTTTCCTGAATAAATAAATACCATACTATAATATATATATATTTCATTGTTTATATTGTAAAATTTGTCCGATATTGTTACAAATTAAAATATTATTTTTTTGTTGAATGGGTTTGAGCTAAACATACTTTGATCACGCACATGTATTCTTGTTTATGGCTTGCGATCACGACGTAGCGTGGTCAGGATTTGGGATTTAAATGGCGCCAGTGAAGTCGCGCCCACCACTGCATGGATAGGCATAAATCACAAAGGCGGAAAATGGGAAAAAAGTAAATATAAAATGAGCAATCATGACATGAAAATTAGGTACAAAATGACAAGTTTATTAGCTTGCAAAAACTTTTATATTTTTCTGCCGAACATCCGAACCAGGCCTTTGTGTTCGGTTCGGTTCGGTTCGGAAGTGCCATGTTCGGCGAACTTCCGTTCGGTTCGGCGGTTCGGCTACAGCACTAGTACGGTCAAGACATTTTTTTAAGCTAGAATCACAAACATGAATCACAAATCAAAACGCCGTTAAAAAACAGGGTTACTGCGGAGAGAGTTCATGCAATTTTTCATCAACGCTGATTTTCGCTCATATCAAGCCCAGCCAACCCAGGAAGTATAGGTCAACTTCGCCGGGTGCTTTCTGAATTTTTTAAAGGTAGATTGTTGGCCAAACTGGAAGCAGGCCACGATAATGACGTTATAGAATCATGATTGAGACTTTGTTTGTTCAAGCGATTTTTAGCGACTGTGATTCTGCAGAATCACGATACAAAACACATCTTTTTCAGCGTTTCATGTTTGCGTTTTAAAACACGTTTATTTTTACGTCCGACAAAAGAAATCACTTCAAAATTGCTTGAACGCATCCATGTTTTAAACTAAACGTTTTGGAAAACCCATGTTTCTAGGGTTAAAAAGTGTCGCTGGGCAGAAGTCATAACAGATTTTCTTTATTGTCTTCAACCAATCAAAGCCCACTGCCCCAATAAATCTTTATAATATGTTGAACAACAGTATACATGCACATATAAATTGCACATGAATATTATACATCCCAATAGCTTGGTGCATGCAGGTCAGCAAAGAAAGAAATTAAGGCTCTTGTAACAACATCAAAGTACTTTTTGATCATTCTAAAAATTGCGTGTATCACGGCAAGCTTAAGTTGGGAGCCAGGTTTTTCATGCTTGGTTGTGTGGATACAGCCCCACAGGTCATACATGCAGACGAAAGTCCAAAATGATATGAACCATAAGCATTAAACCAACTACAAATATCACAAAGAACTACAGCACGACAAAAAAATATATAATATCTCACAGAAATAATGCTATTTGAGGAGCTACGTACCACTCGATATTGAGTTTAGCCAGCCATCATTTTAAATTTTGATTAAAGTCATTGTTCTGCAGGAGACTGTAGATGGCGTAGAGAGGAAAATGTCATGTGATCAAAGGCCCGCAAATTTTTCCTCTCTGCTGCATGCTGCCATCTACAGTCTACTGCACGACAATGTCTCATTTCAAAATGATGGCTAGCTGAACTCGATGTCAAGTGCGTAGCTCATGTGATATCATTATTTCTGTGGGATGTTATGAATATCTATAGTATTGTTTGTCAAAGCAAAGTATTATTTTACAGTAATTTTGATGTGCTGTAGTCAAATAAAGTTTTGTCATATTTTTAGTTGGTTTAATTGCTCATTGTTCCTATCATTCTGGACTTTCGTCTGCATGTATGTATGGCTGCATTCATGCACAGACGAAGGACCAAAGTGATTGGATCAATATGAATTAAACAACCTAAAAATACCTCATTAGACTTTAAGAGACTGCAACAATACAAAATTACTATAAAACTATACTTTGCTTTGACAAAAAACACTATAGATTAGGATTCATAGTATCTCACGAAGCGTGAATCCTTCCTTGAAGCCTCAATTTTAGGAGATAAAAAGACCTACCGTCATCTGAAATGATAAAATGGGAATTAAAATGAAATTGAAATTAAGTTTGTGAATTGTAAACTTTAAGTTTGTTTATTGCAAAATATCAGTCTAAAATTGTATTTTGAAACACCCGAAATCAAATATTTGAACCCGGGCTTTCGACGTGACGGTCCAGGACCAGATGGGGAACCGTTTCGTCTCTGGCCTAATTTACATGTACGGGACCTTGAAGTCAAGATCACGAACATGATTTTTCAGGTTTGAGAAGAAAATCACTGCAGTATTAGGTACATGTTAGCCTATAATCTAGGCGGAGTGCCGAGCTTTTTTCTTTGCTGCTAGACTAACCCTAAGCAGAACGTCTGATACGGCGAGACTACGAACCGTGAGTCGCGAAGCGGCTCACCGCCTATACTCACTGGTCTAGCTTAAGTTGTTGTTTTTTTATTATCGACCCTGAATCCGTGGCAGTTTTCGTACGAAAAACTGCCACGGATTCAAGGTCGATAATAAAAAAACAACGACTAAAGCTAGACCAGTGAGTATAGGCGGTGCGCGGCTCACGGTTCGTAGTCTCGCCGTATCAGACGTTCTGCTTAAGGTTAGTCTAGCAGCAAAGAAAAAAGCTCGGCACTCCGCCTAGATTATAGGCTAGGTACATGTACATGTATACACAAAGCCAATGTAAAATCAATAGTGTTGCCCCACATGTAGAAATTGGTGTATTGGATGAGAAAAAAAAGATTCACCCAGGGCACACACAGGGCCTGGCTTACAAACTCAATCTAAACTACATTGTAATAGGCACATTTGAACAGCTTTGTAATTTTTAATTGGCAAACTATTAACATTTGGTTTGTCTGGTAAGTTCGTAATGCACAGCTGAAAATAGTTTTTCAAATAATGCACATCACTATCGCAGAATGATGATCATTATTTACAAATTTCAAAACAAACAAAAAAGCACAGATTAACAAGTTGGGCCTTCTTAAAAGAATTTTTTGACACCAAAATGAAACGGGAGTATCTGATTTAAAAAGACAAATTATTTCTCCTCAACAGACAATCACTCTTACATCAAGCCATTGTGAACAAATTTAGAAACCAGAAATGAAATGGAAAAGTTGTTGATTTAAACAGTTATTTCTTCACCTTAGAAAATAATACTTACAAAAAAATGTACATGTACGTTGAGTCTTCTTAAGGACTTTTGAAACCCATAAAAAAAAAAAAAATAGGGGAAGTCCATTAACAAGACAAAATGTTTCTCTAACCTCTGGGAAGAGATGAAAAATAATTTGTGAAAAATAATTTGTGAGCATTAACCATTTGTATTATGCAAGTATGGAAGAACATCAGATCAAAAAATGCTCTGTGAAAAGCATGGCTCTTCAAATGCCTTAATATTCTAAATATGGCATGCAATATCATTTGTGTAGTCCCATATACATCTTTCTGTATACAGTGCTTGTAACTTTACCAAGACTGGGCCAGGGAAAAAATTACTTGAACAATTTCGGGGGCTACTTTTCAAGCTTGCTTGCATGAAAATAACACTTTTTAATTTGTTTTGCATTGAACTCTATGCAAAATTTGGGGGCTCTTTCAAGACTTCCGGGGGCCGTTTTGGGCATTTCGGGGGCTATTTCGCCCCGAGCCCCGCATATTTTTTTCCTTGGACTGGGCTAAATTTCTCATCATTTCAATGGTCCCAAAACCTTGCAGTATACACCAATACTTATATGCTACATGTAGATGATAAACCTTTTCTGATCGATTCCACGTTTCTTTCACAATGCTAACACATGACCAGAACTCCAATGACACCAAGTTATTCATGTCTCATAACATGCCAATTTATTTGACTGATATAGTTGGTGGTGTCATGAGCTTGCCATCCACCCGCCATCCCTCCCCCCCCCCCCCCCCCCCCAAAAAAAAAAAAAAAAAAAAAAAAATATGGTGCTGTTACACATTTAGGTTTTCAATGACTTTCCTGGTCTTTCCATGACTGTGGGAACTCTTGACTAATCCAAAAAGATTTGTAAGCATATTTTAACATACGCAAATTACATTCAAATCAAATAAGTAATTTTCCATGCAGTACCAATACAGGCAAAAGTAACATATTTTTCAAAATTTCCATAAATCCAATATGATCTCCAAAAAAATTGTTTCTCCCAAAGACTAAATACTCTAACCTCTCCTTCTCTTTTGTCTTTCTCTCCATTTTTCCCCTCCCTTCCTTCCAATTTTGAAATATGCCATACTATCAACATTGAACTTATCCACGCCAATAGCTTCCACAGGGCCGTTTTTAATAAAATTGCAATTAATTATAATCAGGGGGAGTGTTCCCGATACACAAGGCATGCGACTGGGTGGATGTTACTAGTAATACATTATGGAGAGCCACTGAATGCCCTGATCCACCCAAGGACACAAGCTGGATAAATTAGCCTGAGCTTAGTCATACAGGCCTATTTCTATGGATCAGTAATGGATTACTACAAATCAAGAGCGGAAATGAATGCACCTTTTTCTCTTTCTCTCTCTCTGTCTTTCTCTCTCTCTCTCTCTCTCTCTGTCTATGTCTCTCTCTCTTTCTCTACCTCTCTCTCTTTCTCTGCCTCTCTCTGTCTCCCTCTCTCCTCCTACACTTCCCTAGCTATCTACAGAACTCCAGTCCATGTATGAATTCAATGTATAGGAATCATATTTCATAAGTGTGTTAATGTCAGCATCTTTTATGCACACACATAAATTGATGGTGCAAGTACAATGCTACGCTCATACTGCAGTTCAATGTTGAAACATGCAAATATCAATGACAAAAGAAAGATCTCTATAGTGTTAAAAGGCGTGGTGGTACAGCCAAGGGGCACTTAAATTGTTAAGGATTATTTAATCGAAAAATAAAGCTTATGCTATAATAAAAGTCACCAAAATAATGAGAATTAAAACAATCTCATGAATATTCATGTAATGTACAGCTTTGTGAGTGTATGAAATAAGAATCAACAGATGAGAGGTGTATGTGAGGAATCAAGGGTAATTTATCCCACAACTATACAAAAAGCATCTTCCAGGAGTTTGGGAAATATGAAATTAGTGAACACATTTTAGAATGATAGAAAGCATACAACAAAGTGCAGTTGTAATTAGCTACGAGTCAGAGCAATGTTCCTTCAAAACAGGCCCAATCGTATTGCACAGGTTGATTCTCCTAGTACACCAATGGATAAAATTATCAATGAATGTACAGCAATTACTCTATGGGGGACTTAATTTTTGTGCATACCTTAAAAATTTGCTTGGCCATGTACCCATGTCAGTGGGCTAAATCTCACATTTTTACTTTCAATTATTCCTTCTCTATGTACGTGTATTTTTTCATTACAAATACAATTTGTCATTGCAATTTGAACAGTTTGGTCTTTGACCTCATGACCCTAAAATCTAATCAGTTCATTGCTTCTGCAAGATACATACATGTCTCCAGTTTGATAGTAATCCGCCCATTGGTTCCAATGATAATGCGTTCAAATGCTATTTTTGCATACATGAGACCAGACCTGCCAACCTCTGGAGTTCAAAAACTGTATCCTTTAATCCCAAAAGTTGTATTTTACTGACAAAAGTTGTATTCTTAAAAATAACAGGGACTGTTACGCGAATCAATGCCTCTTAGAGTTCGTAAATACAGGAAGAATTTTTTTTAAAGTATCATTGGTTGAATATGCATGATTTTGTCACGTCTGGTGTGTTCGATGAACCAATGAACATCCCCAGATTACCGATGTGAGATGCTTGTAGGATACTTTACAGGACAGAATGGGCATTTTGCCATTAAAAATGGGACACGCACACACAGAATACAACATTTGAAGAAGAAAAAATTGTTAAAAAAAATATTTAAAAAAAAATATTTAAAAAAAAAAAAAAAAAAAAATGTTTTTTTTTTTTTTTTTTGAAAATCGTATTTTATTCAGGGAAATCGTACTGTCGAATTTGCTTCAAAAAATCGTACTAAATACGACTAAATCGTACTGGTTGGCAGGTCTGTGAGACCTATGACTTTGACCTCATGACCCTAAAATCTACTCAGTTCATTGGCTCAGCAAGATACATTATTGTTCCTAGTTTGATGGTAATCTGTCTATCGATTCTAATGATGTGATCGAGAGATATTTGTACATACATAATGAGCCATGTGATCTTTGACCTTGTGACCCCAAAATCTAATCAGTTCATTAGCACTGCAAGATACATACATGACTAAAGTTTGGCAGAAATCCGTCAATCGGTTCTTGAGATATCGCGATCACGAGAACGGGACGTACATGTACGTACAGTTAGACAACCTGAAAACATAATGCCCCGCCTACTTCGTAACGGAGTCATAAAAACTATGAACTCTTAAAATATGTAATGACTAATTGCATGGGAATTTCAAAGACAGTTGAGTTATGTACATGAACATGTATGTCAAGTGCTGTGATGTAGGCAACCCTCCCATTTATTACAAAACAGACTAAAATGAGAGTAATTATTTGTTTGAGAATGAAGTGATTACAATTTTATTTGTCAATTATTTTAGGAAATGAAAAGAATGTTCTTGTTCATGGAGGACCTAAAATAACATGTTGGCAATTTTGGACTAAAAAAAAAGAGGGAAAAGGTGTTTGGGAGAAAAAATAAAAAATAAAAATAAAAATTCATACGTTATGAATGGGCGAGTTATTGTAAATTACTTAATACATTGTTTAACAATAGATTACGCTAATTTGAGATTCAGCCACAGACTAGCTGGTGATCCCATCTTTAATCATTTGTACCTTTTTATTACTTGACAGTATGTTATCTGGCTGAACTGTGAAGACCAGAGTCAGGATTCAATCTTTTTCTCATCAAACACATTTCTTTCTACATGTGGGGACATTAAAACACACACTGCCTAGCCTTCACACATACATCTGTACCTAGAAGATTGGCATAGGCAGGTCATAAATACGGTTAGAATTTCAGTTCTTACTCTCGATGAAATCTCAAACAAAAGCCTTTTTACAATGACAGATAAATATCTTCTTTCATTTAACTCTATCCATTGATGGATTCTGATGTCTAAAATTTTGTTTCACATTCAAATTTTGATTTCTGCATTTCAAATAATTTGCTAATATGTGACAAATTTGGAATCATGAACCTGACCAATATGCCTAATTTTTTTAGAACGAAAATACCCCCCTAAATTCAAGAATTTCAGGTTGAAACAGATGTTTAAACAAGGAATCTACCAATATATATCCTTAAATGAGAGAATACATTGTATTTGAAAAGGCAGCAACATTTCATTGAGATATGCCCAATTCAAGTCTTTATGTACGGTCCCACATGTAGGGATTGCTGAAAGTTTCATACAGAGTTCTATTAATTAGTCCGAGGGGCCCCCAACCAGTGCAACACAATAGCTTCAACCTATACCCAACCTATACCCAGACAAGTTACTGTCTGTCCTAAGCAGCTTTGAAGGCTTTTTGAAAGCAGCTTTGAAGGCTTTTTGAAAGCAGCTTTGAAGGCTTTTTGAAAGAAGCCATGACTGTGGTCTTGAACCATTTACATTGTACATGTAGATGAGCCATCTGCTGAATCCCTTGCTATCACATACCTTATGAAGCATCCAGCCATAGGAACATTAGACCTGAAGAAGAAATAAAGTGTTAATTGCTCTCTATACTTTTCACCAAGGAAAAATCTTCCACTGATATGCTTTTCACACATGTTTTGCTTAGCCCGTACTTTCCTTAGCCCCAGACTAACTTTTTGGCTTTTCACCAAGATGTTTTAGTCCCATACATGTACTAAGCACCTATCTATCCCGGGATAGAAAATACATGGTAGCAGGCTAAGCAGGGCAATTGCGGCAGGGGAGTTAGCCTTGCTTTTTGCGGGGCCAACTAACCCAAACCTTACGTAGGGCTAGCCAACTTTGATAAATTCGTGTCTGAACATAAAGTGGGCTAAGCTTAGCCCAGGACTATAGGCGGGGCTAAGACCCCGCCCTTTAGCCCCACATATAGTCGAAGGGCTAAGCAAAATGTTACCAGTGTGAAAAGCATATAAGGGTATCAAACGTAACTCTATATTTACCTCATTTGTAGGGTCGCCGTAGGCTATCTTGAGTGTGTCCATGGCTCTGATCATTGCATTGATGGCCATGAAAATATTTTGGTATACAAGCTTGGTGAATGTCTTCCTATCTTCTTCCGTGTAACCTGCCCCATGAATAATTCTCATCTGCTTGATGAATGTACTTTTACCACTCTCTCCCGTGCCTATGATGAGAATAAAAAGAAGAAGAAAAGACAAATGAATCTAACTATCCATGATTGAAATATATTCAATTTAGATTTAAACAGCATGGAGGCATACTTTCAAAGTTCACAATGATGATACAGAAGTTATAGAATTAAAAATATAATTCCCCTTTGAGAATATCATTCCACAATATAGCTTAAGAGATCAACCACTCTTAAACCTGATCGATTCATGATTAACCAAATGACAATATGTTAACTAACAAAATATCCAGTGTACAATATTAATGATGTACCTGTTGTACAAAAGTCCACAAGACTTTCTCTTACATACTTAAGCCACTCATCCTCTCCAAGCACTATAGTTCTCCTTAGAACTATATGCTAAGAAAGATAACAAACAGTCCTTTTCAGGACTACCACACCCCCAAGAAAGATTACTGAGTCAGAGTCCGACTCCTCAACCTCTCTCTCTCACACATGGTGCACCCGCAAACCTACTGTATACTTTATCATATTTCTACAATTAACATCCACTGCCTCAAATTCAATAATTAAACAGTGATTCCAGATTTATTTTATCAAAAATTTAACACAAGGAAGTTCAATATGCAATAAGGTTTAGATTTAGCTTCCAGGTAATATGGTTACATGTAGGTACAGTATTTGGCCTAGGGTTGCCGTTATTGATGTTGTAGAACCACTTGCGATGCTTTATGGTTCATTTTTGTAAATGGTTCTACATATACATGGACCAAGTGGTTGTGTTTTGTGCCAACTGATAAGACTCTAGGCATCATGTGTAGTGTGCACAAAACATAATTATTTGTTAAACTTTCCAATATTTTTGTTAAGCAGTGTAAGAAATGTCGTACCACAGCTACTGCCATTTTCTGTCAAAACATTATATACTTTCTACAAAATTTGAGTCAAACCTACACTGCTGTCAGCTTTCCAAAATATCAACGAAAACAAAACATAATAAAATCCACAAACCACAAAACCTACAGTGTATGCATAATGCAACCCCAACTACCACAAAGATATTGCATTTTACTTTATTTCTCCTGAAATCTGATTAACTTCCTTAACAACATTGCAAATCACAGCAGGGTATTTCCCTCCAAAAGTATCCCTTACTGTACCTTATGGGACTCTTATCAACAGATAAGATAATTCAAAGGATATTTATTAATATAGGAGGAAAACAATCCTTTGCAAACATTAGTACATGTATCTAGTCAACAAGGGTCTAGAATTATTTTTACGATCTATTCCTATTTGGATATGGGGATAAAAACATGCTTGCTTTGCTCAGGTATGACAAATACAAGTTTGTAGGGGTGGGGGTGGGGGTGGGGGGGGGGACTAGTTTACATTAATAGTATTATGATATATATTTCAGCTAAGGCTGCGACGGGTAGTCGAATGCTCGAGTACCCGAATATTCGGCCGCAAAAAAAAAAAAATTAAAAAAAAAAAAAATTAAAAAAAAAATGTCCAGGCCCACGCTTACCCGTGCCAGGGAGAGCGGCAGCCGCTGGCATGGTACCGTCGGTAAAAATGTTTCCCAACTCAAGCACTGTCAAACTCACCTTTCAGAAACTGGGACCAAATGTCCAGATTTCTGTTTGGACTTGGAGGAAAATGGATTATTCTGCCATCTTTGGTTTTAAAACAGCATTGTTTACTGTTATTATTCTTATTAAATCGGCGCCTTCAACTGCAACTCAAAGTAAAATTGCATGCGTTTTGGGCGAGGGATCTGAGAAACTGCCGAGTGGTATGGTAGTGGCAAAAAAAGTCAAAAAAGAAAAAAAAGTCAAAAAAGTCAAAAAAATCAAAAAATTCAAAAAAAATCTAAAAAATTCAAAAAAATTCAAAAAAATTATAAAAAAACATGGCGTCCGAATACTCGAGTATTCGCCTGTAAGCCTGGGAGTGTACTCGGGTACCTCATTACACTGTTGTGCACAGCCTTAATTTCAGCTACATTTGTAGTTGCCCTTAATAGGCTTAAAGGTATAGATCAGTTTCGGAAATGCCCCCCCCCCCCCCCTTCTCAAAAAATTAAATGGAAGCTCTTATTACCAATCATGTGAAAAAAAAATGTTTTGACTACATCATGATGATACAAATTTTGCTGGGGGAAACTGCCTACTAATTGATATATAATTTGGTAAATTATTACATCTATCCGGACTGGATAGCTAAAGCGTAGTCCCATATTTAAAATCTTTCTGTGTACATTGCTTGTAACTTTACCAAGGCTGGGCGAAATTTCTTATCATTTTGTTGATTCCGGAACCTTCCAGTACACACAAATACTTATATGCTAGTTGATCAACCTTTTCTGATCGATTCCACAATGTTTCTTTCACAATGCAATTGCACGACCAGAACTGGTCTATACCTTTAAGTCTGAAAAATTGACCCATTACACTCACCAGTAGAGTATCCTTTAGTTTCAATTATTATTCATAGTATTGACAATTTTGAAAGTTTTTGTTTGTTAGCTATTACAATACATTTGTACACAGTATGAAACAAAAATATTTGTTGGTTATTCTTTTTTTTTCCTTCGTGGGTGGTGGTGGGTGGTTGTAGTTCAGCATTCATAGGAACTTGCTTTAGAGATTTCCATTAAAAAGAGTTCTTTCAGAATCCCTCATATGTGCAGCAGGGAAAGACACTTATTACACCAGTCAACTGATATACATGTACATGTACATGTACATTTACATTCAAAAACTTGACTGTAGCATTAATGCAATGGTTTCTGAGTTTACCATGGGTAACATTTACAGTGCAGTACATGTACTGTAGCAAGTGACATTCTTTAGAAAAAGATATAATTTCATTTAGCTTGTTGGGGAAAAATAGCCTGTTTCATGAAATGCATTACAAATAACAACTGCAACAATTTGATTACAAATCTTTCCCAAGCCAATGAGATGTAAGGATATAGTTAAACATGTACAAGTACTATGAAACAGGGCCGATAGATTATTTTCTGTTCTAACAATATTACTGACAACACAGTAAAAACTAATAATTTTTCCAGTATATGATCATAAATCAGCCCGCTCATCTACATTGTTGTTTCGCATCCTTTTGCGAAAGCAGCCAAATGCTGCAAACATGTCCATGACTCCATGTACACAATTTACAATGAAAATGGACATTGTAGATATGCAACTTCAAAATTTTGTAGTAAATATAAATGGACAAAATACCAATACCGGTAGTCTCTTACAAATCACAAAATTCATATTGAGCTGTATTGTAAGTCAGTTTCTATTACACAGGTATTATAGACACAAATCTAATCTACAATACCATATCACAACAGAGTTAGGATTCCAGCGCTGAAGGTCGTCCATGGGGAGTGGCATATAACACAATTAGCTTTGGCCTCTGCAATTTATGAATCAATCACATAGAAGCTGAATGGCTTGTCAAGCACTTACAATATTGCTAAATCACTATACACAGTCGCACACAGCAAATCTACACAGTACACTGTATTTAGTATTTAAAGTTGGAATCTCAATGCAGCTTCTAGATCGGCAATGATGATTAACACTAATACAAAAACACAATGGAATATGAATTTTACAGTAGGACTGAACGACTCATGTACCTGCACATGTTCCCATTAAATGTACTCCAACTTCTTTTAAATGTACATTCATGTGTATGTACATGTACCTGTACATGTACTGTACATCTGTACACACTTGTGTATTACCGGTATTGTATAAATAATCCTAGTCAATCCAGAGGCCCACACAAAAACATCACATAGTGTGAAAGCTTGAAGTCAGAAGACATCTTATCACATACATGTATACTGTAGTTACAAAATTAAGATAATATCAACATTTCAAAGGTATGAACAGACTTTTACAACCTACTGTACAATGTACACATTGATTTTTAAAAGACTGCAAATTGGGAACATTAGGGAGGTGACATGCAAACTTAGTCGCTGTTCTAAATTCAAAGATATCTGATAATATTCAATGCGAAAATGGGTTGCGTACCGATTACACCGAGCGTATACTGCCCTACGCTGGCCTACGTAAATATACGTTGAGGGACGCAAAGGGGTACGCAAGTTGGACGCATGTTTATTTTGTTTGCGTACATTCGGCGTAGACACTAGACGCAGAAAGTATGCATTTTGTACGCAAGTCTACGCAACAGTACGCTACCTTACGCCAGTCTGACGAAGCAGTAAAAGCATATAAAGGCGTCCTAAATCCTACCTGCGCGCAGCCTAGCCAAAGTGAGCATCTAGTATTGTCACCGTAAACAAACCTACGCCTGTTATATGCAATTGTACGCGTAGGTACGCCAATTGCATACGCGGTGCCTATGCATAGGGTACGCAACCATACACCATAGTACGCCAGCCTACATATGGACAAAGCCGAAGCAACTTTTTTTTCATGAATACGCAGCGAGTACGCCACACTACGCAACTATACGCAGATCCGGTGTGAATGGTGCTTTAGAGTGAAAATACTAACATCAATTATTAACGGTAAGTACATAAAAATAGCATTAATGAAATTGCAAAAATTCATTCTTTTAGTAAATTTAAAAAGCATAGCCTTGTACAGAGAAACAATATTTGACAATAATACCGTGATGGCTTTGTGGTGGTTTGGAAAATTGCTGATCAAACAGCAAGACAATGCCTTTTTTTCCTGCAATATATAACTATTGATGCATGTTTATGAGCAACACGTGTTAATTTATGAGCAGCAGCATAACATTACGATTCCCACACAAAAGAATTCCTTCGTGTATTTGTGAGTACCGGCAGTTAATGAATAACCTAATGAGAACAAATTCAACTCATAACTACTCACAGGAGTTACAACAATGTATATTACATATTGACAGCCGGAAGTTTCTAGTCAATGTCATTATCTGGTTTCTTTTCTACATCCTTCAAGTGATATCACTTCAAAAACTTCCTGTTGCTCTTACATATTAAAACAATGATCTGTTATCTTAAGCTTCCTGCTGTACTGATTTTAAGGAAATATTCCACTCGGATATCTACATGTAAATGACACTTTTTGAAGTGTTTACTTTCATAATATGCATTGCATACATGTACATTTCTCATGACACCAGCTCTCACACAATGAGGCATGGCATACTGTATGTATTACAGAGATTTTGATACATTCTAGTTGCTGTTCATTAACTATTTAACTTCAGAACAATGATCCCTGTCATTTACACATTACAGTATTTGACACCTACATTATGTCCTACATGTACAATATATTTCTTACACAAATAAAGTTTTAAAAAGCACTCTTGATCTCATATACATGTACTGAAATGGAAATCTATAAAACCTATTCTTAAAAGCATAGCCACACCAATATGAAAGGTCACAATAATTTTTGAAAATCATAATTTCTAAATAACCACCCCTTCACCCCTTTTACGACTGCTATGCATTGCATCTAAAATTGTTTAACAAAGTGAAGCTTCGCAAGTATCAAAAGTGATATACATGTTATTTGCATGCTTCAAAAAAAATATTTAACAAAGATTTTACCGGTAAGTGCAACATAAATATTAGTCCAGAAAAATGAGAAAATACATGTATTTGTTAACCACCTTTGGTGTAATTTGTAAAAATCAAAGAGAAAAATGATTCAAATGAATTACCATGTCTACTAAATCGCTCTTACTACATGTACATGTACATCGACTCAATGTCGATTTGTAACTAATATTTTGCTACTTAGAAATTTTTAAGTGAGAAAAGAGTCATTTGTTGAATTTCCCATAGCCCTATTCAAATTTTTGAAGGAAACCTTGGGCAGCAAAAAGAAAATATTAATTTAAAGCAGTCAAGGTCAAAATATGTAATTTCTATTCAGTTGCACATACACATATAAACCAAATATGTACTTGTACATCGGTATCTACAATAAACAACACTCATTTTACATTTTTTAAAGAGATATTTCAAAAGTTATTGTGACAGGATAACCATATTCTTGTCAGAGGTATGTTTACATTACCTGAAGAATTAAGCAGGGCTCAACATTAACAGATGCCTGGGACACATGGCACCCAAAATATAGGTCCAGACCACCCCCCCCCCCACCCCCCGTGAAAAAATGTACCTAGAGCTCATGACTACAGACTCATAACAAGTTAAAATCCAGACTCCCTACCAACAATTTAGTATGGAGACCTGAATTAAGAACCTCTTCTTTTTAATATATGACCCAAGTGACATTCTACGAGCAATCATTATCTCCCAAGAGAACTCCAAGAGAACACTTCATGATTTAGATATATTCGACAGACTCCAATTCTAAAACTCTATGAAGTAAATTGTGCATAATGTCAACATACCTACACTGTACATGTACATAAACAGTACAGCATTCATCTTGCTGCCACACCTTTCATAAAAACCTTGTGCAATATCTTTTTTCTTTTTACCCAACATTCAAAATAAAACAATGAGTATATTTACTATATTTTCTCATGGTCCATTAATTATTGGTCTCTGCCTGCCACGGTACAATTTACTATGGTATTTCAGACTGAATATTGAACAAAGGATGCAGTTCTGAAAAGGATAAGGGTAATGTGGTAGTAGTAGTAGGTAAGGGCATGCATGTTGAGAGTGAGGATGATGAAAGGTGAAGGGTGACCTGAACATGTGTAGAATTTTTCGGATTGCATACATGGGGATTGTATAAAAGATATAAAAGTCAATGATAAAATGCACTTTTTGTAAAACATTTAGACCACTGAAACACTTTCTCAGTGTCACATTCTTTTTTATGTATGTACATGTTCTAAATGATTACCGGTAAAGAACATAAAAGCAACAATGCCATATTTCAATCATATGTACGTTTCTGATTTCATTTTTTATTCAATATTGGGTAATTTCACAGTTGCCAATGTGAGCGAGTAATATCTTTGTCTGGAACATGCAAAAACTATTTCTAGTTCTAGATAACAAGACAGTAACCTTGTGAACATTCACAAACTATATTGTGCAGGACTGCAGGGCACTGCCATCAGGTACCTGCATTTTAACGAAGAGCAGATAACCCAAGGATCAAAAAGTTGTGTTGAACAAGTCTATCCCTCACCAATGACTGTAAATTAATTGGTTTTAATAAATTAGCTTACAGGGTGTATATGTAACAGAAAGGGACCTACCTGCACTAGATTCGTATACGAGTGGGGAGAAACCCCGGAGTAGTGGTCCACCTGCACACCCCAGTAACCTTGGCATTATATCCCGACTTATAAATCCTGTCAAGTATCGACATAGAAGTAGTACCCACAAAAAAAATCTGGCCGAGAAACAAGTATTTTGTTCAATAACTTACAAGAATGATACATTGCCTATTCAATCCTACATGTATATGGAATTGCAATCTAACATGAGACACCTTATAATAAAAACCAATTTTGATTGTGATTGGTAGGAGCACTGTGTAGACCCGCTTCGTGCCTTATTTGTGCACAATTCTAAGAGGAATGTCCAAACGAATCAATGGAGAAACCAGGAAATAAGGATGCCTACATTGCAATAGCAATTTCCTTGATAAAGATGTGACGTATGGTTCTTGTGTGTGAGCTATTTCAAATACTTATTGTTTTACTACTGAAAAATTGACCATTCATGGTAATAAGACCTCCCCCTTCCCTCATACAAAGTCCATAATTAAAATAAAAGTTGATGCAGTTCTTTGTTTGTTATATTTTTTCTTCCAAAATCTAGATTCCAGTAAAGCTGTAATACGGGTAGGAGACCTGTTGATCATGGTTTAATGTACTTTTCTCATTGTCCCATCATGAAGCAAAATAGAAAGGTAGAACCAACAGCCACACCTTCAGGGATATATTATATTTAAGAGTACAAATCCGGTCATTTCTGTAGTGGGTCAGTTTGTAGATGGGCATTGCAGATACATGAATACATGCAACTGGATGTAAGACATATAGTGTGTACATTGTACGTGTACATGTATGTAGATGTGTATGAAGTATCAATCAACATTTGTGTGGCTAAGTAGAAATCAGAAAGAAAATTATATTCCTCACCATCAGAAAATGACACTCGAGCAATAGTCTTTGAAAAAAATTAATCTTTATTTTTTCAATGTGGAAAATGGACAATGAATATGAAAAACACAGGTTAACCAACACAACTACATGTACATGTAGGCCCCTATCGAGAATAAAATATTTTTCTTGTGAAAGCACTAAAATCAAGAATAGAAGCTGGATATTCTCTAATGTAGTCACTAGTCAGAGTTTGGTTTTTACGAGAATGTAAATCAGCTTTTACTGATTCAGATGGGCGTGTATTTACAGTGTACATTCAGACATAAACACCAATGAAATACATGTACCATTTGCATAATTAGGTTCTGTAGTGTAATCAACACAAGAATGCAGATGTAGTACTATGCAATATCAAGTTCAAACTATATTCAGACTCTTTCTTTGTATGTGTCCTTATACAGATGTGATCATCTATTTGCACTTTCATTTCATTCATTTGTCATTCATTGACATGTTCACCATTTACAGATTGCCACACTAACTGCGTCCTTCCCTCATATTTAATGTTCAGTCATAAGTTATGTCTGTCTGTCTCTCCATAATGTAGATGGACATGTAAGTCAGTTGTAACCATGATCCTTCTAACATTACATGGGTGTGTTCTGCAAGCCATCTTGTCATCATTGTCCAGTCACATGTATATGCAGTGGAACAGCAGTCTACACATTTGTTGTGTTATATGGCACATCCGCGAAGTCGAACCTATGCACTGTGTAAACCCAATGGCAATGTATGCACTGTAGCAATGAAACATGGGTAATAATTGACATCAAGATGTATATTGGGCAAAATAATTGGGCGTATCCCACGCTCGTGTCGCATACTCACCCAACAACAGTAACTTGAGCTCCCTTCGTGCATCTCGTTTGTCTTTTCGTAGCTGTTTCTCTATTTCTTGGTTGATTCTCTTCTGTTCTTTCGCTTCTTCGCTGAGACAACAAGCCATGATGGCCGTGTTATGTGTGCAAGTCTATGCGGTGTGTATGCTGCACAGTACACAGCGCCTATGCAAAGCTATGCTATCAAGCTTAGAACTGAAAATGAACGTCACCAAGTACGCAATTATGGCGGTTTTCTGACAGGTTAGCCATCCACTAAATTGTCCAATTCTTGCCAAAATTATCCCGTAGAGTGCGAAGAAGGCAAGGGTGTCCGGTCGGGGCCCCCTAAGCGTAATGTAGCACCCTGAATGACCCGGTAATTCCCTTTACAAATCCGCTGCCAGGAGAACCGAAAGGGACCTACAACGTTGGGTGTGGTGATGGGAAACATAGATACCCCTCCGGAAATTACCCCATATTGCACATTTTCTTCATAAAATAAAATATTTAAACACTATTCTCTCATATTTTAGCTAAATGATATTAATAAAAGTATTTTCATTCTTCAAATCAGATATTTTGATTACGCAGAAAGTTAAAATCAACAGAGTCTTCATTTCATTTCCACAGAAAGGATCATTGATGGAATGTCCGAAAATAGGATTGATAAGAAGTATTATGGGATGGCCAATTCGTACAACAGCACACGATCTTTCTACGGGCATGCGCTATACTGTACACACGTCGAGATTTTCCCATTCATTTTCTTTTAAAATCAGATGAAAGAAATTTGTTCTTTTGTTAAAAAATACATGTCGATTAAAAACATCTATTTATTAGAAGCTGGTAATATTTTGTGCATGAAACAAGTTATAAAAAATTAAATGCCATTTGCTGACCCTTTGAAAATGAAATGCGAGATATGCTGTGGAATCATTCTTCAACTTCCACCAACTCTACTACCAACGCTGATCTTAGCATCTATTTACCGTACATCTTTTAAAAAAAAAAAAATCTTCTTATGAATAGACAAATTACTCGCTAAAATAAAGGAAGATGCTTGTTTAGTATGATATAAATGGACACAAATGCTAACAAACCGCCCCAGGCTACCCCCCCCCCCCCCACACACACACGAGAAAAGAAGTTTAGACGGCTCAACCAACTTCGTCAAGAGATAATATATACACACAAAAGAAAAAAATAGGCAAACATTGAATTGTAATTTATTGTTACAAAATATCAAGGAGTTCTGGGTCTGGAGACGATTAACATTTCCGTTCTAATGTAGAAAGTAGAAAATTAGGATAATCGCTGAGACTAACTATAAGGGTTAGTGCTGAAAGTTAAATGTATGCCTAATCTATTCCGCCATTTTCTCCCCTCATGATTTAATAGGTAGACCTTTAAAAAGAGTTGAAACAGTTAGAAAGAAAGAAAAAAATCTTGGTACTTTCTCAGATCTATTTCAAGATAATCGTGTTCTTCACTTTTTTGTTTCTCTTTCTCTCATTGTTTTTAACCATCACTCTTCTTCTATTGCTATCTTTTTTCTCTGGGATTTTCTCCAGTCGTTATATTTATTCTGTATTCGTAAAATTTAATCTTTGAATTGCAGAACGCTTCCGAGTGTTTAAGTCAATTAGGCCTAACCATTAATGTATTTTAAGAGGCGTTTTGGATGTGGTGGTATGCATTTAAAATTGTCTTAAAAGTATTTTTTTAAATGAGTACCATTAATAAGTTGACATGAAATCGATAAGGAGATCATACATTATTTCCCTTTTATGTTACCCCCCCCCCCCCTTCTTTTTTTTAACGTTGTCTTGAAGGAAAAAAAAATACAAAAGGTTGCAATTGCTTTCACTGAAGAAACATTAGGTTCTAGTCTTATCTATATTTAAGAAAGTTGACTCGGAAGAACCGAAATTAAACCAGATGATAAAAATTAACCCCATTGGTCATACATCTGAATTAACTCATTTGAAAGACGAGAGAACTATTTGGTTTTCTTTAAGTTATCAATGTTTACTTTTGAGAGGGAAAAGGGAGAGAAACTAAGTAAACCTGCTCTTCAAGACGGCTATTACCGGATCGGTGGGTCAATAGTTTTGATAGAAGTGTGAATGGCATTACCCTGCATTTCCTTCGGTTCCCCCCACTTTGGCTCACTTTATAACCCAATTAACACTTTAGGCACACAATCAATTGTTGAACTCACCTCTGCCCAGTAAAACAACAAAGGCACCGCCCCTAGTCACATGACAGCCGAGCAAGAGTTATTTATAGCATGCCCAGGCCAGGCGCGGCTCTAATAGCCTAACAATACAGACTCGATTCCAGTCATAGTACGTTCGCCCCTTTACAATATGAAGGCTTGGTATTCGGTGTCATATTATTCGACCTGATATTGATTATATTTACCATTATGGGATAGATTCTTCTGTATTGAGTTTTAAGTATATAATTCCTCTAATTAAATGAGAAACCATATTCAAGGGAAACAAACATGTGGTCTTTATACATTATAGACAGGTGGTCTTTCTATACAGGTGATCGCTAAAGTAGGTTTTACTGTAGCTGGAATTCAAATCCTTTTGTTTTCTTTTATTTTAATATTTTTGGTCCTTCCTCTCCCGCCCTTCCCTTGACTGAAACCGTAAGCCGTACTGACAAAAAAAAATTGCCATGTGGGCTGGCGTTAAGTGCCTGAATTGAGTGTTCTGGATTATGTGAGCGAACAAAGCAAGTGGATAAAATAAAATTAACTATTGTAATTAAAATGTTATAATATATGCGAGGTCGTATGGCGAACGAGAAGAACATTTCTCAGAAAACAACCTTACTCGATCGATTGACAAGGTAATATACATATTGCTGGTTCATTCGCCCTTATCGCTCAAGGCCTCTGGATATAAAGTATACACATTCTATTTTTCTAGACTTAGCAACCCACTTTATAATTCCCGGACTACTTTTCGATAACACAGAATGACAAATTCAGTCTACATAACAATTTACAAAACATATTTTGATACCTTTTTAAGTTTAACAAAAGTTTTTTTTTGTCTGCCCCCCCCCCCCCCCCCCCTGCTTTAAGAACTTACCACATAGTGCTTCACAGGGATTCCGGAATGTCGCAATTATAAAACTCCAAGTTCGAAAATCTCTAAAAAAAAATCCAATTCAATCAATTAGAATATTAAATTTTGAAAGAGGAAAATAGTTTTAAGATGTAAATTGTTAAAATGTTCATTTTTTGCTTTTATTTGTTGTTGTTGTTTGGTTTGTTGCTTTTGTTGTTGTTTATGAGATTTTAGGCAGAATAATTTTTTTTTCTTCCCCGGAATCATTGCTCTTTCTGTTCATGGTAAAGGTTGGTGAAAGGGGAGGACTTGATGCTGTAAAAGGCTGTCAAATCTCTAATAAACATATTTCAGGTGCCTTGGGAAAAAATGAAAAAGGTGAACGAGAACGCAATTATTGGAGAATATTTATTCGTACCTTATGCCAAATTTACTATCAACAGGGGAAACTGACCGGTTGCCCCCCACCCCTATTGGTCAATAATTGTATTGAAACATCAGAGGCATGAAGCAGAAAATCATTCGCAAATAAATGATAAAGACGGGTGTGTTTGCGAATCTCCAAACTTCAAAGTTCTGACAACGAGGCACTGGCGTACCTATGGGGGGGGGGGCAGGGGGGGCAGAGTGCCCCCCCTGACGGGCTCCAGGGGAAAAAAGAAAAAGGGGAAAGAAAAGAAAAGAAAGGAAAGGAAAGAAAAAGAAAAAAGGAAAAGGGAAGAAAAAAAGGAAAGAAAGAGAAAAAAAGAAAAAAAGGAAAAGGAAAGAAAAAAGGAAAAAGAAGAGAAAAGGAAGAAAAAGGGAAAAGAAAAGGAAAGGAAAATAATGGGGAAATTAAAAAAAAAGAGACCATGGCCGTACGCACCAGGGGGGGGGGGCAGTTAACCCCAGATATTTTGAAAACGTATAGTTTTTTTCCTGAAAATGTAGTGTAGGCCTATACCAAATCCTTCAATTCTACTTTTGAAAATGCAAAAGTACCCTCATGACCAGTTCGGTCCCTCGAACTCCCTTCACTCCTTTTGCTTTTGAGATTCTTCGAAAACTTTTAACGCATCTTTCCCCCTCCCCCACCAGAAAAATATTCCTCATACGGCCCTGAAAAATTAAGACAAATGAAAAAAGGAAAATATATTGATACAACAAATTCGAAACTCTTCGCTGGCGCGAACTGCTTGCTAGCCTATTTTGTATTAAATGTTTTCACTTGCTCGTCCCCCTGAAAAAAGAAAAGGATTAGTATTGCCTAGAATACAATTGTGCCTGCCCCGACGGGCCCCGACCTGCAACCATGACAACAATAACACACAATGTATGTACCAAATGTTACTAAAAGAGACTAATTCAATTTTCTCGCTCGCTACACTCGCTCGCGCATAAAATGAATAGACATTGCTTTGGAAACAATTGTGCCCACCCTTGACCTGCAACAATATCATTAAAAATGGAAGAGTTTTTTTCGCCCTCTCGCCAAAAAGGAATTGAATCGCGTTAAACGCGATTGCGTCCATCCTGACCTGCACCAATAAAAACAAGTTTATTTATTAATTTCTATTAAAAGAGAATTTATTTTTTTTGCTTGCTCGCTATGCTCGCTCGCCAAAATGGCATTGACACCGCTAACGTGCCCGCCCCAACCTGCAACAACCAGTTAATAATTATGTACCAAACGTTTTTCAAAGAAGTTTTGGTGTGCTCGTGCTCGCCAAAACGGAATTAACATCATCTTAGACATGATCGTGTAAGCCCTGACCTGCAACAAACAAATCTGAAATTTATGAACCAATTATCATTACAAAAATTTTGCTCGCTCGCTACGCTCGCTCGCCAAAATAGAAATAACACCGCTTTTAATAATCATGTCCCTGACATGGAACAATGAACCCAAGTTTTATGTACCATATTTTCCCTATAAAAGAGAAGTGATTTTTTTTGCTCGCTCGCTACGCTCGCTCGCCAAAATAGAAATAACACCGCTTTTAATAATCACGTCCCTGACATGTAACAATGAACCCAAGTTTTATGTACCATATTTTCCCTATAAAAGAAAAGTGATTTTTTTTGCTCGCTCGCTACGCTCGCTCGCCAAAATAGAAATAACACCGCTTTTAATAATCACGTCCCTGACATGTAACAATGAACCCAAGTTTTATGTACCATATTTTCCCTATAAAAGAGAAGTGATTTTTTTTGCTCGCTCGCTACGCTCACTCGCCAAAATAGAAATAACACCGCTTTTAATAATCACGTCCCTGACATGGAACAATGAACCCAAGTTTTATGTACCATATTTTCCCTATAAAGGAGAAGTGATTTTTTTTTGCTCGCTCGCCAAATTAGAAATAACACCGCTTTTAATAATCACGTCCCTGACATGGAACAATGCACCCAAGTTTTATGTACCATATTTTCCCTATAAAAGAGAAGTGATTTTTTTTGCTCGCTCGCTACGCTCGCTCGCCAAAATAGAAATAACACCGCTTTTAATAATCACGTCCCTGACATGTAACAATGAACCCAAGTTTTATGTACCATATTTTCCCTATAAAAGAGAAGTGATTTTTTTCGCTCGCTAGCTCGTGGAATTATGTGCCCACCACTATTAAACCTGCTACAATATCATTAAAAAGAGAAATGTAGGGGGTTGCCTGCCCGCCAAAATGGGATTGACATTGCCTTAAACACGATTGTGCCCGCCACCGACCTGCAACAATGAAACAAATTTTATATAGCAATTCATTGAGAGAAAGATGTATTTTCGCTCGCTAGCTAAGATGGGTATAAAATCACCCTAAACACAATATTGTTCCCGCGCCCTGCATGGGACAATTGAACCAAGTTTAAGTGGCAATTATTAAAAAAGAATTGATTTTTTCTTGCTCGCTACGCTCGTTTGCAAAAAAATGAAATTAAAGTCGCTAACAAGTGAATGTTCCCACCCCCAACTTGCAACAATACCAGTTTATATACCAGACGTTACTTAAAGATTTTTTTTTGCTCGCTCGCTCGCCAGAAGTGAAAATTAACATCGCCTTTTTTGTTTGTTTCGGTCGCTTGCCCCCCCTGACGGAGTACCCCAGGTACGCCACTGCAACGAGGAATACTAAAGGTAACAATGTAACCCCCGATACCACTGCATGTCTGAAAGATTTTTAAAACAGTTTTATCTCCGAGGCCGATATAGGCCGTTGAGTTTAGTCTATATAGAAAAAACGGGGTATAGGCCTATGATAATTTATATTCATGTAAAAAGTGCCTTTTTTAACTTACCTGTCCACATTCCTTAGTCATGCTCGTACCTTAATCAAAAAAGAGTACACACTATTATTTCAAGTCACTGCTGGCGTTTGCCCGAATAATGGTAATTTCAGGGGCGGTGATCTTGGGGGAAGGGGGAGGGGACACGGGCCTCCCCCTAATTTTTTTGATGGGGGATAGTCCCCCCCCCCCCGGAAAATTTTAATAAGTCTAACAAAAAAAAAAATGTATAGCAAATACTGACTAAAGACTGCAACACACTTTTAGGATCTGGAGGGCCCATGAGTGCAGCGTTTTAGACTAATAAAAATGCAAAAATCTTCTCGATTGGTCGCTACGCTCCCTCGCAAAATATTCTTAGAACTGTACAAGTAAAAATCTGTATTCCGTTGGTTTCACTGTGATACCAACGTAATGCAGATTTTCCCTCGCTTTTCGTATCCCCCGGTCATGAAACGAAATCGCCACTCCTGGATAATTTTAACATTTTCTGGCACCCCTGCCCCCGCCCCCGTCCCCGCCCCCACCCCACACCCACCCACACCGCATGTGCACCTATATAATTATATAAGATTCGGTAGTGGGGACTGAAGAAATGCAAAAATAAATTAATAAACAAAAAAATAATAGTAGTTAGACAATTTAAAATTATCTATTCATTGAAAAGAACACAGGCCTACGTCGTAAAGTTCCCACTGGCTACACAGCGTCTGTTGTATGTAGACTACGGTTGGTAGTCGCACGCGCCGACCTGACCCCCTGCGAAGTTGGATGTCGGTAGATTTGACTCCGTATACCACCAGTGTTAATGTTGAGCCCATCATTGACAGAGCTTTCTCGCCGTTTCGCGGTCTTTCATTGCAATACATCACGCGATCTGTAGTTTTCATTTCTAGTGTTTCGCCCTTCCTATAGATCTTTTTCCTATTTCATACCTATTCATTCGAGTTAGTTTACACTGAGTATGTGAATGCTGCCAAAAGGTGATGAAGAAAGCCGTTTCCGTGGAAACAGAAGAGGCTTGTATCACTCATTATCACGGTATGCTCTCGTACGAGCTGGAGCATGATGGGTATAGCTTCTTCAGGGGCGTTGGCTTGAACATTGGTGAAAAATTTAATGGTAAATCGTTACAAAACATAGGCCTACCAGTAAATGTTACGACCAGTAATTATATAATTTTATGCTGAATGTGCTACACCAAGCTTTTGTAACCTTGTTTATTAAAAGAAAAAATTAGGATAAATTAAATCAAATCACAGATTTCAAGATAAAACTAAAATGCTTTGTGACACGCTTATTGTGATCGGTTTCAGAGCGGGGGTGGGTGAGGGGGAGAGGGGGGGGGGGCTGTAACTCTCAAAACGTTCTTCTCTCTACAGTCCTCAAACTAACATGTAAACCAACTTATTACTTAACAGCATGGGCCTGATACGGATAAAGGAAATGTAAATAATATTCTTTCTCAGTACAGTAGGTCTTTTTTGTAAATGTTTTTATATCATAGACACATGCATAATTAGATTCAAGAATATATGAGGTTTAAAACTTTTTTGTAACGAGTCTTGTTGAAATATCCCGGTTGGCAATTGCTGATCCGGTAATTTCCATAGGATCGTGGGGCAAAAAAAATGTCCCATTAGACAGAAAAAAATTCTTAAAAGAAAGTAAAATGTCACTCCTATCCTTTTAGAAGACCCTTCCAAAATCCCAAAGTCGGCAATGAGGGGGATGGAATCTGCCGGCCTTTCTTACCATTCCGCACAATACATTCATATATTTCATCCCTGTTTTCAATAGGGGCGCGATCCCCTCGCCTCCCCCGGATTCGCACGTTCCTGACCGTATTTCTACAGTCATACATACACGTACATGGTACACAGTCATTCATTCCTGATAATATTTGCATAATGGGTTGTTCCCATGACAATGTTATGAATATTGTTCGTATCTTCAAATTAACATTATTTTTATTCTCTTCATCATATAAATTACGATTGGTAGTGGCATTGCGAAGGTAAAGATATTGAGGGGCCTCTGGCGCCATGGGGACACCGAAAATATTATAGGTGGATAAAAAATGTGAGAGAACAAAAAGGTAAAGAGGTGGGGTAGTACCATCTTCTTGTCACATTGGTGGGTCTTCTTCTCTCACTCACTCTCTCTCTCTCTCTCTCTCTCTCTCTCTCTCTCTCTCTTTCCCTCCCTCCCTCCTCCTTCTCTCCCCTCTCTTTCTTATTATTTTGTTATTCATATGATTGGGGGACATGTCCCCATAGCCCCTCGACCCCTCACCCCTCAGGGGTGGATATAGGGGTGTTTCGGCGGTTTAACCCCCCCCCCCCCCGTGGGCGGCCAAGAGAAGAAGAAAAAAAAGTAAAACAGTAAAACGGCGCGATTTTTGAAAAAACATTGGTCACCCCCCCCCCCCCCCCTGGCAAAAAGCTAGATCCGCCCCTGCCCCTGTATCTACGCCACTGACATGGAATGTGCACTGAACAGAATGGCACGACTTTATGTAAAGTACAACAGTGGATAACATTATTGATAGCAATAATTACTAGGTATGTTCAGAAAAAGGGGCGTTGTCCTCACGTCATAGAAACATATCTGTTGGCGTATCTGATCGAGGTTAACTTGTATTGTTTGAGATGTTTCTTGAAATTTGAGCATTTTATTTCGTCAAGATATTCATGTATTCAACCAGGCATCATCCATATCACGACTATCGTCCGACCCCCCCCCCCCCAACATAATAATCATAACGTCATTACAAAAATGCAGTTAACCACATACACAGAGCTAAAACGCTTGTATATCATAAACATAGGTGTTCAAGACGGATGGGAAGGGGCTGTAACCCCCAATAAAAAAATGAAGATAATAATATTCGGGCAGCAAGAGGCCCGAATGAACTCATCTTCGGACAGCGATGTTGTTGTTTTTGTGTTCATATCTTATACTTATCTGAAGACCGTCGCGATATCTCTCTCTCTCTCTCTCTCTCTCTCTCTCTCTTGGGGGGGGGGGGGGGGGTTCGCGGGTTCTTGACCCTTTTTTTCTCCCTTGTCATGGTTCTGTGTATTGAACCTATCCCTTGTTTTCGTGAGAGATAGGGGGATTGGTCACCCTTTTACAAAATCACGGAGTCTCCCCTGGCTTCGAAATGGATCAGGTGAAATGTAACAAAGCAAACTGCTCAATAATTTTAAAACAAAGAAAAAGATAATCTCAGAACGCAGAAAGAAGTGTACTATAATGACATATAGGAGATATGTATCTAGACGCAAATGTAACAAATTCCTCTGATGTTCATGAAATATACAGTGAAAAATACAATGATTTCTTCAAAAATAAAACAAAAGAAAAAATTAACCAAATGAAGAAGAAGAAAAAAAACAGCAGCCGTGCTGTTGACCCACAGATTAAGAAATAGAACCACACATAGGCTCATATTCACAGGTCACCACCTCCTAGCAAGGCATTACTTACATTCAACTCCTTGACCACCAGGAAATGGAACAAAAATATCATGAATCAGACTGAATCAGATAACTGATCCAGAAGAAATGCATTTCATAAGCCCAGTAAAGTCATGAAAGTTGGAATACATACACCAATAACGGATTTAATGGCAGGTAATGTAAATAGAGTTATGCAATATACACGTTGCAAGAATCCATTGTTTTAGAAGATGCAGGTCTTTACGAAAAATAATTTCAAAAGAAGATCTCTGATATTGATAAGCCCCCCCCCCCTCCAAAAAAAGAGGGGGAAAGCTGGCAAGCAATCGCCCGTACATACTCCCCCCCCCCCCCCACACCGCCCCTGCATACACTGGTCAGTTAACCGCTCTTTAAGCCAACAACAAACATTGGGGCGTTTTCTTCCTGTCAATAATGTAATGCAAACTAATCGACACCGTTGTGAAATTTGTTTTTCCATAGAAAATGTAACGTAGTTTATGAACGGATCGAGAGAGTAGGTCACGGGGGTTTGGACCTCCTTTTATTGACTGTCATATACATGTATATGGTTTAGGCCTACTATAAACCATCATTTTTGCTTGACTGGACTCCTCCCTCATTTTCGGTTAAGTTAACACCCCAAAATATGTTTATCATTCTTATCTTATAGCTTGTCAGAGTTTTTTGTAAATTGGACCCCTCCCTCTTCACAAAATACTGGACCCGCCCCGGTATCTAAGCCCGAGCAGCGAAGTGCCTAAATACCTTCATATTTGGGCAACGAGATGCCCGAATTTCCTTCCATTTGACAGCAAGGTGCCCGAATATGTTTTTCATCTTTTATATCAAAATAACAATCGTTTTCATGCTCGTTCGTTTTACTCTCTCGCAACATTTAGAAACAGGATGATTCTGGGCAACGAGATGCATGAATATCCTGATATTCGTGTATTGGAGATGAGTGGCCATATGATGCTGTATTCATATATTCGGTTGCGAGGTGCATGTCCGCAAACATTATTTTATATCTTATCTAGTGTGTTGATTACAAAACAAAAATTGTACCATAATTTTTCTGTTTAATGTTTTCTTCATTTTTGTTCACGCTTGCAGATGTGCCCATACACGTGTACATGAAACACTACGAATGCCAGAGTGATGCAAAATGAATATTCTGTGATGAATTGGTATTGGGGGTGATGCGAAACTTTGTATTTCTTAAAAGGGGGCCTTGATTTAAAAAGAAAAGAAAAACGATGCAATAGTTTACTGAAATTGCCTCTGAGTTGATTTTCGAACTTAGACGATGGTGATCTACCCCCCCCCCCCCCCCACTCCGAGAACGGACGGACCCCATGCGTGTTACCAAAATGTCCGGTAAAGGGGTACTTTTTGTGCGACAAAGTCCGGCCCGAGAATTGTAAAAAAAAAAGGGGTGTATTCACTTTTCACCCGGAGATTTCTTTAAAAAGGAGTGTTTTTTCTTTTTTTTCCTCTCATCTCTTTGGACTCCTGAGAAATTATTCCGAATTTAGGGGGGTACAATGAGCATTTTTCATGATTTAGGGGGGTCTCCAAGGCAGGAAAAGCCCGCGAAAAGCCCGCGAAAGGGGGGTTAGGAAATGTTGGCAGTCCTCAGATAGGGGGTGCTTTCAAAAAGAGGGAACAAACATAACTATGCGTACCCTAAATAACACTGAGTGGGGGGCCGGGTGATCTATACAACGATATTTATTTAACAAATGCAAGACTCATTTACTTCTCAATTACATCGACCATCACTACGACCATTTGAACGAGGTGAGTTTTTCATTTTTCACTTGACTATCACAGTTTTTATGATCGTCATAATAGTGCTCGGGTATAATTAGTGATCTGTGTTTTAACAAAAGTCGAATTGTTTTACTGAATCAAATGCAAAAAGGATGCACTATCATAACCAAGCGAGGGTTATCTCATCTTGATATAGCTTTGTATAGATATATAGGACCGCAGTTCAGGATTTACCACTCGACACTTTCCAGGACATTAGTAATATCATTGAACAACTATTATCATGGCATGACCGACGTGGGTAGAATACGTGGGTACATGTAAGTAGATGTATCGTGGAGGTTGGATGTTATCACTCAAACCCATCGAGAGTAAATCGTCTTTTACCATACAGAGCCATCATTCTGTATAGATGGCTCTGCTATCATATATACTGCCATCTAGCGTTAGATGCAAGTTAGATTTTCATTTGACAAAATAGTGTCCTTCCTAGGTATGATCGTCTACATCTACATCAAACTGAATTCGTTTTTGTTTTCTCTTATAATTATAGTTGAGCCGAGAGCCAAAGCAATATTTAATCATTTCAATGTAGCGTAATAATTTGTGTTGTTTTAGTTTACTTTATTTTAGTTAAGAAAGTTATATGTTTGTGATAGTAATATGTACAGCGCCATGAGCGTCAGAGCCCGGCGCTATATAAATATCCATTATTATTATTATTATTAATCTATGATTTTCAAACCGGCAAGTTGTAATTATTATATTTCAGTAATTTTCTGTTGCAAGCTTCTGCAGTTGTAAAGTAATATTTCCGTATCTTTTCAGACATTCCATATCAAATATGATACACATCATGTAATATTATTAAACGAGAGTGAGAATTTTATGATTATTTGGGCAATTATTTTCATTATTATACGGCAAATTGAGACCGCATTACATTGTCAGTGTATAGTGATACACAAAATTCATCAGTAGTCATATAGAGTAAATCTTCATTCATAAATTAATAATCTTAAAAGAACAATATTGATTAAAGGAACGAAAATGGACAGATCTTGTAACAAAACCCAGTTATATTTTATTTCGACCAACCTTTCTTCTAAAGGGTTCAAAACTATATTCTTTAATAAAGAAACAGCAAATAAAAGAGTTGCATTAGTTGGTGTGTTATTTCACTGGCTTGAGGTATAATTTACTCTATATTAATATTGTGATATGAACTCATGGACCTACTACTCCATGATGAAAAAAAAGTCGGAAAATGCGGAACCGAGTGAATTCTGAAAATACTTTTTCGAAGCGGCCCGAAACGCGGCACCAACTGTAGATGGCGCAATACCTCCAAAGGTTTGTCAGCACAAACCTGTCCTGTAATAGCTAAGGATAAAAATCTGACCTCAAACTGAGGTCACTCCTTTTCGTATATCTCATCATTTCGCCTCCTTTCTTTTCTTGTAACTCCTCTTACACCTATCATAAATCAGCTTCTTCGCCTGATCTTCCCTTAATTGACCTCATTTTAAGGTCAATCCGCACGCGCCTATTTAGTATCGAAATGACCAAGTATTTACACAACAATGGCAAACTCGCAAGGCGAACGAATTTGGCATTATATTACGCAGATGCAAGGCCGTTTTATTAGAAAACCGAAAAATGACATTAGTCTTGAAGAAACAAACTCTCTTTGAAAAATGCAAAATCTTTTTCTGATCTACTAGTGCCATGCCAGCATCACTGCAAATTTGACCCGGACATTTGAATACATATTAATACAGCTAGAAAGGATTAGACCACCCAGAGAGCCATCGAGGTCACTGTGACAGGTGGCTATCTCATTAACTCGGCTCTCATTTAACATAATAAAAAGAGGATCATGGGGGACCAACAGGCACCGATTTGGGAAGTTTTCTATATAGAGGGAGCAAGTAGCTACAAGTAGGACAGTGTGCCTTTAACCAAATGACTTTTATGGTTCTTATTTCAACATCGTCTAGTGATGATCCAAACATTGCCAGATTCTTTCCTGAAGCAGTCATTAATGTATGCATGCAAGATTCCGTTCATTTTGGTGCTTAATTTAGGATTGCAGAAGGGGAGTAACAACTCTTATTCAATTTGTATAAAAGATATGCTTGCCGATACAAAGTGTAATTGTACAGAACATAATGTTGTTGTTTTTATACACAGATTGCTTCATGTCCTTTCTGATGATTGCTGATGGTTGTCCATATCCCCAAATGGCTGTGAAGTGGCAGCTAGCTTGCAACAGAATGTCGAGGTTGCCCGCGATAAAAACGGTCTATTGTGACGTCATAATGGCTTGCGCGCCGTCGGATTCTGCGGTTCTTCGCCCACATGCCCAATCTCATCGCGTACGACGGATAGGAGCCATCGAAATATAGGAGCACAGCCGACTGTCGCGTCCAGCTGGGAAAGCGCGACACAATGATGATTGATTGTGACGTCACAAGGGCATCTGCGTTTATCGGACTTGTAGCGAAACGGCGAGACTGTGACGTAATAAAGGCTTGCTCGTTGTTGCGCGAATGATTGCTTCCGACCAAATGCACAAAGCATTGTTCGAATAGGTTGACTTAATTGACCTTGGCATGTAAACAGTAGGCGGTGTCACACAGAAAAATCCCGACCCATCATAAACCAGATTTTAGAAATCTAGTTGTTTCATCTACGTCGGTGACAGACTGGTGACAGACAAGCTACGAATAATCCGGATAACTAAAATCCGGATTTTTTTTTATGGGCCATTGCGCATGTGCCGTTTAGGTAGATAAGACATCACACGTCCAATCATTAAATGCGCGCTAATTATTGTGCCCCACCAGGAACAACTACTCAACCTCTTGAAACAACAACTATTCAAGAGCCAACCTCATCCCATCCACCAACAACCGGTAATCATAGGCATTTAAGTATTTCCAATCACTTTTTTCCTATCCGTTTCCTTTTTTCAAGGATCACATTCTCATACTAATGTTATAACATGTAATCCTTGCATATTAAAAAGCAAGTATTTGAAGTGTTCTTTTCCAAAACAAAGACAAAAGAAACATTGCCGTTTTTCTGGGCTGTCGCCACGGCAAACCTTAACTTTGCCTTATATATTACCTTTGCCTTATTTGTTACCGTTTTGGCACGAAAGATAGTTTGAGAAATAGATTGGGATCTATCGGTGTTAACTAGCATATTTCTCCCCTGTGCATCGTTTCAACGTGTACAAAATTGTAAAATCCACTCAGACTAATACTGGATACATGCTCACGAAAGTTATGTAATATTATACAACAATTTTACCTAAGATACATTCTATTGAACACAGCTTCATGAACATGAGTTTCATTACTTGTTTGTATGCCCTACCTTTCGTTCAGAAAGAAAATTGTTCATCGATAAATATTTTATTGAAAGACCAAATACACTAAAAATGGGTCAGCTTTTTAACTCCAATAATGTACATACACGTTTAAACTTAGTAAAATTCTGTCGAAAAATAATGCTTCGTTTTCATTAATTGAAGTATGTGCAAAAAACATGTTATGAGTTCAATATTAACTTTATGTTTCTCTTTTTTTGTCTTATATCAATTTATTAAATTGATATCAAGAATATTTTCAGTAATTCATTAATTCAGATATTAATTTACTGGTGCCAGTAAATCTCTTTTTCAATTGCTTCCATTAATTTCGTCATTAATTATCGTTTTAATTAATATTATCGTTTTGTTTTTTATTATTATTATTATTATCATCATCAATATTGTTATCATTATCATCATAATTTTTCTCACTATTGTCGATAGTGTTATTTTGTATCGATTAATATTAATTCTATTTGTATTGTATTGTATATTTCACAGTGTTTAATTGACAAATTCAAACTGATTGTAACCTTCTCCAATACCCCAATGTGGGTGACATGAGAATAAATTGTCATTGTCATTGTCATTGACAAACTAGGCGGTGTCACACAGAAAAATCCCGACCCATCTTAAATAAACCAGATTTTAGAAATCTAGTTTTTTCATTTGAGTCGGTGACAGACAGGCTACGAATAATCTGGATAACTAAAATCCGGATGTTTGGCCTCTGTGTGACACCGCCTATTGTGGAACGTCGATTGAGAGATTCTCATGCTCAGTATTGGTCTGCTTGTTTGTACGATAATTCGCATTGTGTTAACTATCGAATCTTCAAACATTCTTTATGTTTAGAAAGATACTTAATCGATCTCATTAAAAGAGATCGGACAATATTAAGTCGTTTTCGCTGTGGCAATCATTACCTGCCGATTGTAGCTGGTAGATATTCAAATACTCCAAGGGAAATGAGGCTATGTATGCTGTGCAATTTGCAATCGCTTGGAGATGAATTTCAATTCTTGTTTGTATGCTCTACCTTTCGTTCAGACAGAAAATTGTTCATCGATAAGTATTTTATTGAAAGACCAAATACACTAAAATGGATCAGCTTTTTAACTCCAATAATGTACAAACACGTTTAAACTTAGTAAAATTCTGTCGAAAAATAATGCTTTGTTTTCATTAATTTAAGTAATAGTGCAAAAAACATGTTATGAGTTCAATATTAACTTTATTTTTCTCTTTTTTGTGTTTTATCAATTTATTAAATTGATATCAAGAATATTTTCAGTAATTCATTAATTCAGATATCAATTTACTGGTGCCAGTAAATTTCTTTTTCAATTGCTTCCATTAATTTCGTCATTAATTATCGTTTTAATTAATATTATCGTCTTGTTTTTGATTAATATTATTATTATCATCATCAATATTGTTATTATCATTATCATCATAATTTTTCTCACTATTGTCGATGGTGTTATGTTGCATGGATTAACATTAATTGTATTTGTATTGTATATTTCACAGTGTTAAATTGACAAATTCAAATTGTTTGTAAACTTCTCCAATACCCCAATGTGGGTGACATGAGAATAAATTGTCATTGTCATTGTCATTGTCATTGTCATTGTCATATGCAGATAGCGCGTTAAAACCCCTATGCCAGCCAATCACGTTAAACTTTGGGATTATTTCAACATTGGTGTCAGACAGAAAAATCCCTTAAAGGTACTATGTCCCTTTTGCAGGCCAAAAAAATGAAAAGGTTAAATTCCAATGGCATTTGAAAGATAATACTAATTTAGAACTCCCCTTAAAAAAATGGGGGCTTGAAAATGTCTTTAAGTGGGGGAAATAACGACTATTAGTTGTCAAATCGACTTAGGAGCTATAGAGCCAATAAGTAGTAGCCTTGATTTTCAGACCATTGTACCGCATGGTCGTACATTTTATGCTGCGCAAAGATTTAATCAGTTTAATTTTGGCCATTACAAGAAATGGGTTATTGTAGGAGACAAATCCTTTACAGCTCATTTTATGTATGTTATTACCAAAGAAGAAAAAAAGCCAGTCAGTCACTCAATACTGACAAATGTCTGACAGTGCAGTCTAGCAAGTAAACGGGTTTCCTTGCATAATTTGAATATAAGGACACTGCACTAACGTTCAAATTTCACAGACAGGATATACATGACATATTCATAATTCCTGCAAAGTTCTACAGAATTTGAGGTTGGCTGCGAAAGGGACATAGTATCTTTAAAGAAACCTTTGAAAAATCCTTTCAAGAGAGAATATTATCTTGCTTCATATGAAGATTTTGAAGGGATTTTTGAAGGGATTTTTGAAGGGATAAAATAACAGACGGCCATTTAAGAGGATAACTAAAATCCAGATAGCTAAAATCCGTTTTTTTTTGCCTCTGTAGGCGGTGTCACACAGAAAAATCCCGACCAATCTTGAATAAACCAGATTTTAGAAATCTAGTTTTTTCATTTACGTCGGTGACAGACTGGTGACAGACAGGCTACGAATAATCCGGATAACTAAAATCCGGATTCGTGATGGGCCATTGCGCACGCGCCGTTTAGGTAGATAAGCATTGTGACATCACAAAGTAACACGTCTCATTAAATGCGCGTTGACTTTACACTGACCTTAAAGGGGATTATTTCAACATTGGTGTCAGACAGAAAAATCCCTTGAAAAAACCCTTGAAAAATCCTTTCAAGAGAGAATTATCTTGCTTCATATGAGGATTTTTGAAGGGATATTTGAAGGGATTTTTAAGGGATAATTGATGACAGACAGCCAATTAAGAGGATAACTAAAATCCGGATAATTAAATTCCGGATTTTTGGCCTCTGTGTGACACCGCCTTGTGTAACACCGCCTAGTGTTTAGTTTGGTAGACAATACTTTTGGCAATCGAACATTTTGGGTGGTAGTGTAGAGAGCTCTCTGTCTCCTTTGATGATGTAGTCGAGGTCACAACCTCCGATAAACCAGGGCATTGCCTCCGAGGCCGAGGCTAGGTCTATGGTGATAGACTCGTATTTGAATGTAATGTATATATACGAAGTGAATTCAAGCCGGTGACGATGGGGGAGGGGAGGGTGAATCTGACTTACTCCAGGGACTATTTACTCCATGACCCTATGGATATGGATATTTTAGGCACTAGCAAATTTAGCCCCTAAAACACTTCTGCTATCGAGAAAAATTGAATATCAAAATATACCGGTGCTCCAGGTAAATTTTGATTAATTAAAAATACCACCTATAGGGCCTACTGCCATCCAATGGTAGCTGCGACCATGAAAATCTCAGAATATGCAGATGTGATATATATATAATTTCCAAACGGCAATAGCCAATAGGTCAATTTTAGTAAAGCAACATTAATTTATAGCATCAAGTGTGACAGGATGAGGGCTATAAAGGCCTACAGTATAAGAACCCACTGATATTTTCGATACCAGTACCGACAAGTAAAATTGTGAACTCCATAGAATTATAAAAAGGGTACGTTTCTTTTTGAGATCGCTGAATCGTGGAATATGGCGAAGGGTTCAAAGCTAATCCGAACATCAATAACCAAGAAGCATAGAAATTAGGAGAAAAATACGGTTTTACGAAACGTGAGAAATTTAGCGAACAGGGATTTTTGAAGGTGCAGATCTATGTGCTGTCCGGTACAATTTCAGTCCAATGAATCCAGTGACGTGTATACAACTCGTTTTGAGACTCTACTGTTAGGTCTAGATCTGCGGAACATCGGTACAGAAGATCCACTTTTCAAGCCATATTGCGACTGGAATAATGTTAAGTGCTGGTATTAGAAACTTCTGTTGCTTTTTGTACTTGTATAAAGGTATCAAATTAAGAAAACCCAATGTGCTGTAAGGTGAGTGTGTTTGACTTAAATAATATGTATGTTCCGATTACAATGATTTTTAAGGTTGAGTCTGTGTTTCCTTTTTGTGACTCACACTGTCTAAGTCATCTCTCTAATTGTATTAACGAGCGTAATGTATCATTCCATGCTGACGAAACCTGAATCTAGGCAAAAAAACGGAGCATAAAAATATATAAATTATTTTTTTAAAGAAAAGTTGAATAATTTAATGTGTATTAAAGTGTAACTTTAGACTAAAGAACAGATATGATGTTTCAGATAAAGAATTGCTTTTGGCCCGTCAGTCATATATCATTTCAACTAAAATTGATGCAATTTACAGAGAATTTTAGTTCAAGGTATTAAATAATATTCTGATTTTGAATAATAAATTGTATAAAAATGAAGGTCATTAGTTCCCCATTATATTCTTTTTTTGACCCAGAAAATGAAACGATTGAACAATATTTTTGGAAATGTACAATAGTACAAGATTTTTGGAAAAAAGCTGACTATGTTTGATATCTCAATGTTAACCGAAAAACGGTAATTCTTGGTATATTGTTGAACAATTTAATTTTTTTTAACCATACATTAATAATTGCAAAAGAAAATAATTTACCTAAATAGATGCAAATTAGCTTAACCAAATAACACTGACTTCATTTCCTTATTAATCGAATCGTTAAAAATGGAAAGATATATTGCTATACGTAATGATAAAAAAAGCTGCACATGACAGCAGGTGGCAGGGCATGACCCAGTGGATATCCATTTGTCAGATAAGTGAAGAAAGATATTTGATATGATTGAAAAAACTGTATCATGTTCAATGCATTATAGTAATCAAATGTTCATTCTTACTGGTGGGTCAATCATTTGTCACATAATAAATGTACCTTGAAGTGACTAAAAAAATATTTTTAAAAATTTCAATGCACACAAAAAAGTGTAACTGTTGAATAATTACATGGAAACTTGAGACATGAGGAACAAAGGTAAATTGCACTCTTCTCTTTTTCATTTTGTCAATAAATAATTTGTATGCAGATCTATTGTTTGATTATTACATGCCTTTTCATTTTCTTTTTTCATTCATAATTCCCTATTATGTTTTTATATTATTATTTCATGTGCACAGACTTCAGACAGAAAAGTTTTGTTTCTGAGGTGGGCCCTTGCATGCGCATAAATAACATCTCGAGGATCGTCGGTCAAGTGTGCCGTAGTCCATTTCTGGTAAAGATGAACATTAATTGGTGAGCTTTGTGTGTCTTAATGTCAATTTGAGAGAACGCAATAGCAAGAAACTAAAAATGTCTCCTGAAAATTGTTGCTCTTAAAAATGCCCTTAAACATGTAATTGACATGTGTGGGTAGTCCCATGCATGTGCAATTTCTGCGTGTGATCCTTCATAAGATTTGGTCAGTTTCCTTCATTATGAACATTTTAAAACGTCACAGTATACATCATTTATAACCATACTACACTTTTCCCTTTTGCTTCCTTACAATTTCTTTTAGAATGTAATCACATAACCAGTACTCAACTTTATCTCTCCAAAGGCATATAATGAAAACAATTATCTCAAAAACGAATCTACTACCATTCTGTCAATATGGAACTCCAAAACTTAGCTCTTCTACATAGATATATCGCAAGGCAGTGTTTGGTTTGGCACAATTCACCCATCATTCACCCATAAATGCAGTGAACCCAAAATGAAGCTATAGAATTAGAAGTATCACAATAGCGTAGAACTACAGTGCTCACAATATTTGATAGTGTGCCTAAATGGAGTTTACAATAATTGAGTCAGTTCGAGAGAGAGAGCTTTTATTTGAAAATAAAAGATTCCAATATTTAACCTTGTATAATATGGGGACTTTGTACGATGTGGCTAGAATCCCTGTGTACTGTTAGTAAACCAAACAAAGTAAAGTAAAGTGTGTTGAAAATACATTCTTCAGTTTGGTACAAATCATTTTTTAATTTCAAAGAACATTTAGTTATTTTACTTTCCAAAATCTTCATATCATTATGGCATAAGTCTGACACTTACATACGATTTCAAATGCATCACAGATCGCATGCCTTTTTATAAGTGTATAAGGTGAGGGCTATAGAGCTCCACAATATACTATCTCTGTTTTTGCTTGTCATAAGTTTTAGGCATTGTTCTACCTTTATGCCCCTGCATCAAACATCGGGGTGGGGGTGGGGGGGGGGGTTGTATTCTCTTATTAAAACCCTTTACTGGTGTTACCCTAATTTCTATGTTTATTTAGTACCAGATAGATCCTCCGAAATGATTCTTAAAAGGCGATCAAACTCTATTTACACGGTGCTATAGAAGAAACCCATCCCCCAAAAAAAATATATAAAAAAATCGAGCAATATATATGAATTTGTAAATGTTTGAAAGTTGGCATAATTAAATGTCCATGACTGCATGAGTGTCTCATATTGGCAAATGTGCATATCACCGTTGTGAAGATGTGGACAACTTATTTTCTAGTTGTTTGTACGCTAAAATATAGTGATAAGAAATTTCATAGGAATACAAATTTCCCTCTTTGTTTATCCTATTCCCAGATTTGTTTTCATTTTAGGTGTCTACTTTAGCATAAGTCAAGGCCAGAGGATTTCTCTTTGAATTGACAGCAGCCTTGTGCAGCTAATCATCATGGAAGATATCTCCACAAACTTGACTATGAGCCCGAGTAACTTAGACTCATCAGATCGCAAGGTAACCTTATACAAGAAATTATCCGGTGCTCCCACACAATTAATTTGAATGATAAGAGTGCAAAATTCCTTGCTCGCTATACTGACTGACAAAAGTATGATTTTGGCCGGGAAATCCTATAAATCATAGAAATGAAACTAATGTTTCTTTCTTTCTGCTATTCACGCTATATCCATTTCTCTTCTTTCTTTTTTCTTCTTCCTCACCCCGTCTCTTTGTCTTTATCTCTTTCTTTGATAGGTCTCACCATCCACCTTCCTTCTTCGTAGCATTTCATCTCTTTCTTCTCGACTGTTTCTTACCATTTTCACATGAAACATTCCTATAATATTCTACCCGTTTGTTGTTCCTAATAGGTATTAGAATACTACCTATCGACGGCGAGTTACTACATCAGCTACATCGGCATCGCCGTGGCTCTTTTCGCTATGGGTTGCATCATCTCCATCAAAGATTTCTCCGATAAAGACAAACACATGTCAAAAAGTGTTGTCATAGGAATCGCCTTCCAATCCATCTTCCAACCCATGATCGGGTACGGGCTCGCCGTCATACTGCATATGGATGTCAACGAAGCAATGGCCATGATCATCCTGGCATGTTGCCCGGTATCACCCTTCTGTGCCGTGCTCGTCTACTATGGGGAAGGTGTCGTCATGGTCGGGTATGTGATGTTAAAGGGATAGTTGAGTTCTGTTGTACAAATGTTTCAACTTGAAGCGAGAAGGCGACGTGATTAACTCACGATGACGCCATGTTTAAGACGAGAGAGCAAGTTGTCCATCTTGCCAGGGCGCCATTATCGGTAAAGCAAGAAGGTGACTTGTCAGAACCACGGAACTGTATAGTGGTTAAAACTCGCCCTCCCGTCATTCGTCCATGGCGCCTTCCAATGGCGGATCCAGGGGGTGCAAATTTTTAATTTTCGAAGGCCCCCCCCCCAAAAAAAAATAGTGATCACTACCCCCCCCCCCCCCCCCCCCCCCCCCCCCCCCCCCCCCACTTCAGCGACTTTTCGGCCGGCGCGATATTCTAATTAAGAAATCCCCTAAGAAATCCTGGATCCGCGCCTGGCGCCTTCTCGCTGCACATTTAAGCTTCCGTTCTTCTTTAAAGAAAAACTCTTGCACTTAAGAAAACCACCATTTCCTATATCAAACTTAAGTTTCTCATGATAATTATTATGATGATTTTGCAAACACATGTGTTATGAGACTATGAGTTATAATAGTTACGCTATGTTTGTTACCCCCTTCTAATCAAAGCTTATAATAACCACCCAGGGCTACCGCTGGGCTACTGGCATGTCCCCTTTCCATAACAAAATATCTTTCCTTGGATCCCCAAGATTTGTGTAAAGTATATCAGGTTTAGGACATAGTTGTTGAGGTTTAATTTTTTGTCTCTCTTATTGGTAACTTTTCTCCTTTTGAAATGTAATCATCTCTTTAATAGATCATATCAAATGAAATAAAATCAACTAATAACTTTGATATTTATTGGTTCATCAGGCATTATGAATAGGCAACGGTTTGCCAACCGTGCCCCTATCCTAACTTGAACTAGGGCCTGGAAATATTAATCTTGATGAAAATCTAGTAAGTGTAATCAGCCAAGCTATGTTGTATATTGCTTACCCTCTAATAAACTAAGGCATCGCGTTGTGATGTTCTTGTTA